>CAXIUP010000195.1:25000-98000 GCA_964035015.1 Corallium rubrum | reverse complement strand
GGCTGCCTCGTATTAACTCGTTTGACTTTAGAACAGTTGTGATTGTGGTACATTCCGTTCGAAGAAGGTATTTGTCAAGTGTGGCTAAATCGCTTTAATACTCGGCGGGACAGAAGACATCAAAATTTAGTACGAGTTCGCTTCAGAGCTTGGCCAATAGAGCCGCGTCGGAATTTCTTCGTATTTACGGCCACTTTTAGTGAAGGTAGTTTTCTTTAATTTGTTGCACTGTTCGTTTATATTCGACTTGCATGCATATTTCAATGAGATTCTTAATATATATCATGCACGAACAGCCTGCAGTGTGCGGTCGATCGTCTATCGGTTTCAAATTGCTGTCTGTCTTCTGTGTTTGAGTTAATTATATAAGGGGAAACAGGTTGATTGCTTTGGTTCGACTAAATTGTTCAGATTAGAATTATGATTAGAATTGTGCTCCGTCAGGTTTTAAATACTGTTTACTTATAAACAAGCTCCGTTATACATAGGCCTGTGAATTTGAACAACCAGTCACATCGCGATCATATATATTTTCGCGCGCCAGCACGGGAGAGGCTCTGGGGACGAGAATGATTTCCGCCATGACGCAAGGGGTGCAAAACCATTGCGGCCAGCGCGCGGCCATGCCTATTTATGCTTGTTAAAATCATGGCGAAACTCGTAGAGCAAGAAGTATATCCATTCGTTTTTTGTCAAATTCGTCTTTAACTGTCGTTTGGAGCAATTTTCTGTGAGCTGGAATATTCGTTTCTTAATTCGAAACCATTATCGCTGGCAATTAACCCGAAGAAACGCTAAAACACGAAGATTTCCTCAGATGAAGTTGAACATTGACTGCGCTGTTATGGCGGCACGGCAGGCGGCTCCTGTGCAGTGCGATACTGCAAGAACGACAGACGTTTTCTGGAATATTGGGTGAAGAGATTTTACGTTGAAAATTTAGTTTTTAATAGCCAAAGTACCAGGCGCAAACAAGTCGTTATACATACATATATATATATATATATATATATATATATATATATATATATATATATATATATATATATACATACATTATAACTCACCTGTAAATTGTCTAGTCAGAAAGCTTGATTTGTACCATGTGACCAGTCAATTAATCATCGAATTACCCCTCAAAAGCAATATTCCCCGCTGGAGCGGGGAATAATAGAATAATAGCGGGGAATATTCTTCGTGTACCACGCGTGAACGCCACGCACGATACACGAAGCTGTCAACAATGGCGGAGTTTGGCGAGACAAGAAAACGTTTCCCCTGAACATTCAGATGTTTATAAGAAGATTGTTAAGTTACAAGAAAAAAGGATTCAGGCAATACAAAGAAAGCAACAAACAATTATCCATAAGCTTTGAGACAACAGAATGGAAACAGACAATGAAAAGCGGACAAAAATTAAGCTAAGCGAACTTTACTAACATTATTTCAGCTATTTTTGGAAAGATTAATATGTTTCGGTATAATATATAATTTATAGACCTTTCGCTCGGGGAATTCGATGAAATATTACCCCTTGTAGTAGCATACATATCATACCTCGGGGTAATTTTTCATAGCATTCCCCTCGCTTCAGGTCTATAAATGCTAAATATTAAATATATATATACCCCCCCCCCCCCCCCCTCCATCCAGTGAATCAAAGCGATGCCGCTCATTAATATTCAGCGTGACTCCTCTTTCTCCTCCTCCTGCTCTTCTTTCTCCTCCTCCTCCTCCTCCTCCTCCTCTTTCTCCTCCTCCTCCTCTTTCTCCTCCTCCTCTTTCTCCTCCTCCTCCTGTTTCTTCTCCTCCTCTTTCTCCTCCTCCTCGTCCTCTTTCTCCTCCTCCTGCTTCTCTTTCTCCTCCTCCTAGCTCCTCCTCTTTTTCCTCCTCCTCCTCCTTCATCCTGCTCTTAAAATATGTGTTTTGGTAGCCTTTTCCTCATTTAGACACTGACTGTCAAATAAAGATGTTCATGATCAAAAAGCACAAACCGTTCCTTGAACTTTTATGTAAAAGTGAACCTATTCAACAGCGAGCTCTGTTGGAGACTGCAAGCCCCGAGCAAATTAAATGCATTTGTGATTGTATGTTGAACTTTTGGTCAGTGCAATATAAATTATCACCTGCATTGCTTGATGACATTAAGCCTTATAGGGACGACATATCAACTTTGGCTAGTCCCCGAAATATTTTATGAGAAAAAAGGAGATACTTCAAAAAAGTGACGGATTTCTTGATGTCTTAATTGGTCCTGTTTTAGAAGGACTCGCAGAAGTAATAGAAAAAAGCGACATTTTGTAAAGATCATCATTCGAACCCTGAACACGATGGGAGAAAGGTCACATGATGATTTTTGAGAGCGTAAACGAAGAAACTTCCTCCGAAGAAGACTCAGAAAACGATAAGGATTACACAGAAATAGAATCAGAAAATTCTATAATTGACGAACCTGTTGATTGCGAACGTTGTCAGAATCCTGTTAATTTTACACATGTAATTGAGTGTTCTAAGTGTTTGTGGAAATATTTCAACAAATGCGCTAATCGAAATCTGATATGTAATGTTTGTGGTACAGAATTCACGGCTCATTATCTATCCATGCCTTCGGATTATAGGATGTACTGTATGCCCATATGCTAGTGTTACCGATAGATCACTAAATAATCAAGATTTTTTTGTGTAAAGATATATTTCTCAATAAAATATTTTAAATTCTGTATTACATGTACGCGTGTTGTTAATGACCTTCTCGACTGGACTTGCCCAAGCATTTAATCCTCGTAATGCCCCCTAATGAGTTTCTCTTTTCTCTCCTGCACGTACACTGAGGTTAAATAAGCAACGCTTTGAAAGTAATAAATCGTTTGCCTTTATATTTCGACATTTAAAATCGTTCTTTTCATGACTTCTGAAAGTGATTCCTCATTCTATCTTCCTATGATTTCCTCGCTTATAAACGAAGGTTTAGTCCCCGAGCCCGGGCGGAGGGCCGAAGGCCCGGTGAGAGTGCTAATCTCGACGTGCGTGGAGTCCACTTTACACGCGAGATGAAAAGCAGAAAGCAATTCTGAAATCTGTTTGTGTATATGTAGAGAGAGAGAGTTTTGGTTCACGAAATGTTAGAAAGTGCTCAATACCATATAGATAGAGCAAAATACAAAGTATGAAGTATGGTTACCTTAAAGTTCTCGCTACCAGAGGTTTCACCCTAAACGGGATCATCAGGCGACTCGCCTGATGATCCCGTTTAGGATGAAACCTCTGGTAGCGAAGACTTAAAGGTAACTATACTTCATACTTTATATATATATATATATATATATATATATATATATATATATATATATATATATATATATATATTTATTTTAAATAAATATCTTAAAACTGAAACATCGCTACTCCGAGTTTCACGCCTCGTTTGTCGAGACGATCTTCAGGCGATTGAGTGAGGTAACACAAATTCAGTTCGTTAATGGCGTCAGAACAGCAACTGTTTGCTGACGTAAGTTGGTCGCGCGCGCACGTTTGAACCTTCCCGCGCGAAATTTGTTTCGATGGCGGCACTTCGCAAAGATTTCAGACCTTCTATTCAGTGAATGCCGTTTGTCCGCTTGCATTAAGCACAACTTCTCTTCAAGGCAAAGATTGCATCTCTTTCCTCCGGCTGAATATGAGTTTGCACGCTTTAGAATGGACCACTTTAGGGCAAACTCTTTCCCGCTTTCGTTCAGCTTCCACACGTATTTCGAGAGCTCTGTATCTTTCGAATATCCGGATCCCAAAGGAATGCCCATTTGATGGAAACTGCCTTGTCCGGAACGTTGTCTATAAAGCCGAAGTTACAACAGTCGATGAAGGAATAACGAAAGAATACTTAGGTATGACAGCTACTTCTTTCAAGGAGAGACATAGCAACCACAAGAAGTCTTTTAAGGACATAAGATATTCGAAAGATACAGAGCTCTCGAAATACGTGTGGAAGCTGAAGGAAAGCGAGAAAGAGTTTGCCCTAAAGTGGTCCATTCTAAAGCGTGCAAACTCATATTCAGCCGGAGGAAAGAGATGCAATCTTTGCCTTGAAGAGAAGTTGTGCTTAATGCAAGCGGACAAACGGCATTCACTGAATAGAAGGTCTGAAATGCGAAGTGCCGCCATCGAAACAAATTTCGCGCGGGAAGGTTCAAATGCGCGCGCGACCAACTTATAGCAAACAGTTGCTGTTCTGACGCCATTAACGAACTGAATTTGTGTTACCTACTCAATCGCCTGAAGATCGTCTCGACAAACGAGGCGTGAAACTCAAGCGATGTTTCAGATATTTATTTAAAAATTTATATTGCTCTGCTGAATATTCACAGTATTGAGCACTCTTTTATCTACTACAAACAACGAAATATTATATATATATATATATATATATATATATGTTTTCAAATCCACAACTCGCGCAGTTCGAATAGAAGGGTACTGGTAACTAACCTGTTAAATTATTCAAATTATTTAAATTTACGTCGGCAAATTATAAAGAAAAAACGAAAGAAATCTTTGCCAGAAAATATGGTTTTAGCTAAAATGTACATTAACCCTATCCAGACTGGGGCGGGCGGGGGAGGGGGGGGGGGGGGGGTGGAAAGTGCCTGCGCTGATTTTAGAAGTTAATATCACCTAAACCAGTACAGGTATGGTTCTGAAATTTTATGACTTTTCCTAAATAATCCGGGGTTTTTGCAATTAATGACGTCATAATGATGTCATAATTCGTTGCCATGACAACATAAGTGTAACACATACTTGAACAAGGCATACCATCCACCTGTAAAAGTTTCGTCGGAATACACCAAATGGTTCAGAAATTTTGAAACGGCTTTATTAGATCATGAAGAGAACTGAATGACGCCTTGTCATATTTAACTTAAGTTATGTGTCACAACAACGAAAAAAGTAACTATAACCACGAACGAGAAAAACAATCCGAAAAGACTAGACTGAATTGGCAGTGTTTGTGGTGACAAAAGCAGAAGAATGCTTAACGGTAGGAGATTCGTATTTACCAGTTTAGCTGAGTTAAAACGGAAGAAATCTTGAAAATGAAAATTAATATAAATAATATATTGTCTAGAATTGTCTTTGGACGCTAGGACGTTGACATTGTGTCTTTTTTTGGCCACTGTTTATATATATTTTTGAATGAAAATTTGTCATTTGGTTCATCTCGTTGTTTGTTTGTTTTTAATATTGACTTTGCATGTTCTGTCGGTGTGTCAATACATGACTACAGATGAATCTTGCAACTAATTTTCTGGGATGTTTTCTGATCTGTGTGTCTTTAATACAACAAAAAACAAAATTTAGGGGAGGGGGGTGGACGGAGTGGGGTTAAAAAATGCATATAAAGCGGGCGAGGGGTTGTTGCGTTCATGTGTTTCTAGTTAGCAATGATTCTAGGATGATCTATTCTGTTAGGTTCTAATATAATATTCATAGCTTATTCAGGTAATATTCAAGTTTCACCAGAGTAGTTATCTCAGCAGATTCAGTCATTTAGGCTGTTCAAAACTCTCTATATTCCTCCAGGTAAGGTTTCAGATAAAAAAATATAACGTGTCTCTATCAATTTGTCTTTAGTTCCTTGTAAAGCACGTCTACTTTGTTAAAGTTTACTGTACGCATGCTCTGTACGACTGCGTGTCCCAATTCAGACATTTAGACTGTTCAAAACTCTCTATATTCCCCAGACAAGGTTTAAGATAAAAATATAAAGTGTCTCTGACAATTTCTGTTTTGTTCCTTGGAAAGAACGCTTATTTTGTTAAAGTTTACTGTACGCATCTTTAATTCCTTTAATTCCTTTGTGAGTCGTGCGTGAGTCATGCTGAATATTAATGAGGCGGCATCCCTTTGATACACTGGATGGGGTGGGGTCATCTACTTATACGGGTTTACGGTGTCAAATTGCCCAAAATCAATTACCGAAATAAAATTGTTTCTTTCTTTAACCCTTTATCGCCCAGTAGCCACTCCATTTACGAGTAAAATCGTCTGGCGTTAGGCCGAGTAAAATACTAAGGACATCGTTGGGCGATAAAGGGTTAACCGAGATAGTTTATTAACCCTTTATCGCCCAGTAGCCACTCCACTGACGAGTAAAATCGTCTGGCGTTAGCCAGAGTAAAATACTAAACACATCGTTGGGCGACAAGGTGTTAAAATTACACGTTAAATTCTATAAAAAAACAACACAACAAATACGTGCGATTTGATCGTTATACTTTAAATTTAAACTGTTTTTGAAGAGTTTCGACTCTTATTCATGTAAATGCACGTTACACGTATCCAAATTTGGCTACAAGAGGTAAACACGCGATCAGTGCGGGAAGAGAATCTTACATTTTCTCTGATGCCGAGAAATAGGATATTTCATAGTTCTCATGATGAAGATGAACCTCTAGTTACATACGCTTGCAGTTTGAGTGGAGGGTTTGGAGGTAAAGTTTTACACTGCGTAGCTGGAATCGTAACTGAGCCGTGAGTCAGCCGTATCCGCCATAACAGCGCAGCCACCGTTCAACTGAGGAAATCGTCGTATTATAGCGCTTCTTAGGGTTGATTGTGAGCGATAATGGTTTCGAATTAAGAATATTCCAGCAACCAGAAAACTGCTTCAAACGACGATTAAAGACGAATTTGACAAAAACCGAAGCGATACTTCTTGCTCTACGAGTTTCATCATGAATTTAACAAGGATAAATAGGCATGCACGCGCGCTCGCCCCAATGGTTTTGTACTCCTTTGCAATATGGCGGAAATTACCTTGAAAGGGTCTATCAGAGTCCGATAAGCCGGTGTGGCGGTCTGAGATTGTCACCGTGCTGAGATCGTATATCAATATCTGTAATCGGCTTTATGACCATAATAATCAAACATTTTGCCATGAAATGACTGATTTATGAACACTGCCTGAATAAAATCGAATACTTGAGATGAATAACCACAGTTTTAATGAAAAAATATTATAACCGCTCCGATGCATGACGAAAGTTTCGGATGTTAACTAACTGATTAAGATGTCTTGTATCGATCATTCCATTGAATTATTAAATATATCCAGAGTTTAGAAGATTAACAATAATTTCGGTTGATATACATGTATACAGCAAGAATATACGCTTTCATCCCGTGATTTCAGTTCATATGCCGTTCACGCATTCGTTGTTCAGATTTCTCGAAAAGTCCCTGTTGTAATATGTTGTGACGAATTCACAACTACTAGCGAAGTTTGAATGTCAAACATTAGCTAACGTAAATCGATACATACAATCTCAGCACGGTGACAATCTCAGACCGTCACACCTGGATGAGACTTCAATTGACATGGGTGATTTCAGGCCGAAATTCGTAATTATCAAGTAAATAAGAGCAAAGTTACGTTAGTTTTACTTCAGTTTTAGTCTATTATTTATTTTGTAAGCGCATCTTAATAAAAAGATTGTTATAGTCTTAGCTAACCCACGAAAGCGTCTTCAGGAAGATTAAGTAATTTATTAAGTCTTCGCTATGATCACAAAAGAAAGTTGCGCGAGTCTGAGGGGTTGTTCCTTAGAAATGAAATACAGAAAAATAATGCCATGTGGAAAGTTATTCGGAACTGCATTCTACGCAAGCACGTGTCACAACAGGTTTACACTAAAGATAAAAGTTACTCGTCGAAGAATTTAACGATTTCTTCATATCAGTGGGTGCACGTGTATCAGAAGCGTCAAAGAAGCTTGCTACTGAAAATAATTTACCCCCAAGTGCAGCATCTATCACATATAACCATTCCTGAAATTGACGAGTTTAATTTTAACCCTGTGCCGTCAGTCGAAATACTTAAGATTGTTCAATCCTTTTCATCAAATAAAGCGCCTGGCTGGGATAAGGTTACTGTGAACTTAATAAAAGATTCGTTATCATCCATTCTTCTTGTCCTTACAGAGTTAGTCAACAGTTCCATCATGACATCTGTCTTCCATTCAGCGAGGTGACTCCCATATTGAAGGACGGAGATCATCAAGTGGCTAATGACAATCGCCCTATCTCGCTATTGCCCAGTCTCTAAGATATGTGAACGTGTAGCTCTTAACCAGTTAAATGCGTACACTGACAGTAAGACCCGTCTTACGGAGCACCAAGGCGGAAATAAGTGAATGCACTCAACGGAGACACTAAACACATTTTTGACGGACATAAGTAGTAATATCCTCCACTCTGGCGTCGGAAGTAATTAGTATGCAAACGGTCCTCTAACCATAATCTCATTAGTATTCATTTTATAGCGGCGCGTTACGTCATTAACGCCTAAGTCTAGTGTTCCGGAACCCCCTAAACCCTAGCTGTTACTCAACCCCCCTGGTTTTCACTACGTCATAACCGACTTATTATTTATCCAACCACCCGTGCGAATACCGATAGCTCTCCGACTGATTCCCGAAGATTGTCATTATCAAAAGACGCTCGACCTATTTACTCCTTATCAGTAACAATCTCGTACCTAGAGCCTGCGATCTTTTTGGTCAGTACCAAGGAACGGAGACTCTGGGAAACTCCGATGAAAAAGTCCCCAAATCGGGGTCTTTGGTCCCAGTCCTCTGGTTCCCAGTTCCTCATATAAATTTGTAACTGTCATGTTGATGATCGTTCGCTAGTCCGAAGACCAGGGAAATATTGTTTACCGATGAATAAAATCAACAGGTTTTACAAGGCTCTCGACAAAGCATTTCGTGTAAGAATGGCCATTCTTTGCTTTTCTCCTAATCGTTGACCGGACGATTTGAGCCGTAGGTTTTATTTGTCCGCGTCGGCCGTGATCGGCTCGGCTCAGCTGCTCAGGTAAGGAATTGTACTTTTTGTTAGGAATTTTGGCTAAATTAGATCGACCTTGCATTCTCTAATGTTATTTTTAAAGTTCTGAGACGAAACTGCGAATAAATACGAGACGAATCAGACGACAGATGTTGTTTGGCGACAAAGCGACAATAATAATAGTTTTAACTTGTAAATTATCGGGATTTTCACTGTTTTGAATTATTTCATGTGTTCAATTGTATATTGTGTTTGTCGTTTATAATTATGTGTTACAGAACGTTGATAAATCAATTAAACAGGTTAGCAACGTGCACAGAATTTTAATTTTCACTGTTATTTATTGCTGGGTCGAGATTGATTGAACTAACCAATCAGGTGCCGAGTTTCATCGGAGTTTCCCAGAGCCTCCGTTCCTTGGTACTGACCAAAAGGATCGCAGGCTCTGGGTACGAGATTGTATCAGTAATAGAAACAGTATTTGTTATATAACCCTTAGAGCATTTATAGGTCAATTTTCAGTCCCAGACCCCTCAAGAATATCTGTCACGAATTCAAAATATATAGACATGCTCATATCCTTGAGGGGTCCGGGACTGAAAAAGGGGAAATAAAGCCGATAAGTGAAAGATAAAAATGTTGATAAGAGGAAAATAAGAGGAAGATAATATAAGATAAGGAAGATAAGAGGAAGATAAGACAAAGATAAGGAAGATAAGAGGAAGATAAAAGAAAGATAAGCAAGATAAGAGGAAGATAAGAGAAAGGTAAGAAGAAGATAAGGAAGATAAGAGGAAGATAATAAGAGGAAGATAAGAAAGATAAGAAAGATAAAAGGAAGATAAGAAAGATAAAAGGAAGATAAGAGGATGACAAGAGGAAGGTAAGAGGAAGATAATAGGAAAATAAGGAAGATGAGAGGAAGACAAGAGGAATATAAGAGGAAGATTAGTGATGAATCACTTACTTTAAGAACTGAAGCTAAATAGGCAATAATACGCAAAAAATTGGTCGCATGCATCTCCCTGTGAATATTCACCAAGTTATCTCCACAGATTTGACCGTTTAAGTGAAAAGAAAGAGTGTCTTTATCGATGCCAATGTTCTTTTTCCTTAGTTCGTCGCAAATAATATCTATGATACGCTCTCAACGTCTAAGTGTCCCACATGTAGTGTGGCCTATAAATTCTATAAGGGTTATGTAACAAATACTGTTTCTATTACCGATAAGGAATAAATAGGTCAAGCGTCTTTGACGATCTTTGGGAATCAGCCGGAGAGCTATCGGTATTCGCACGGGGGGGGGGGAGGGGGGGGGGGGGGAGCTAATGATGACTTATGCATAAATAATAAGTCGGTTATGACGTAGTGAAAACCAGGGAGGTTGAGTAACAGCTAGGGCTTAGGGGGTTCCAGAACGCTAGAGTTAGGCGTTAATGACGTAACGCGCCGCTATAAAATGAATACTGAGATTATGGTTAGAGGGCCGTTTGCATACAATTACTTCCGCCGCCAAAGTGGGGGTATTACTACCGACATATTTCTGGATGCTATGGACAGGAGGCAAGTATCCACTGTGGTAATGCTTGACTTATCTAAGGCATTAGACAGTTTAGAACATATCTTACTTCTTAGGAAACTCCGTCTATTAGGTCTATCTGAAATCACTCTTGAGTGGTTCAGAAACTATCTGACCGATAGAACCCAGTCAGTGAGGATGGGTTGTGATCTGTCGGACTCGCGCAAGATAACACATGGTGTACATCAGGGTTCAATTCTCGGGCCTGCTTTGTTTAACATTTATATAAGCGATCTTCTCCGAGTTCCCAAGGCGTGTTTGCTTGAGTCTTACGTGGACGACTCGAAATTGTATTTGACATTTGCGTCAAAGACTTTGAAACTTCTGCAATTCGACTGACTGAAGACTTGGAAAGAATTGCTGTTTGGTGTTGCCACAGCAGTCTGCTGATCAACCCGGACAAAACGAAACTGTTGTTGTTGGGAACTCCACAGATGCTTGAGCGCGGGCCTGAGAACTTCTCCGTTACACTACTTGGGAAGAAATTATTTCCTGTGCCATTCGCTAAGGATTTAGGGGTTACATTCGATGCAAGTTTGAGCTATGATGAACATGTAACGGAAGTTGTCTCTAAGTGCATAGCAAGTTTATGTCAGGTAAATCGTGTGAAGCACATTCTCGACAAGAAATCGTTGCTAATAGCCATAAATGCTCTCGTATTTAATAAACTTTATTATTGCTCAAATGTTTGGGCAAAAAATAAAAAAAGAAACGTAAAGAAGCTACAGAGTGTACAAAACTTTGCATCGCGTATTGTCACAGGTTCGAGAAAGTTCGATCATATTACGCCATCTCTGAAGCAGCTTCTTTGGTTGCCAGTTAACGTTTCTCTACCTTATAGAGAACTCATGTTAGCGTTCAAATGTATCAATGGTTTCACCCCCGAATACCTATTATTTGAAGATATGTTCAATTTTAAGACTTGCCGCAATATACTGTTGGCCTGCATAAACGCCATCACTACCTCATTTACATATTAGAAAAAACAAATAACTCGAGAACGAAAAGAGATATTGAAAAAAATATTAACGCCAACCTCAGAAAGTGGTCATGAATATTTTGGAAAAGAATGAAAAACTAACGCTATGCATGGAATAACGTTCAAGGCATCAAATAATGTTAACAGATAATGTGTTTCAGTCATTGCTGTGACAACAGTGACGTTTCAAAATGGCCGTAAATTTACATTTAAACCAATTTATTTCAAAAACAAGTTCGGTGATACCCAAATTTAATTTGCATTAAAACATTTCTTTAAGTAATCAATAGAAAGATTTTACAGAAATTCTGTAGATCCAATTTTTTTCCAAAAAGGAAAACCATCATTTTTCTTCGATAAAAAAAATGGATTTATGGAGTGATCTTGAGTGCATGCTTGTCTTGGACCTCCTATACGTCATACTCGACAGCTATTGCCAAATATTCGGCACGATCGCCATATAGTCGAGAAGACCGCCATTGATCGCCAGGTATTCGAGAAGTATATTACTCGAACTGTTTTCATGGGAATAAACTTTGGTTGCTCTCTCGATGACTGTTTGCAAATCTTTTCTTCTTGGAACGGTTTCTGTCTTTGATCACTTTATACAAGGTAAGAAATAGTTTCAAAACTGTGACGTTGTTTATCTTATATACTAGAAATACATGATCGCAACAACCCCTCGCCCACTTTTAATATATACATTTTTGTAAACCACCCCCACCACCACACACACACTTTATGGTTTTGGTTGGGGTTTTTTTTGTATTTAAGTCTATTATAGTTTTTATATTTAGTCTATGTAATAATAAAATTAACAGCCTGAAAAATTTTAATGGAAAGAGAGAAACAAACCAGTATAACATAAAAAAAATTCATTGGCAAAGTTCACCTGGCTGTAGTCATGTACTGTAGTATTAAGTATTGACACACACCGAAAGAGCATACAAAGTCAATATTAAAAAAGAAACTATAGCCCTAAACTAAGACTATAGTCCTAAGTTAAAGACTATACAGTAGTCCTAAGACTAAATTTATAAGACTATAGTCCTAAGACTAAATTTATAAGACTATAGTCCTAAGACTAAATTTATAAGACTATAGTCCTAAGACTAAATTTATAAGACTTTATAACATAGTTTTGATATAGCAACGTTTTTGATTGGCTGTCGTGCGTGCTCCATTTAACAATTAGACAACGAGTCCGAGTTGTCTATGAGCGAATAGTCAACGAAGGCGAAGCCTGAGTTGACTATTCGCGCATAGACAACGAGGACGAGTTATCTAATTGTTTTAGTATACACCCTGTACCTACTCTAAAAAATACAGTTTTTCTAGCGCAAACTGACGAAAATGTTGTGTTATTTAACCACTCGTGAGCGGCAAGTAAAAGCAGATTTAATTAATAAAATACGGTTTAATTGTATTTCGTTCCTTACCATTAAAAATCTTAATGCCATATTTCGTGGCTTTTTTAGTTTTCTCAGGGATAGAATTTTCTATCAAACTCCTAAACTCCTCCGAAACATCTGCAAAACGAGAGTTTACTGCCATTTTTTTCCAGGTTTGTTTTCATTTTTCTCAAACGTTGTCTATCACGAATAGACAACGGTTGAGTAGCCAATCAGAATGCAGGATTTGTAATAGACGATGGTTGGGTGTATACTAAAACTCGATGGAGCACGGCAAAAAAGCGCGGGGAAAAATTTCAAAACAAAACTGAGTTTTAAATTGACCTTTTATGGCCTTTTATATTATCAAAATACCGAGTCATTTAATTTTATTGAGTAATAAAGAACAACGACCCAGAAAACATAAACTTGGTATGGGTAAACGTGTTTAAACTGTCCTTTTGGTTGGGTTTTAGTGAACAAAAAGACTTGGCTACGAAAGTAAAAAAACACAACAACCAAAACGATTCGTCGGCTTGTGAAAGGATTTAATGCTATGTTATAAAAGAAATGGCTCATGGTTTATAGTGTGCTCCATCGAGTTATGGATGCACTTGGGAAATTTGGAGAGCACTCAAAAATCTAGAGTTGGTCTCGGCTACGCCTCGACCAACTCTTACGACTTTTTCGTGCTCTCCCAATTTCCCGCGTGCATCCATAACTCGATGGAAGCACGCTAAACCATGGGCCATTTCTTAAATAGTCCTAAGACTAAGACTTAATACTGTAGTCCTAAGACTAAGACTTAATACTGTAGTCCTACAGGGGCGGATCTAGAATATTTTTCACCTTAGTCAAACCATTCCTAGGGGGGTCCGGGGGCATGCTCCCCCGGAAAATTTTTGAAATTTGGACCTCTGAAATGGCATTTCCTGCATTCTGACGGTACTTTGGGGAAAGATTTAAGAGTTTTAAATCGTGTTTTCAATAGCGCATTTTATCAAACCTGGAAGGTGTCAAATAAATTTAGGATAAAGTGGACGTTTTATTATGCAAATACATTTAAAATTATAGAAAATAACGGGGGAAAATCCAATAAATCGAATCTTAGGTAGCTGCTACGTATGCACCCCCGACGGAAATCCTGAATAACATCAGAACGTACACATAAACACATTCATATGACAAGATCAAAGAATCATGTTACCAAAATCATTAAGCACTTTAGATATTTTGAATAATATTCCAGGCCACTGAGGGTAGGATCTAGTCGTGTGAGAAACATCAACTCATCAAGAGGTACACGAGGCAACCAAACAAAACTAATGTGTTCTCACCAGACATTTAAATAATTCACGTTCGCAAGCGCTATCAAATTTACTAACCCATACAGTCATTCAGCCAGAATAGAATAATATTATAAACGTCGCGTCTATATATAAGACTATTATTATAATATACGCGTTTGATAATCAAAGGATTAGTTACCGCGATAGGTTCTGAACCGTTTGAGTCTGACTGCCAAGACTCTGAGAATCCTTTGACGAGTAATACCTTCTGGCCTTAGCCAGTGTCGATAATATTTGGCGACTGACAACCAAAGGCTTAACGTTAAACTTACCTACTGACCGGGACAATTGAATCATCACTGCTGTTTAATTGAAGTGAATACTAAACTTTTTATCACGTTTGTAAAGTCATGTTCGAAATGTGTTCGAAACTGAAAGAGCCCTCCCAGTCTGACTCTTAGTATACATAATTTATGTTCGGCAGAATCGGCAGTCTCGACAGCAGATCAGTCGGCAGACCAGGCAAGAACTACAAAGTAAAACGCCGCCAACCAATCAATGTTCATGATAAAGAGCTTCTGCGAAAATTTAACCAATGAGAGTAAGTCATATAATGGTCCAAATCAGGCAAAAAAGACAACGAAATCAGGCAAACCAATGAACGACCGTAATAGAATTCGTTTTAGGTATTTAGCCAATCACCGCAGCTAATACAATAGCACAAATCAGGCAAGTTGAAGAACAAAGCTAAACCGCGCTCTGTTTACACGGCGCTGCGTGCGTATCGTATATTTGCTTCACTAGAACTAGATATTATGGACTTGGATAGTCTTGTAGGGTGTAGCAGTGAATATACGGGAAAACTATAGAAAGAGATTTTTTTTTCTGCGCCTTTTTTCACCTTAGTCGTTTGACTTGTTTGACTAACGTTAAATCCGCCCCTGTCCTAAGACTAAGACTTAATACTGTAGTCCTAAGACTAAATACTATAGTCCTAAGACTAAGACTTAATACTGTAGTCCTAAGACTAAGAGTCAGACTATAGTCCTAAGACTAAGATTATAGTCCTAAGACTGTAGTCCTAAGACTAAGATTATAGTCCTAGGACTATAGTCCTAAGACTAAGATTATAGTCCTAACAACGAGATGAACCAAATAACAAATTTTCATTCAAAATAGATAATAGTGGCCAAGAAAAGACACAATGCCACGTCCTAAAGTCCAAAGGCAACTGTAGACAAGAATATTATTTATATTGCATGATTTTCTTTTTCAAGACTCAGCTAAACTGGTAAATATGAATCTCCTGCCGTTAAACTTTCTTCTGCTTTTGTCACCACAAACATTGCCTAAATTGCCTATACATAGACTAAATTGTCTATACTCTTTTCAGAATTCAGATTGTTTTTCTCCTTCGGTTTCTTTCGGTTTCTCCGTGACCAGGCATCATTCAGTTCTCTTCAAGATCTAAAAAGTCGTTTGTTTCAAACTGATTTCTTCATCGTTCTCCCTCGAGTTAAGTAGAATACACCAGAGCAGATTTCTTCACAGGCTTCGGCCAGTTTCAGGACACAGTGTCGTTTTCGGTCTACCAGTAACCCTGCTATTCGAATTCCGAACTGCGAAAGTTGCGGATTTGTTGACATATATATATATATATATATATATATATATATATATATATATATATATATAAACATCCCGCAGAATTTCTTTCCCACTTGCGTGTAATTTCGCGTGTACTCCACGCGGGCCTTCGGCCCTACGCCCGGTCTCGGGGACTATATACAAAATCTATATACTTGATCGGAAACAAATTTAACATCTCAAAACCAACTCGTACTTCGGTACTTATAGCAATACTAGAAATATTCAGCTTATAAAGTTCGTTAGAATGGGCATTCAACCTTCTTTTATCGAAGAAATTGTCAATATACGCCAAAAGTCTTTAACTCATTCCTGTCCGGGGGCTTCCCCAGAGGTGAATAAAATCGTCTGGCGTTAGCCAGAATAAAATACTAAAGACCAATTCGGACAAGAAAGAGTTAAAGAGATAGTTTATAACTCATTCCTGTCCGGGGGCTTCCCCAGAGGTGAATAAAATCGTCTGGCGTTAGCCAGAATAAAATACTAAAGACCAATTCGGACAAGAAAGAGTTAAAGAGATAGTTTATAACTCATTCCTGTCCGGGGGCTTCCCCAGAGGTGAATAAAATCGTCTGGCGTTAGCCAGAATAAAATACTAAAGACCAATTCGGACAAGAAAGAGTTAAAGAGATAGTTTATAACTCATTCCTGTCCGGGGCTTCCCCAGAGGTGAATAAAATCGTCTGGCGTTAGCCAGAATAAAATACTAAAGACCAATTCGGACAAGAAAGAGTTAAAGAGATAGTTTATAACTCATTCCTGTCCGGGGGCTTCCCCAGAGGTGAATAAAATCGTCTGGCGTTAGCCAGAATAAAATACTAAAGACCAATTCGGACAAGAAAGAGTTAAAGAGATAGTTTATAACTCATTCCTGTCCGGGGGCTTCCCCAGAGGTGAATAAAATCGTCTGGCGTTAGCCAGAATAAAATACTAAAGACCAATTCGGACAAGAAAGAGTTAAAGAGATAGTTTATAACTCATTCCTGTCCGGGGGCTTCCCCAGAGGTGAATAAAATCGTCTGGCGTTAGCCAGAATAAAATACTAAAGACCAATTCGGACAAGAAAGAGTTAAAGAGATAGTTTATAACTCATTCCTGTCTGGGGGCTTCCCCAGAGGTGAATAAAATCGTCTGGCGTTAGCCAGAATAAAATACTAAAGACCAATTCGGACAAGAAAGAGTTAAAGAGATAGTTTATAACTCATTCCTGTCCGGGGGCTTCCCCAGAGGTGAATAAAATCGTCTGGCGTTAGCCAGAATAAAATACTAAAGACCAATTCGGACAAGAAAGAGTTAAAGAGATAGTTTATAACTCATTCCTGTCCGGGGGCTTCCCCAGAGGTGAATAAAATCGTCTGGCGTTAGCCAGAATAAAATACTAAAGACCGATTCGGACAAGAAAGAGTTAAAGAGATAGTTTATAATAACTCATTCCTGTCCAGGGGCTTCCCCAGAGGTGAATAAAATCGTCTGGCGTTAGCCAGAATAAAATACTAAAGACCGATTCGGACAAGAAAGAGTTAAAGAGATAGTTTATAATAACTCATTCCTGTCCAGGGGCTTCCCCAGAGGTGAATAAAATCGTCTGGCGTTAGCCAGAATAAAATACTAAAGACCAATTCGGACAAGAAAGAGTTAAAGAGATAGTTTATAACTCATTCCTGTCCGGGGGCTTCCCCAGAGGTGAATAAAATCGTCTGGCGTTAGCCAGAATAAAATACTAAAGACCAATTCGGACAAGAAAGAGTTAAAGAGATAGTTTATAAAGAGATAGTTTATAAAGAGATAGTTTATAACTCATTCCTGTCCGGGGGCTTCCCCAGAGGTGAATAAAATCGTCTGGCGTTAGCCAGAATAAAATACTAAAGACCAATTCGGACAAGAAAGAGTTAAAGAGATAGTTTATAAAGAGATAGTTTATAAAGAGATAGTTTATAACTCATTCCTGTCCGGGGGCTTCCCCAGAGGTGAATAAAATCGTCTGGCGTTAGCCAGAATAAAATACTAAAGACCAATTCGGACAAGAAAGAGTTAAAGAGATAGTTTATAACTCATTCCTGTCCGGGGGCTTCCCCAGAGGTGAATAAAATCGTCTGGCGTTAGCCAGAATAAAATACTAAAGACCAATTCGGACAAGAAAGAGTTAAAGAGATAGTTTATAACTCATTCCTGTCCGGGGGCTTCCCCAGAGGTGAATAAAATCGTCTGGCGTTAGCCAGAATAAAATACTAAAGACCAATTCGGACAAGAAAGAGTTAAAGAGATAGTTTATAACTCATTCCTGTCCGGGGGCTTCCCCAGAGGTGAATAAAATCGTCTGGCGTTAGCCAGAATAAAATACTAAAGACCAATTCGGACAAGAAAGAGTTAAAGAGATAGTTTATAACTCATTCCTGTCCGGGGGCTTCCCCAGAGGTGAATAAAATCGTCTGGCGTTAGCCAGAATAAAATACTAAAGACCAATTCGGACAAGAAAGAGTTAAAGAGATAGTTTTTAAAGAGATAGTTTATAACTCATTCCTGTCCGGGGGCTTCCCCAGAGGTGAATAAAATCGTCTGGCGTTAGCCAGTAATAAAATACTAAAGACCAATTCGGACAAGAAAGAGTTAAAGAGATAGTTTTTAAAGAGATAGTTTATAACTCATTCCTGTCCGGGGGCTTCCCCAGAGGTGAATAAAATCGTCTGGCGTTAGCCAGAATAAAATACTAAAGACCAATTCGGACAAGAAAGAGTTAAAGAGATAGTTTATAACTCATTCCTGTCCGGGGGCTTCCCCAGAGGTGAATAAAATCGTCTGGCGTTAGCCAGAATAAAATACTAAAGACCAATTCGGACAAGAAAGAGTTAAAGAGATAGTTTATAACTCATTCCTGTCCGGGGGCTTCCCCAGAGGTGAATAAAATCGTCTGGCGTTAGCCAGAATAAAATACTAAAGACCAATTCGGACAAGAAAGAGTTAAAGAGATAGTTTATAACTCATTCCTGTCCGGGGGCTTCCCCAGAGGTGAATAAAATCGTCTGGCGTTAGAAATACTAAAGACCAATTCGGACAAGAAAGAGTTAAAGAGATAGTTTATAACTCATTCCTGTCCGGGGGCTTCCCCAGAGGTGAATAAAATCGTCTGGCGTTAGCCAGAATAAAATACTAAAGACCAATTCGGACAAGAAAGAGTTAAAGAGATAGTTTATAAAGAGATAGTTTATAACTCATTCCTGTCCGGGGGCTTCCCCAGAGGTGAATAAAATCGTCTGGCGTTAGCCAGAATAAAATACTAAAGATCAATTCGGACAAGAAAGAGTTAATATAAACCATTTATCGCTTCCCTTTGTTGAATTTAATCCTGCGAATTGTTTGTCAAGTTGAGCTCCGTTTTCTGTGCTATAATAGTAATAAACCAGACAGAGACCATTTGGGAAAATTATGGCTATGTGCATAATAATAAGCACATAGCCGCTTTATTGTAATTGATTATGCAATAATTAATATGAGAAAATATTAAACAACGTGCTAGCACAGAAAAGGTGGGGGTATTACTAACGCCCACCACAAATAAAGTAACTAATATACAAAGTATCAGCGTAGAGAAAACGGGGAGGAGGGTGGGTGAAAAATTTGAGTACCAACTTGAGATGTTGCAGCAGTCCTCGTGTAGTAAGGAATGAGAAGATAATGCATATCACAGCTATTATATACCACCTGCCTTCCCGCTTTCCCGCGCTTTGCACTCATGTGACTAAGCGTATAAATTAAATTATCCCGCGTAAATATTATATGCATATAATCTAAATAATTATTTTTAAAGGCGGGAAGCAATAAAACCTTTATTGGTATGCCAATAATTCCTTTATAACGATAAGATCGCTTTATGAGTTTAAGTTTAATTTTGGTTGAATTGTGTGTTGTGCTCACTGGTCAGTGACTCAGGTTTCCACTGCGTGAGAAGTGTGTTTTACCCAACTTCGAGCTAGTTGTTTTGATATTAGATCAAACACAACTTTCAAGTGTTTCAAGATCAAACAAATCAGGAAATGAATCAGTTGTCAAATGAATCAAATCAGTATTATGAGATAAGTTTGAGGCAAGAGTTGGCTTATCAATCCAAGTGTTTGATCACATATCGCTTATGATTTTCCTATGTGTTTGGTTTATGAATTATTAATGAGTTTGAGAAGTATATATCATAGTGCCCTGTATTCATACTATACACATGTATATAAGAAATTTATGCTGACAAAATATAGACATTACAAAACCTTGACTTGGTGCTTTGTTTACAGTTGTTTTAGGTGTTGTTCAATATCTTGTACGATGAAATTAAGAAACCAAAGTTTGTGCACACCACAGCTACAGTGGTCTGACCACAGAATAGTAGATACACCAGATGTCTGACTCTTGAGAAACTAGTAAAATATTCTATAATCCGGTGTCTAAGTGCCACCAATTGTATATTTTGATAAATTATTGAAAAGCTAATTGTGAACTGTTGGGAAACTTAAAGCCTTGAATATGTCGAAAGCCTTGAATATGTTGAAAGCCTTGAAATGAAGAAATATATTTGTTGAAACTACAATACTGAGTATTGTTGTACTGTCTTATTTAAAATACTAGCCGAATCACAAAATGTTAGTGATGTGCGTTACACTTGAATGCCACTGACAGCATATTTATCACAGGTAAAATGTTGTTTTGGAACGCAGTGTTGATATTTATCTGGGGTGATTAATTCTTTGAAAGTTTTCAGCTATAATGTAATATAGATTATTTTTGTGGAAACACCATGAAAAATATTTATTTGGTAAGCCTTCGGCCTGCGTAAACAGGCTGAAGTGCTATAAATATTTTACGTGGTGTTTCTACAAGAATAATCTACAATCAAGGCCGAAATCATGTGGACAATACACCTGATATGCACTCATAATGTATTTACAACTATAAATCATACCCCCACTCCCCCAAATCAATGTTGATATCGTTTTCATAGCTCAGGGTTTCAATCCAATGTACAGGAATGCAACATTGAGAAAGGGGGAGTGAGGGAAACAAAAATTAATATAAAATTTCTCGCAATATTACAAAAATTGATAAATTTGTGCACTGTCCAAATGGTTTTTGGCCTGGATTGTACATGTACTGTATATATGATCTGGGTTGAGTTATACAAAGGCGATATAGCTTATCTAGTTGATAAGTTCCAGATAGCTAAAGAACAGCACTAATCATGTTTTGAACAACCTAATATAAAATTTTATCCACTGATAGTTATGTACCTGATAGTGCTGTTCAGTGGATAAAAGTTAAATTGGGTTGTTCAAAGCACCACTAGAAAATTCTCTAGCTAGGATTTATCCACCAGATAAGCTATCTGGGCTTCGTACAAAAATCTGAATTTTACAAGTTCACTTCATGTAAAATTTGGGGGCATGTTTATGATGCTAATATATGCTGTTTTGGAAACAGCCAGTAAAGATGTATGTATAGTATGTACCATGTTCAATTTAGCAATACATGTATAAAATGATTTAAAATACTGAACTATCATATTTTTGTGTGTGTGCTTTTCACACATTTTCATGCATTGCTTCTTAAGTCTATATCTCTTTCTGTGCTCAACAGCGGTAGTGACATGTACGCATTGCGTACCTATTTTGAAATCTTGCTATTGATTATTAAACTTAAAGAAATGTGTTAATAGAAAAAAAATTTGGGGTCACCGAATTCGTTTTTGAAATAAATTGGATTAAATGTAATTTCCGGCCATTTCGAAACGTCATTGTTGTCAGAGCACTTTATCTATTAACAGTATTCGATGCCCTAAACGTTTATCCGATGCCCTAAGAGTTATTCTATATATAACGTTAGTTTTACTCTATTTAAAAAAATATTCATGAGCACTTTCCGAGCATTTTTTTTCAACTTTTCAAAAAAATAGTAGGGAGCCACCTTAATACAGAGACGGGCCTTATTAAACAAGTAGGTTTTCTCAAATATTTTCCTTCTGAAATGCTAGCTTTAGTAAACACTATGAACTTAATAGTACTTACAAATTCAACTTTTTCAGGAACATAAGGTGCATTATACTTGTCAAAACGAATTGTTGATATCAACAGAGTTTGATAAAAATTGTCTTAATTGTCACACGTGAAGTTGGAAAAACAAAACGTTAAAATAAAGAATAAATTACAGTACCATTTAAACGGGTAATGAACCGTCTTGGTTTTTGGAGAGGAGGAAAGCTTAATAGAGAAGGGGAGGCTTATTTGAAAATAGGTACGCAATGCGTACATGTGACTACCGCTATTAAACACAGAAAAATATATAGTATAGACTTAAGAAGCAATACATGAAAATGTGTGAAAAGCACAGACACACTGACAAAAAAAATATAGGGAATATTTGGGCACCAATAGAATTTTTATGTTTTCCATCTGTTGGTCTGTATTGTAAAGAGTAATATAAATAATGTAATAACTTGTGTAAGGATACTATAACTATAACTATAACTATAACTTGTTATCAGACTAACATAACGTAACAGGCGGTCTGTCTTGCACAGGAGAGGGTTAGAATTACAGCCACCCCCTATTGGGCACAGTGCGATCTAGCTGTTATAGGATATCTCTTCCACGTGTTCTGTCTCATTCAGCGCTGACCTTCAAGAGGTGAGGTAGAACCATAGAAATATTATACCTAGAATGCGTGCTCCTATCTCTCGTCAGTCAAAAAATTGTCGCCACAAAATGGCGGATTTATAAGGGCAAAAGGAACTCGCCCCAGGACTTTTTAACAGTTTTTAACACGGTTGCGGTTGGTGATGTTGTGGAGTGATGGATGTATTTTAGCACTGAATTTCTTTGTTTTTTGTACCGGAAAACTTGCTGGATTGGTGAATTTTATAAAGATGAAGTGCAATATCCTTTGCCAAAACATTTCGAACATTAAACTCTGGATATAGACATGCAGCGACGATAGCGGCCTTTTAATACGAATGGTTTTAGTGTTTTTACTGTTTTACATTATATTTGAATGATTCCCACTTGCCAATCTGTATGTGATTTATACTGAATGTGGAGGATTAATCCAGGAGACAGTAAGTGTTTTTTTTCTCTTTTTTATCCAATCTAATAAGGATTTCTGGCTTGTGATTTTTGAAATATAAAATATGTTTATGCACCTGTCATACTCTTTATACATCAGTCTTTTCGACATTTATTTATATTGACATATTAAATCCGTGTTTTTTTGAAGATTTTCTCCTAGTTTCCATTACGTATTTGATTATTTTATTTTATTGTAAACGGGCTTTGATGCAGACAATTTCTGAGTTTCAAGTTTAGCACTTTTTGTTGCTTTTTGTAATTGTGGTGAATTGATCGAAATATAATTTTGAACTTATAGTTTTTAATACTTTTAATGAAACAAGTGTCTTGAAAATTGTTTTATTTTATGCTAATGTGTATGTGGCTGATTTGTTGTCATGCATGTATCCAATTTATCCCTATGAAACGTCCTCCAATTCTTTATTTTGAGAGGCGACCATTGTTGTATATATATCCCACCCCTTTGCAAAATTCAAAATGGCGGATCTATAAGGGCAAAATAAAATTTAATTTGGACCCCTGTCACGTGACAGAGCACGCATTCTAGGTCTATTATTTCTATGGGTAGAACCCATTTCATTTGCCCACTTCCTCCCCGTTGGCTGACCACCATTATGTTATGATGTGTATTAGAGTATATTCTTTCTTATATGTTTGGCGTTTTATTGCCCTCACCTTTACTGGGCTCAATCATCAGTTTGCACTATGGAAATTAATTAGATAATTTAATTACGAATTTGTAGTAAACGCGGCTTTGGTCCAGGGGGACCATAGCCATATTCATTCCATATTGTGTGTAAACGTCTTACTATTCCCAGTAAACAGAGCTCAGGTAATGCAGTGCACATATTAATAGTCAAAGACCACGATGGAAAGGCATAAATACATGTGATTGCTAATTTAAACATGGCACATCCTATACATACATCTTTACTGGCTGTTTCCAAAACATACTGTAACATATATTGGCATTTTAAACAATGCCCCCAAGTTCACGTGAAGTGAACTTGTAAAATTCAGATTTTTGTACGAACCCGGATAGCTTATCTGGTGGATAAATCCTAGCTAGAGAACTACTCCAATGGTGCTTTAAACAACCCAAATTATTTAACTTTTATCTACTGAATAGCACTATCAGATACATAACTATTCAGTGGATAAAATTTTATATTAGGTTGTTCAAAGCATGACTAGTGCTGTTCTTTAGCTATGGCTTATCAACTAGATAAGCTATCTCGGCTTTGTACAACTTACCCCAGATCATTAATTCTTTGAGCGTTTTCATGGCGATAAAGTAATATAAATAAGTTTTGTGGAAACACCACGTAAAATATTTCTTTGCTAAGCTTTCGGCCTGTTGACTCAGGCCTTCATCAGAGCAATGACAACAAGTTGTTGGCTCACGGCATTTATAAACTACGCAACTGATCAATTAAATCACGTAAGAATACAATGGCGTATCACGTTAATTTTATTAATTAGAAAACAAAATCAGGAATGTTCTCCGAATAGGGCACGCCACGTGCTATTCAATGGCTGTCCCTCCTGAGAAATAGTGTGATGTTTTGCGATCTCAATGGATTCTCTTGTTCTTTGCGTGAAGTATTGCTTGTCGCTGGCTAAGAGTGATGACTCTTCCCACTTAACACGATGGTCATACTTCCAAGCGTGTTTGGCAACAGCAGACTTTTCTTGTTGCGCTTTTATGCAACATGTCTTGTGTTCCTTCAGGCGAGTTGAGAGATTCCTTCCCGTTTCTCCGATGTATACCAAGCCACACTCACAAGGAATGTGATACACTCCAGGCTTAGATAAGCTATCCACTTCATCTTTATGTGTGAAAAGTACCTTGAACAATTTGTGTTGACTACGGTGAAATACCTTCATACCAGCACGATTTAGAATCCTCTCAATCTTGTGAGATGCTGGTTCGATATACGGAAGAGAAACTGAAGGTGGTTCTTGCTGGGGCTGTGTATTCGGCTCTGGATGTACCGAAGGAGTCATAGAAGCTTGAATCATCTTCTCAGGAAAACCGTTGTTAGTTAAATTCAACTTAAGGTGATCTAATTCTTCCTGAAGATGTTCTTCGTCACAAATTGTTCGCGCTCGATGAAAGAGAGTTTTGCATACAGATGATTTAATACTTGGATGATGGAATGAGGTGTAGTTAAGGTATCTGTCAGTGTGTGTTGGTTTTCGATACACAGTATGACGTAAAGTCCCATCTGATTTAACGGAAAGCCAAACGTCCAAGAATGGGATAGATTTGTCTTGATTTTGTAATTCCATAGTGAATTTGATTGAAGGATGTATGTTGTTAAAGTGGTCAAGAAAATTAGACAAAGCATTCAAACCATGTGACCAGGTACTTAGCGTATCATCAACATAACGTTTCCACATACCTGGTTTTAACGGGGCAGTTGCAAAAGCCTTCTTCTCAAATTCCTCCATGTATAGGTTAGCCATGATTGGAGACAAAGGGGAACCCATTGCTGATTGATATTGAACCCATTGCTCATTTTACCCCAGATCATTAACATTGTGTTCCAAAACAACATTTTACCTGTCATAAATATGCTGTGGCATTCAAATGTAACGCACATCACTAATATTTTGCGATTCTGCTAGTATTTTAAGTATATTTTTTTTCAGTATTGTAGTTTCAACCGATATATTTCATTTCAATGCTTTCAACATATTCACAGCTTTAAGTTTTCCAACAGTTCACAATAGCTTCTGAACAATTTTATATGAAAATGTACAATTAATCGACTTTCACGAGAGTCAGTCTTCTGGTGTATCTATTATTCTGTGGTCAGACCACTGTAGCAGCTCTGGTCTACAGAAACTTTGGTTTCTTAATTTCATGATGCAAGATATTGAACAACGCCTAAAACAAGTAAACAAAACACCAAGTCAAGGTTTTGTAATGTCTATGTAACAGCCAACATACAGTATTTTGTCAGCATAAATTTCTGATATACATGTATATATTAGTGAAAATACAGAGCACTGTTATATTTACTTCTCCAAATCATCAATAGATTAAGCCAATTTTTACCTCAAACTTATCTTAATTTCTTAAAATACTTATTCATTTGAGAACTGATCCATTTCCTTATTTGTCTGATCTTGAAACACTCGAAAGTTGTATTTGATCTAATATCAAAACACCTACCTCGAAGTTGGTTAAAACGACACACTTCTCACTCTTTGTAGTGTATGATATATACAGTGAGCACAAGTCACAATTCAACCAAAATAATTTCTATCAAAGACTTTGGTGTATATTGACAATTTCTTCGATAAAAGAAGAGCTTTGAAACAGGACACAGTTGAAGGCCCAACTTCTAGCGAACTTTATACTAAGCTGAATATTTCTAGTACTGCTAAGTATTAATACTCAGGTTGGCTTCGGCCTTTGAGACATTAATAAATTTGTTTCCGATCAAGTATTTATGGATTATGTATATATAAGATAAACAACGTCACAATTTTGAAACTATTCCTTACCTTGTGTAAACTGATCAACGACAGAAACCGTTCCAAGAATAAATGATTTGCAAAGTAATAATTAACACTTTTCAAAAATCAAAACAGTCGAGAAAGCAACCAAAATACAAACCACGAAAACAACTGGAGTACTTCTCGAATACCTGGCGATCAATGGCGATCTTTTCGACTATGTGGCGATCGTGCCGAATATCTGGCGATAGCTGTCGAGTATGACGTAACTGCGGTCCAAGACAATCGCGCAAGCAAGCAACACGCCGACCATAGCATTTATATAGGGGGCGGTGAAACGGCAATGGGCGCGCTGATCGATGTGTGCTGCAGAGGACTGGTAACAAGCCCCCTGTCACCATAGCGACGAACGGTAAGCCAGGGAAAGTCCAAAATATGGCGGGTAAAATACGCATGATGTGGAAGTCTCTGAGTTGAGTTGAGTTTAGAAGAGGACGTGGATGAAATTGCCGAGCCATACGATATATCAGTGGATTCAGCTAATACATTCTCTGGTGTTACTCCCAAAAATTCGGAGTCGTTGCTGAAACATGAACAAATATGTTGCTGAAAAATATGAACCGTACCGTTGCTTTCGCCAGAGAAATGACGCAAGAAGTCTTTGGAAATCTTTGTTGGTGCACGTTATCATTCAGCCATGTTCGATAGAAGACAACATCTTGCATCGAATTTTAGCTGGTAGGTCATCTTTCCAATTGAATATCACGACATAATCAACTTCAATTTGCACTTTCTCAATGAAACCTAACAAGAAGTCATCTTGGCTATCTGATGACAAAATTACAAGGTGTGGACGACAGTTTATCACATAATGCGCTCGGCATGCGTCCCAGCAAGTCGTGTTTTAAAGTGTTTATGAAACGAAAAAATCGTTCCTCGAAAAGTGCACCTATTTTGTAGTTTAAGGTACGCTGATTATCGTGCATTTTATTTTTGCACTACGACTTTAGAAAGTGCTTTTTTGGGAGTTTGAAAGTGCTTATTTTGGACTTGTTTTTGTCCGGGGCCTGGAACCGAAGGAAAACGGCTTGTGACGTCACTGGTTGTACACATGTCTTGATCTTAGCTGTTTTATTATAGTTTTATCTGTATGTTTTAAGTTACGTTAACCGTGATTCGTGCTGTCTTACCATGCGCAAGACTTATCATTCGATTGGTAACTCAAACCAGGAGAGTGAGAATATTTTACAGAGTTAATTTGATGAAAATCAAGGAAGTTTAAGCGTTATAAAAGCTGCCATCAACCTCATATGAACTATTTATTGTCAGTTGCCATCAGCGTGCCGTTTGAAGATATGTGTTAGACCTTTTTATGGGGAGTTGAAAAGTTGTTCAAATTGTATTCTTTTGCCTTGTTGTATTTCACATTTCTTATAAAAATACCCTGGTAATAAAAGGAATCACTGCTACTTAAAATGAGCTCTTAGGCGCTCCGCCGTGGATGTTTACTTGAGTTCAGGACAACTGGTTCATCTTGTTATGAATAACGTATCATACATAATTTGTGCTCATCGCATATTTCAGACACATTGGTATATTTGAAACGTCAACTCACTGTGGTTGAACAATGATACAAATGATCTGTTCAAATGTTCGTATATAAGCGCCCTGACGTCGACATCATGGCTCCCGCTGACAGGTCAGCGGTAGTCACAA
The DNA here is from genome assembly GCA_964035015.1 of Corallium rubrum. Classification (NCBI taxonomy): domain Eukaryota; kingdom Metazoa; phylum Cnidaria; class Anthozoa; order Scleralcyonacea; family Coralliidae; genus Corallium; species Corallium rubrum. Next base: position 69,984 of record CAXIUP010000195.1, on the reverse strand, counting down.
AAATTGAAGTTGTAAAAGTGTGTGGGTGTGTGCGGGTTAATAGCCAGATGGCTTAATTAGTAGGGGAGGCTTAATAGAGGTTCTACGGCATGGCTAATACAGTAGGGTTATCCAGCATAAATATAGTTAGTTTTAGTTTAGGCATTTGACCGCCATATTTGTTTACATTTCAATTGGAAAACCCGCGCTCGACACCCGGCTGACGCTTGTGCAGACAGATTTCCCTGCAAAATGTGAATTGTTTATGAAACACAACACCCCCTCAATTCTTCAAATACGTACCACTGATATCTTCTTCCAAAGTTAAATTCTCAATTCTTCCGTGACGAGATTCGCCATCCCCACTTCCTTGAATTTCTAAAATTTTTGGAGGGTTGCCGTCATAGTGCAACAACAGTCGTTCGTCGGTGCTGGGAAGGACACACGGTCCTTCAAATGTATCCCTAGTACCCACATACGAAACTTTACCCTGAACTAAAATCAATTCGACGGTGTCTCTCAATGGCTGGTACACTGTTTGACCGTGAGTCGGCAAAATAGCCATGGTGGACTTCTCGCAGAACAATCGAACCTTCTCTTTTGTAAGACTGTTGTAGGACGGATGGCTCATGAGAAGGGGTACAGCAATTCGAATGCTACAAACATGCCATATACTCTCGGTTAGTTGAGGATACAGTTGTAACGCTTTTTCCATCTCTTCAACCGAAAGAAAATACACCTGGAATAAAGAATGGAGTTTCTATATTAGGCACAACAAACAAATAACACGAGCAATGTTGTTCTAGAATAATTAAATACATAATACAATTACAGTGGAGTAAGTAACATATGCGGTACCGTATGTGACTTAAGAGGCCATCTCCCTAAAAACCGACCAACGGTTTTTGAAGGCAAAAATGAATTTCCTTTGTTTTTCGCCCATTATTTACCTTTACCTCACTTACTTTTAAACCGCTACAAAAAGTGCCACTTGATAATTTGTTCTTCATTTTTGACATATTTTTTATGCTACGGCTGGAACGGCTAAGATTCGAGCGGAAATGAGAGCTGACAATACCTCGAAATGATCTTGTTATCTCTCTCTTGTTATTTTTTCTTGCAGTGCAATATATAGACCTTGTATTTCATCTGGGTTGAAGGATACAAGCTCTTTGTTTTGTTTTGTATCAGATATGGTCTATTTCTTTTGACTTACTTTTTAAATTCGCTTACGGCACCTGATTAGTCAAGTTTTATAAATCAAGATTTCTCTGAAGTGGCTGGAAATGTCGTGTGTATTTCGTCGTAATATAATACCGTAAGTTTAGTAATCTTTAAAAACAGTTGTCGGCAAACGTATTTTGTAAGCGCACGAACCGCTCAAAGTTAAGCTATTGTTTCACTTTGTTTACATTGTCAGAACCAGAAATGCCTTACGCTTTGCAGATAAGGCCGTTTTCGTTTCTCAATATTACATAAAAACAACTTCTTTTTATTTGAACTTATCTATAGAAAGCGAACGGGGCATAATTTATAGGTCTATTTGGCTTTTAGGGTAAAAATGATTAAATATTCTATAGCCGATTCTTCATATATACTCATATACAATAGGAGCAGACATGTCGCAGCCTCTTATTAAAGTGACGATTAAATAATTATAATTCATGAGCAACTGAAAGTTTATCATTTTCTCTGTTTATTTCGGTGTACTGTTCATATTTTTATAGCATGAAAAGGTGTAGGCATCTTATACTCTGGAAGAATCGATTAAACGTCTTAAGAATTTTTTAGACTTCACGAACAAATTAAATCGCTTTTAAGGCCTGGTTCATATGTCGCATTTAATTCAGACGAATTTAATCCCCGAGCCGGGCGACGGGCCGAAGGCCCGGAGCCCGGTGAGGGTGCTAATCTCGACACGCGTGGAGTCCATTTTACACGCGTGTAGAAAAAGCGAGGGAGACGAAATCTGTGAAATAGTTTATTTATTTGTTTGTTTGTATATATATATGTTTGGTACGGTGTCACGCGGTAAGAATTGTTAGGCACTGGTGACTAATGTTATTGGTATTTAAATTGAGAATCACGTGATGTGGCACGTACAAAATAACCGTCTTTCACTGCCAAATCGTTTTCACAACGGTTTTTCGTCTTTTTCAAGACGAAAAAAGTGTTTTGCAAGAAAACTGTGAGTTTTGAGTGAATAATCATATTCAAACAAAAATTTAGCAATATGGAAAAAGAACAAACAAATGAACAAGGTGGAAAAGAAAAGCGACAAGAGCGAATCCAAAGAGAAAGCGACGAGAAAAAGGCGGAAAGATTACGAAAACGGAGAGAGCTGGCTCGACGAAGGCTAGAAAACGAGACAGCGGATGAGAGGGAAGTTCGCTTAGCGAAGAGGAGAGAAGCTTACAAAAAACGCTCAGAAACAAGTAGAGGTAAGCAAAATCAGCGTGTTAGAGAGAGAAGGCAGCGAGAAAGTAGTGAACAGAGAGAGAGAAGGCTGCAGTGTTTGAGACAACAGGCGAGAGCAAGAATAGAAACAGAAACGCCACAACAAAGAGCAAGCCGACTCGAGATTCTGTCGACAAACACGACTGCAGGAATAGTGGAAGAAACGCCTGACCAACGAAATGACCGCCTACAAGTGCTTAGACAAAATGCAAGAGCCCGACTTGATGAAGAAACTCCAGAACAACGAGCAGAACGGCTGCAAGGAGTCAGACAAAATACAGCTGCACGAATTGATGACGAAACGTCTGAACAACGAGCAGAACGGCTGCAAGGAGTCAGACAAAATAAAGCAGCACGAATTGAGTCTGAAACGTCTGAACAACGAGCAGAACGGCTGCAAGGAGTCAGACAAAATACAGCAGCACGAAATGAGTCTGAAACGTCTGAAGAACGAGCAGAACGGCTACAAGTGGTTAGACAAAATATAGCAGAGCGTATTGAGTCTGAAACGTGTGAAGAACGAGCAAGAAGGCTCGAGCATGTCAGGCAGAATTCGTCAGAGAGAAGAGCCCAAAATCTATCTGTACAGCAGGTACAGGTTGACAGTCGAAAAGAGTATCTTCAACAAGGGGGGTGGCAAAACGTCGAGAGTCCTTTACATGAGCAACAGTGGGCAAAAAATGAAATGGAGAGATTTCACATTGGCCAAGAAGTGTTAGACCATCGACAATGCACTGTTTGTAAAGAAGCCTGGCCAACCAAGCAGAATTTGAGGGTGGAAAACTACCTGTGCAATCGGTGCAAGAGAGATAAGAAATCTCCAAAAGTTTATGGTGTGGATAATGACATGGATCCAGGTATAGTACCACAGCAGCTGGAAGGGTTAACCCAGGTAGAGGAAATGTTAATTGCCAGGGTCTGTCCCATTATGAGTGTGTACAGGAAACATGGTGGGCAGAGAGGGTACAAGGGACATGTACTAAACTTACCCCAAGATATCCAGAGTTTCTTATCTAGGTTGCCATGTCACGTAGCTGATTTGCCTGTTTTGGTAATAAGAAGACATGGAGTGGATAACACACATCGAGACTTTACTGTACGTCGACACAGAGTTCTTGAGGCTGTGTTATGGCTAAAGACCAACAATCCCTACTTCAAAGATGTAGAGATTGATCGAGAGGTAATACAGAGCTTGCCTGAAAATGGTGTTCCAGATGACCTCAGGTATGTTGTTGAACCAGATGTACAGGTAACAGCTCCTGAACATGAAAATGAAGGCCCACCACAGGAGCCAGAAGGTACTGACAACAGTGTTGAAGAATCTCTTGTAGGTTGTGGGAGCAGCTCATTCATTCCTCACCGACAAAGGCAGAGGAAGGAAGCTGATGCAATTAGAGAGACAGTGAATGAGAAGGATACACTAGACTGGCCATCTACAGAAGGTAATGTAGTGAATGAGTTTAAGACAGATGGTCTAGCGACAATGGCTTTTCCCACATTGTTTCCATTTGGGAAAGGTGATCCAACCACACGGGCCAGGCAACATGGTGTCACTTTGACTGAGGCATTTAAGCACCTGGAAAAATTTGCTGAAGTGTTGCCAAATGGTGAGTATAGATGGAGGTTTGCTTCTCACCCAAGTTTTCCATACTGGGCCCTAGATATGAAGCAAAGACATCAACTATTGTCACAAGCAAATATTTACTTGCGACAACATCCAGCTGATGCCAACTTGACCATGGAAGAGCTAAAAGAGATGGTTAATTTAATGAGTGGTAAGCAAATGGTGAATCGATTGCAGCGTTATGTGTCCAAGGTGCAAGGTACAAATCAGTACTGGTATCAACGCTTGCAAGAATTGCTAGCACTAATAGAGCAGAAAGGTTGTCCAACTTTCTTTTTTACATTTAGTGCTGCTGATAGTTACTGGCCAGATCTGCAAAGACTACTGCAGACAGGGGAAGATGCTACAAGGTCAGAACGAGCACAAGCTGTGATTGACAAGCCCCATTTGACCGACTGGTATTTTAAGCAGCGTCTGGATGACTTTATCAGACATTGGTTGAATGGTGTTTTGGATGCAGAGTGGCATTGGTTCCGCTATGAATATCAGGCCAGGGGAAGTATTCATGCCCATGGGTGTGCCCGGTTAAACAATGCCCCTGATATTCCATTGTTACGAGCTCAAGCTGCCCAGGGGTGGGGTTTCAGCCAAGCTGATACCACAATGTCAATGGAAGATTTTGATTTCTTTTACCAGGAAGATATTGACCGTGGAAAAGAAGCCGAGAGGCAGTTAGTGAAGTGAGTAACATATATTTAATATTTACAATTGTATTGTTTAAATTGGCTTAATTTAGACAATTCTTATGACTTAAGAGCTAACAGATTGACAACAGTTTCTTATTTTTTTTAAAATTATAGTATTTAATTTTTTTTACTTCAATTATTATTATCTTGAAGATATGTTGACTGGCTAGTGACAACCGTCAATGAGGAATTACCAGGTGAACAATGGCAAATTCCTGAGCCACATCCATCAGCTGTCAAACCGAGTGCGGTTCACAACAGAGATGATGACTACCACAGATTGGTGAATACTGTGGAGAGGCACACGAGATGCAGCCCAGCCTACTGCTTGAAGCAGAAAGGTTATGATGTTCCTGCAGAATGCAGATTTGGTTTCCCAAAGGCATTGGAGGAGGAAACAAAACTGTGTTATGAGAAGTTGCCACATGACAAGGTGAGTACAGAGTTGGTGACAAAAAGAAATGACCCTAGATTAAATTCACATAATAGGGTCATGCTTGAGAATTGGAGAGCTAATGTTGATTTGCAGGTAATTGTTGATCAGAATGCTTGTGCTAGATATATGGCCAAGTATGCTGCAAAAGGCACTGGAAAACTTTAGCTGTTTACATAGTTTGTAAAAAATATGTAAATTTAAATTTACATACTATGTAAACTGATTTACATGGATTTTATATAGTTTGTAAATTTAACATTGCTGTTAATATGCTGTAAATCTGTTTTACAACATTTTTATTATCATGTAAATTTTTCAACCATTATTCTCCCTCGCTTAAGATGATGTAAAAATTCTGTAAAAAGCAACTCTGTAAATATTTTGTAAAATCCATGTAAATAGTCCAAATGAAATCATGTAAAAACCTTGTAAATACATTTAAGGAACCCAATAAACGATGTAAAAACTTTGTAAATGCAATAAAGGAGGCCCAATGAAAGCATGTGAGAACCTTGTAAATGCAATTAAGGATGCCCAATAAACCATGTAAAAACCTTGTAAATGCAATTAAATATAATGTAAAAAGCTTGTAAATGCAATAAAGGAGGCCCAATAAAAGCATGTAAAAACCTTGTAAATGCAATTAAGGAGGCCCAATAAACCATGTAAAAACCTTGTAAATGCAATTAAATATAATGTAAAAAATTTGTAAATGCAATTAAGGAGGCCCAATAAAATCATGTAAAAACCTTGTAAATGCAATTAAATATAATGTAAAAAGCTTGTAAATGCAATTAAATATAATGTAAAAAGCTTGTAAATGCAATAAAGGAGGCCCAATAAAATCATGTAAAAACCTTGTAAATGCAATAAAGGAGGCCCAACAAACCATGTAAAAAACTTGTAAATGCAATTAAGGAGGCCCAATAAAATCATGTAAAAACCTTGTAAATGCAATTAAATATAATGTAAAAAGCTTGTAAATGCAATTAAATATAATGTAAAAAGCTTGTAAATGCAATAAAGGAGGCCCAATAAAATCATGTAAAAACCTTGTAAATGCAATAAAGGAGGCCCAACAAACCATGTAAAAAACTTGTAAATGCAATTAAGGAGGCCCAATAAAATCATGTAAAAACCTTGTAAATGCAATTAAATATAATGTAAAAACCTTGTAAATGCAATAAAGGAGGCCCAATAGCTGGCCACAGCTTGCATGTAAATAAATAACATTACAACGTTTACTGCTGTGCAAAACGATCGTGTGTTCTATACGTTTCGCACCATATCAAAGCCGTGATCAACTTCAAGTGTGTATTTATCCTGTCTTAGCAGTCGATTTTCTAGATTTGCGAAATTTCGTACTGTGATTCTGGTTTTTTATTTGTTACTATGAAGAATAGTGACTTTAAATCGGACAGAGGGAATTATTCGATCAGGATGACTCGCAGGAATAACTGTGCTAAAAGGTACTGTGTGCACAGCAAAAAAATGATTTTCTTATTAAGAAAATTTGAAGAAAATGTTTCTTAAAACAAGAAAATCATTTTCTTAGAAAGAAATAAATTCTTAAAATAAGAAAATCATTTTCTCAGTAAGAAAGAAATTCTTAAAATAAGAAAATCATTTTCTCAGTAAGAAAAACATTCTTAAAATAAGAAAATCATTTTCTTAGTAAGAAAAAAAAATTCTTAAAATGAGAAAAAAAATTTCTTGTAAGGATCGAGATTTACTATTATCTTAAAACAAGAAAATATTTTATAGGAATGAGAAAACCAGTTTCTCAAAATGAGAAATATTTTCTAGCACATGTTGAACATTTTTCATTTTCTCAAAACAAGAAAATATTTTCTTAAAATGAGAAAACCAGTTTTTTACAATAACAATATTTTCTTAGAACATGCCGAACATTTTTCATTTTCTTAAAACAAGAAAACCAGTTTCTCTAAATAAGAATATTTCCTAGCATATGCATGCATGCACATTGTGCAACTAGAATATTCTATAGAATATTCTATTCGATTTTTTATTCATCTCTAAGTTATAACATTGAGCTTCAAATGCTTTTCCAAGTTTACCATTTGTCATATTTTGTTTACAAGTGTTTCACCAATATTATATTTCCACCAAGCTTTAACTTCAAAATTCCTGTGCTAACAGATCTTTACTGCAGCATCCTACACACTATTTGATCAGACACAAAACATTCCAAATGACCTAAATATACTAGCCCATAAAGTTGAATTAAAAAGTAGAAATATTAATTTGTAAAACTCGGCGAATTTACAAAAAGTTTTGTGCTCCTTAAGACCACGCGAGGCTAAAGCGGGATTATCCCATGATGACGCGGGAACCGGGTGACGCGTTCATTTTCGAATTGGAAGTTCGTTGGCGATATTTGCTTGTTTGCCTTTTGCTTTGTAATTTATTGCTTCTGGTTTATAAATGGCTCTTCGCTAGACCTAGATGTATACAGACGATGGATGCGATCACATTATTGAAGGTAAGTCATAGATTCTTTAATCAGCAATTTTGTGTAATGATTTGTATGTATTCGATTTGAAATAGTCGGCAAGGTATACTCAGGGTATTTTATATTTATTCGCCACAGAATATTCTTAATTTATTCGCTAGAAATGTTCTTAATTGTCGGAACACAAACGATTTGCGGTTTGATTCTTACAAAATATGTTTATTTTCGTAGTTTATAAATATTACAATTAAAGGATTTGTGGTTTGTTTTGGGAATTGACAAATTGTTTTGTGTTCATCAACAATGGCGGCAATATATATATATATATATATATATATATATATATATATATATATATATATATATATATATATATATATATATATATATATATATTATTTAAAAAATGAACGTTGCTACTCCGAGTTTCACGCGTTAAGCGATCATCAGGCAACTGAAAAAGTTTCACTATAACTTCTTTTTTTAAATAAAATCTATCTTGCTCTACCTTCAAAAGTATCGAGCACTCTGTGGTCTATTGTAAACGACTACTTTAACTATTATATATATATATATATATATATATATATATATATATATATATATATACACCCTGAATACTATAGGTAATTCATTTACAAAAAGTCGACCATTTGATTCCCTTTTTGATGTATACAACAGTTATGTTTCAATATTTAATTTAAGAAAAGGCTTTAGTGTGTCAACATTGCTTGAAAACTAGATATTCCTAGACAGCAATGTTCTCAGTGTTGGAGTCTGGGGCAAACTTATGCACGTATGTTATAAACCAGACTACAAAGAATATTAAACATTTTTCAAAGAATATTAAAACTTAAACATGGACTGTACTGGCCTGGTTAACCAGTTGCGACAACCGATAAACTGGGCTAGCTCGCTTGCCATGTATATATATAATTGAAATATTGAGAAAGACATACAATTTATATAGGACAGCTAGCCTGGTCCATGTATCACCCCCTTAGTTTGTTGATGTTAAACAAATGTTCAGTAGTTAATGCCAGCACATTTCTCAATAAAGAAGTTAATCACACTGTATTGATGAAACCACATTTTCATTAGAGGTGCTATTGCCAACACCACATTTTGGCCAAAATCTCTAGTGTTGAATTTATTAGATTTTTATTCAAGAATTTTCACACCATAGAGCTTTTTCTTTAAAAATTGAATCTAAAAAGGTTTCCATAATTAAAGTTATAATTATACCTGGACTTAAGTTAAGTATGTTTGTTGTATGGTAGACCAGAGTATCACTTTTATATGTTAGGAACCAATCATTTTGCTTATGGTAATATGTGATTATAACTGGGTCAGGTAGAATTGAGCCGATGCTGGATTCTAAATTTATGGGTGACTGTGTTGCCCACTTGCTTGATGAAGTTGACTCATTGCCATTCACCCTCCATTCCATTCCATATGACAAGTACAAGTGTGATGTGTGTAGTGCAAGAGGAAGTTACATGTATGAACATGTATTTTCCACCTAGCACGTTTCTCTGAAATTAATTATGCAATTATGTTTACTCTCTGCACGCCAGCATGGCCTGGTGGTGTAACTCTGTCCCGACACCACACAAGAGTCTGGGGGTGAGACAGCATGCTGTATGTGCTCCACTAAGAAAATGTTTTTATTAATATATGGATTTGGTCACTTTATTTTGAAATTTACAGATGCCAAAGTCATGTATGTAATTAAATACTTGCCAACAGTATTTGGAAGGCAGAAGCCATCGAAAAAAAACAGTTGAGCGTTTCCATGAATTGAAGGTGAGATACTTGAAATTTAAATATTTTCTTGTTATGTCTGCTAGGCACATGCAGGTATGTTTAGATGTAAGAAAGAGTTTCTTGATCCTTGTTTGCTAAGGCTATATTAATTTTCAGGAAAACGAAGACCCAGATGTTTGGATTAAAAAGCATGTAGGAAATATGCCAATGATGGTAGTGGAAAAATAAAATATTTATGTTGTGTGGGTAAACGCATATTATACTGGATGGATGCCAAGAAAATGGATGAAGCTGTGGTTGTGTTTTTGGCATGTTTTTACCTGCTGGACTACAACTATCCAAAGCAACATGAAGTAGGCATGAACATCTTACAATACTATGTTTTTGAGGACAAAACAATTCCTGAGGATATTGCAGCTTTGTTTAATAGCCAACTTTCCCAGTATAATGCTACAAAGCTGAATCTGTGTAGCTTATAACCTTTTTCCTTAATTTTATTATTATATATTGGTAAAAAGATATGGAAAAAGTAAATGTGGTCAACTGTTACTGTTTTAAAAAAGGTTTAATGAGTTTAGCTTTTGTCGTACTATGACATCATCAGAACTTTCTGAGTTCTGATGAGTTCAGAGTTCTGATGATGATGTTGTAGTACAGCGAAAGCTAAACTCATTAAACTTTTTTTAAAACAGTAACATGTTGGCTGCTTTTATCTATATGTTACTGAAGGATATAAGTTTATTGGACTTAAAAATTACATATTGGTGTTTAATTGAAAGGTATATTTTTACCACTTTTCACCTTATTGACATTATTATTAATTAAAATTAGACATGCATGCATGTAGAATTGTGTTAAATATATATTATATATATATATATATATATATATATATATATATATATATATATATATATATATATATATATACACATACATACATACATGTATGTATATATTGTATTTAAATATTTACTCTTATAAATGCTTTTTATATCCAGATTAAAGTTAATGATAAACGTCTTGTCTTCCTTTGTCTTCGAATTATTTACTCACTTCTCTTGCAGTATGTATTGATTTTTTCCATATTTTTTTTGATTTTCCAGTATTTTTACATGGTTTTTTTAAAGTATTTACATGGTTTTTCCAGTATTTTTACAAAGTTTTCTTAGATGATTTACATGTTTTTTAAAATTATTTACATGGTTTTTTACAGTATTTCACATGGTTTTCCCAGTATTTTTAGAAAGTTTTCTTAGATTATTTACATGATTTTCCCAGTATTTTTACATGGTTTTTCCAGTATTTTTAGATGGTTTTATTAGATCATTTACATTATTTTCCCAGTATTTTTACATGGTTTTCGTATGTTATTTATATGGTTTTTCCAGTATTTTTACATAGTTTTATTGAATATTTTACATGGTTTTCCACGATAATTTACATGGTTTTTCCAAGATAATTTACATGGTTTTTCCAGTAAATTTACATAGTCTTATTCGATTATTTACATATTTTTTGCAGTGTTATTACATGGTCGTTTCGGATAATTTACACGGATTTTTCAAGGTTTTCCCATGGTTTTCTCTTTGATTTACATAGATTTTCCACTCTTTTTACATTATATTTACAGCTTTGAAAAAGCTAAATGGTCTTTTACATGATATTTACATCAAAATTTACAGCTTTTTTACATAAATCGACAACATTTTACATACTATGTAAAAGTACAATTTTCATGTAAATTAAATTTACTGTATATTTATAACATATTTACATAATTTTTACAAACTATGTAAACAGCTAAAGTTTTCCAGTTAGGAGAGCCACGGTCAAAGCAAGCATCAGAAATTTTGCAATCATGTGTGTCTAGATTACACAATGATGATCAGGTATCATCAGCGATCAAAAAGGCAATGATCCAAGTTGTTGGAGATCGTGACATGGCAGCACAGGAGACTGCACATATGCTGCTGAGCTTGCCTTTGGTAGGATGTACTTATAACTTTGTTACTGTGTCTTTAGATAACAGTAGGAGAGTTGTCATGGACACTGAGGACCAAAGTGAAGAGGTCTTGCAAAAATCCACAATTGAAGATTATGGTAAGCGTTCAACTGAGAATAGCAGGTATCATGGCCTATCTCAGTTGAATTTGATGCAGTATGTGTCACAATACACAAGAATCAGATCTGAAATAAGAAAGCGACCATTACCATATATTGTAAGGACCTTTCCAAAGGTGTCAGCAAACCCCCATGGGCCTGATTTTGGCAGATATTGCAAATTTCAGTTGATCAAGTTCAAACCCTGGGAGGGTGAACCATCAAATGCATGGGACAATAACGATGAGAATGATGAAATGTTCATCAACACCTATTACATGTTTCTTGAAACTGATTTTGCTTCAGAGAATGTTTTAGGTCATGAGGAAGAGCGGGACAGAGTTTTCCAACACATGTCAGGTGAAGGAAATGAAGAGGATAGTAATGATGATAACACAGGCAACAATAATGATGACGAATATAATAATGATCCACAAAATCAACTTGATGACTGGATGCTGCTATGCAGATTGAACCAACGGTATGAGGAATTGGGTGATCAGCTGTTGGGGACTGGGAATGACTGGTATGCAGCTGCACGAACAGTTCCAGTGGAGATGCTCAGAGAATGCCCTGGGTGGATCTACCAGCAGAGAAAAGATGCAGAAGAATCAACCCTAAATGAGAAGCAACGACTTGCATATGATATTGTACTATCTCATATGCAAAATGGTGAGAAAAGCGACCCAGTCAACATGATTGTATGTGGTACTGCAGGAACAGGTAAGACGTACCTAATCACTGCTTTAAAACAGGTTTTGGGTGACAGTTGTATAATAACTGCGACAACAGGTATTGCAGCATTTAGTATTAATGGCCAGACATTACACTCTGCTGCACAACTTCCTATACGTGAGTATAAAGACCTACAGGGTGAGTCGTTGCAACGCTTACAGTTAAAACTGGAAGGTAAGGCTTACCTCATTGTTGATGAAATGTCAATGATTGGTCACAAAATGTTGTCGTGGTTAGACAATAGATTGCGTGCTGGCACAGGGAATGAAGATAAGTCATTTGGTGGTATTTCAGTGATCCTCCTTGGTGACTTTGGTCAGTTGCCACCAGTGGGTGACTGTCCATTGTATATTGCAGGAAATGGAACCACTATAAGTGATCATGGTCATTCATTATATCTTTTGTTTGATTCTATAGTTATTTTGAATGAGATTATGCGACAGGCTGGTGAGAATGCCGAGGCACAAGCATTCAGAGCCTTGCTGATGAGAATGAGAGATGGACAGGTAACAGAACAAGATTGGCATCTCCTACTGCAACATTCCACACCTAATATTGCAATGGATCAGTTTAATGATGCTATTCGGTTATACTTTGACAAGAAGAGTGTAGCTGAGTACAACTATGAGAAGCTGAGAGGCAATGGACAGGCGGTGGCAAAGATTCAGGCAAAGAACTCTGGCCATGGAGCATCAGCAGCAACATCTGATGAGGCTGGTGGCTTAGAAGCAGTGCTTTTCCTGTCTAAGAAAGCAGACGTCATGCTGACATCCAACCTGTGGGCTGAAGTTGGCCTTTGCAATGGTTCATTTGGAGTGGTTGAGGAGATTTGGTTTGCAGAAAATCTTGGACCACCAAATCTACCTGTCGCTGTGTTGGTACATTTCCCTGCCTACACTGGCCCGGGATTTATTGATACATGTCCCAAGTGCATACCAGTGCCACCAAAGGTATTTGAGTGGATGGCTGATGGGAAGTACATGTCAAGACAACAGGTCCCATTGAGATTAAGGTATGCAATGACTATTCACAAGTCACAGGGACAGACTTTACCAAAGGCTGTTGTTGACTTGGGTAAAAGTGAGAAAGTAGCTGGATGTACATTTGTTGCTACATCTAGGGTGAGATCCATTAATGATATTGTGTTTGAGCCAATGACATTTGATCGTTTAAAAGCCATTGGTAGAAACAAAAATTTGCAAAAGCGACTTGATGAAGAGCAAAGGTTGCAGTTGCTTGCACAAGAAACTGCAGGAAGATATAGTTAGTAGTCATTAGAAGTTAATAGATGGCCTGGTGAACTTGGTTCACATGTTGGAAATTACTGGGCACATGTCAAGATGTGTGCTTTCGAGTAATACATATAATCTCGCCTGTTACCTAGACATAATATGCAGAGGCAGATCCAGGTTTAGAAATTTATGAAAAGCATGAATGAGATTAATACCAAAAGCACAATAACTTTTAGAAATTCTTTGGTTTCAGAAAATTAATAAACTGTTCCAATGATTTTGGGCTTTTGAGTGAGATTTAAGAGAAATACAAAGTCCTTAATATCGGTGTGTATACAGTGTACATGTATGTGCAAAATGGGGGCCCACACCAACCTGGATCTGCACCTGATATATGTTTTTGAGGCTGGTGCACTGGGTGCAGTCATCAAAATTTTTGTATGATTGCACTTTCGAGTGAGAGATTTGCCTGGAGCCTACTAACACTATATGTGTTTTTGAGGTTGGCATACTGGGGCACAGTAAATTTGATTGTGCTTTTGAGGTAAAAAGACATGCCTACAAGACACAGTGATGTGTAATTTTGGCATATGAAAAGTCTGTACCTGGGTACATTTAACCTGTTTCTGCCTGAGTCTGTCAAAAACCATAATCCATGATATTACCCTGTCTAACACCAGATTATGTTACTCATCAAAGAGTGACCTTACACAGCATAGGCAGCAATGGTTAATGTGCTTTCGAGCGTAGACTATAATGTGAACAGGCCAAATACTTAGGTACATAAAAATAATTGCATTTATATTTTGTTCTATTCCTAATTTAAAACAACACTGTACACATATGCAGTACTGCTCAAAAGTAACCAATACAACAATAAGCTAGATCAAACCAATGATGGCCTCAGTTTGAAACTGGGGTTCAGCTGGACCATTATATGAAACTGACACTACATTTTGTATGTTTACCTTAATGACAGAATTAAGATAATGATCTGTTTCTTGCACAAAGCAGCAACTCAACCATTGTTGAACTGCAGTAAGTTATATTAAGGACTATTATAAGACTGAATGCATGCTGTAGGATACTTCTGAGCAGTACTGTATTTATATAATTAATACAATGTCAAGAACTGATCAAGAAATTACTATATACAGTTTAAAATCAAATAATATAATATTTGAGAATTTCAGTCCATTGTTATCAAGGAAAACTCTTGAGAAGAACTGCCTAAAGAATTTAATTAAGGTAAATGAATAGCTGGTACATTACCATGCATGGTGTTTTATACATCCCATTGAAAAGAGTAGGACATTTCAAAAGAATGTGGAATTATTGAAAGCCGATATTTGTGTGATCTATTTCTCAAATCTCAACATAGTAGTGACACTTAACTTTTTTTAGTATTACAGATCAATAAAAACCTCCCATGGTCAGGAGCCAAGCCCACCAGTGCTTTAATAGTATTAGATGTAGATTGCCTCAAACATGTTCCAATCAAGTGAATCAACCTCTCGATCAACCTTAATTGCTACATTTAATATATACATTACCTGTACAATGTCATCAATGTTTGATATCATCAACTGCTGTAGTGGTCGATTCTGGCACATATACAATGGCTGCATAATACAAGGTAAAGTATTTTTGCTTTCCGTCGTTTCTTTCCCGTGTTCATTTTTAGATTTCATTCGTAAAGGATAAGAGTCGAACTAATTGACGAAGAGAGGATTTGGACTGGGTATGAGTTGGGAACTGTGTTACTATGGGAACGCAGGCTACAAATATTGTAATATTATGTGAAAATGCAATACTGATATATTTTTTATTCATGATTGTATCTTTTTTAGTATAAATTTGCATCATTGCATGTCGTTCATCGTCTAAAAGTTCCAATGTTAGTGGTCTGGGGTCATTTATAAAAGAGACTATTAAAACCAGCAGTTGTGTTATTGATGGTAAGAGATTTCTGGCAGCTTTCATTGTTTAATACTGCGCAGAATTGTCTTTGCAATTTGATAAATTGGAAAATATTAAAATACGTCCTAAAATACGTCTTGATACTCTTGTTGTAATATAATCCTCTGTGGAG
The DNA here is from genome assembly GCA_964035015.1 of Corallium rubrum. Taxonomy (NCBI): domain Eukaryota; kingdom Metazoa; phylum Cnidaria; class Anthozoa; order Scleralcyonacea; family Coralliidae; genus Corallium; species Corallium rubrum. The sequence goes on along the minus strand of CAXIUP010000195.1, from coordinate 54,400 downwards.
TTGAAGGCCATTTTAGCGTTCTGCTGTATAGTAATATTCTGTGTTCTTTTCTGATTTATAGGAATTGAAATCTGATAATAAACAAAACTAGCTGTAACTACTTTAATATTGTGGAATCATCATGTTAGTGACTTTCTATGATCAGGTAAGTAATCAATTTATATGCACACAATCCAACTCACACCCATGCAGCTGAATTTTGCTGGATGAATAGCTATTTCACAAATGTACAATGATACAACTGCTGTACCTGTATTGTCTACAAAGCTTGACCAGCAACCAAGTTTCTTGACAAGTAAAATCATCTGGTATTAGCCAGATATTAACAAAGAATTTACTCCAGACTAGTGGTAGTTGTACATAAATCAGTCAAATCATGCAAATACTGTAGTCCATTGCATCATTATGTCCAATATAAAGAAATCACAGCTTATTATAAAGGTATTTTCCAACACTTTTAGAGACCATGGTATGGAATGATTTGGCCCATGTGAAGCACTTTATGACAGACTGGGGTACACCATCAAGACTGCATGAATCTTTCAACAGTGGTCTTTCCAATGTCACTACACTACTAGCTGTTTTTTAAACGAGTAAGATTTTTACTTTTTTATTAGTCAAACTTATATTTTAATTAAAATATGTTTTTGCAGTTTCACAAAACAGTGAGCTATTGTTTCATTGATCAATCACACCTAACATTCTCTGATATATCAACCTCTATATATTTTACATATAATTATTAATTGTCTCTGATAAGTTTTAAATGCTTTACTGTCGTGGCAATAGAAGCGTTCCTAAAATAATTGTGCAATTCATTTGTTCAAATTGATCAATTCATTTGATGAACTTCCTTTTTATTATTGCTAAACTTCCTGTTTTGAATTTGATTGGTTCCTGGTTATTGAATAACCAATAAGAAAAAGGATTATTTGCCAAACACCAATCAAATTCAAAACAGAATTCAAAACAGGAAGTTTAGCAATATTTCCATCAAATAAATTGTTCAACGTGAGGAATACAACTGCACAATTATTTTAGGAACGCTTCTATTGCCACGACAGTAATTATCTGATTGCAGACAAATGAGATTTTTACACTTGTCATTCCATTGGAGCAAGAAGTATATTCAATATAGTTCATCCCAAACAGTTTGATACATGTACAAGCTGAGGCAGTAGTAGAAATTATGGTTAACATGCTATTCAATTTGAGGAATGTCATTCAGAAAAAATGCAAACTTTATTGATCTGTAGAAGGAAAACTATGACCTGACAGTGCATGTTCATTCATTGTAGTAATTTAAATAAATGTATATTATTTGAATAAGATCTGAATTGTTAAGGCTAAGCTTAATGATTTGATGTAAATTGATTTCATGAAAAATTGTAAATTAAAATTGATTAAAAGTCACAAATTTAAATATACTACAACTGATTTGAAAGAAATTAAGTGAGGATTCAAACTTGAAAATGCTGCCTTGCAAACTATGCAATACAACTTTTTATTAAATACAATATATTATCGGCTATTGCTGCATGTGCATTTTCCCATAGCATGTGGGCTCAGATTTAGATGGAAATATTAATTTGAAGATTCTGATGGCTACCGATCATTTCGGCTATAAACAGAAGTCTATATACAATAAATTAAAGTAGAGTTATTCTCTAAAATGTCTTATTGACCCATTTCTTACCCAAATTTCAAATTACAAAAGGTTTAATCGGTTTATATTATTTCTGAATCCACAGTGTACAACAATGTAAACAATACAGCGGCAAAGACCATGGGAACCCCTAGCAACAGTGCTGAGTGCTTTTATAATGGCGGACAAGAAGTTATCAAGCAAAATTTGAACTGTTTACGCTAATTTTGGTAATCATCTTGGTGTTTGATGGATTAAATTGCAGCTCTAAAACTGTATATTTTAAGCCATTTTGGGAACCTGTTCTTAGATGTAGAATTGTCTTTACAAGTTTGGCAAAACAAAGTATCGTTCTCGATCAATGTATTCAGACGTGCACATGGGAGACATATGACATATCTAGGCAAAATCGTTGCTGAGAAAAGCGTACTTCAACAAATCGTAAGCGATTTAACAGACGCCAATACACAGAGGTAAGAGAAAAATATAAGCGACTAGAGAACTCGTTTACGCTAGGCGAGTTGTTACTTGAAAGTGTATATTGTCAATTTTTCCCTATCAAATCTATTACAATCCGCCATCTTAAATTTAGTTTTTGTGAACCTTACTGTCCTCGATTTCTCCCAATGATGGTTATATGATATTACTGTTAGGATTAGAGTTACAAGGTTATGCATATATATTTTATTAATAAAACCAATATTATGTTTGCCACAACATGCTATGCCTGCGACGCGCGGGCGAGGGAGTTGCGTTCACGTATTTCTAGTTCATAGTTAAAGTCGACGTAAACTCGAATTTGTTTCATGCGACGAATTTAATTCAGTGACGAGCAAGGAAAATCCCACTAGATCGCGCCAAAAACGTCCAATACGCATGCGAAGTAAACAAAAATCTGATCACGGGCTCTAAAAATATGTTATCATAATTTATGCATTTAATTCGATGCGACGATACAGCGACGTCTGAAACAAACACGCATTTCAGACGTTGTATCCTTCTCACCGTGACGGATACAACGTCTCAGACGAATTTAACTCTTCAGTCGAATTTAATTCGTTTCATACGTCGCTGTATCGTCGCATTTAATTAATTAATTGATTGAGTTAAATTCGTGTGAATTAAATGCGACGATACAGCGACGTATGAAACGAATTAAATTCGACTGAAGAGTTAAATTCGTCTGTGACGTTGTATCCGTCACGGTGAGAAGGATACAACGTCTGAAATGCGTGTTGGTTTCAGACGTCGCTGTATCGTCGCATCGAATTAAATGCATAAATTATGATAACATATTTTTAGAGCCCGTGATCAGATTTTTGTTTACTTCGCATGCGTATTGGACGTTTTTGGCGCGATCTAGCGGGATTTTCCTAGCCTGAGTATCAGGCCCTTCTTAGGATTTTCCTTGCTCGTCACTGAACTAAATTCGTCGCATGAAACAAATTCGAGTTTACGTCGACTTTAACTATGAATTAAATTCGTCTGAATTAAATGCGACGTATGGACCAGGCCTTAAAAGCGATTTAATTTGTTCGTGAAGTCTAAAAAATTCTTAAGACGTTTAATCGATTCTTCCAGAGTATAAGATGCTTACACCTTTTCATGCTATAAAAATATGAACAGTACACCGAAATAAACAGAGAAAATGATAAACTTTCAGTGAGTTTGAGTAACTGTCGCGGGTCGCGGGTCGCGGGTCGCGGGTAGGAAGTCGCGGGTCGCGGGTAGGAAGTCGCGGGTCGCGGGTAGGAAGTCACGGGTCGCGGGTAAAAGGTCGCGGGTCGCGGGTAAAAAGTCGCGGGTCGCGGGTGAAAAGTCGCGGGTCGCGGGTAAAAAGTCGCGGGTCGGAAAAAAAGATTAAAAATGTATTAGTAATATATTATAATGAAAAATAAAATATCAATAATTATTATATATAGTTAAAAATGATATTGGGCATTTCACTCGATTACATAGCATGTTCTAAGGACTTAGGGTGAAGGAAAATTCGAGTGTAGAATATACACTCGAATTTTCCTTCACCCTAAGTCCTTAGAACATGTTATATATAGTTAGCTGTTCTAACAATTGCATACGCTGTTACGACTTAGTTTGCTTTTAGGATTAAACAGCTTACCGTATATTTAGCTACTGGTCTAACCATGTGAGTAGAGTTTAGTATATTGATCTCTCCTGTGCTCCGAGGGTTTTTCTCCAGGTTCCCCAGTTTCCCCCCTCCATAAAATAAATTCCTAGGTTTCAGGTGACCATTGTTGAGGGAATCTTGAATTTTGTTAATGGTATACCATTCTTTGTAAATAAATAATATGTATTGAACTTCATTAAATTAAAATATTAAATAAAGTTATGCAATAACCAAGGTTAACAGCTAGGTAACCGCGCGTGGTGCAAGCTTGGGGTTGGCGGCCTGGAAGACTGGCACTAGTTGAGAGTCGTCATTGCCGCGTTAACGGGCTAGCTGTCAGACGCAGTGTTGGAGTCAGAGTAACTCAGATATTCCCACCGTCCCTTCAATCAAAGAGGTAAGTGGAATACTTCCACCAATTAATTGGTGTGATCGGTGCAAGCCATACCGAGTGGGGGTGGTCAGCTCAAGATCCTGCATGGATGGATCTTAACCTGGATCCAAGTACCGCTACTCGCCCCAGGCCCCCACCGGGCTACAGCTTGCACCAACCTTCCGAACGGGTAAGTAAAAAGGTGAACGAAGATGATAAATTAAATTTTAACCGGGGGTGGGGATATTGTATGTATTAAAATAGCATGTAAAAGCAGTTGGGAGTGTTACAAAAATGCATGAAGTGGACGAGGGGTTGTTGCATTTATTTATTTATACTAATATTCTCTAACGAAACATATTATTTTACGTCCCGCATGGAGGCGCGCAGCACGTCGTCAATAATTTTATTCATCCATAACCCAAGAACGAATAACTGAAACAACTCAAATACTAGCTACAACACTTCAAACATTGGTAATTTTCCCTAAATTTTAATAATTTTCTATTTTTAAGAGTTAGTTCTAAGGATTGTAAAACAGCGAAATTTGTTGGGTTTTTTCCAAAAATTTGGCAAAAGTGAAATTGCAGCGTTTAGATAAGGCGAACTCGATATACACTGAGCCAAGCCACAATACAACTATCCAACAATCTGAGTGTTCAAATCGTTGCTTTCTAACACTTGTTTTTGTAAAGCACTAAGAGATGCGTAGAGGTTGGACGACATTCGCACTAAACCGGTAAAAAGCGGGTTTTTACGTCTTATATGGTCTAAACTGGGATGATAGTACGTGTTAGTAAAGTCTGCGCTATAAATAAAGGATCCCGTAACAGGGTCCTTTCGCATTATACGTCTATCAACGTGCTTCACAACAACGTTATACGGTTGATGTCGATATTTATCCACAAAATCGCTTCCGCATCCATAACATTTTCGAACATTTGCTGGTAACATTACAAGTTCATAGTGGTTCGGCGACATTCCTGAATGCCATATTGGCGTTGGTGACGTAGAGGTCGAGGGAAGCTGAGAAGGAATGTAAGTTCTAGTGGGTGGTTGTGGAAACATTGATCTTACGGTAAAATTGCCATAATTGGCATTTGACATGACCATTGGATCATTTGGGATGGTGAGAGAATTACGTATCTCTGCTGGCGGGAAACGAGATGGCGGGAAAGTATAAAAAGGATGATAATGTTCAGTTAATGAAAATTCCGAGGGTTGCCGAATGGTTGACCTAGCAGGCACAGTTTCTGATTGAGTGTAGCCGTGGGAAAGGCTATTGAAAGCTGGTGTCGGGGCACTTTGAGAGGAAGTCGAGGCAGGAACCCTTTTGAGTGCACTTTGAGAGGAAGTCGAAGCAGGAACTCTGTTGGGTGCACTTTGAGAGGAAGTCGAAGCAGGAGGTACTCCTCTCTTTTCTTTTTGCTTTGATTCTCCTTTGCCCTTTTTTCTTTTGCGCTGCTCAGGAGGACGATGTCCAGATTCACCATCTACCGTGTTGCCAATACCAAGCTCATTTATCTCTCTCCCATAACGCGCTGCCTCGTCAAGTTCACGTCTGAAATTCCGTTGTGCAAAGGGAGGGCCAGTACCACCAGACAACGTTCCCTCTTTATATTGTCTCAGTTGTGCTTCTAATAGAACACTGTCCCGTGAATCCATATGGGCAGCTTCGAGCAGAGACAGATTGCTCCGATCTCTATGAGCCCAACCAGCATGAATCACTTCAGCCTGATTCATTTTCGGTCCATCTGAAGGGGCAAACGCATTGAAAATGAACTCCCTTCGGTTATCCCACCACTTCAACCACGAGTCTAAATATTCACGGTCAGGCCTGTCCTTAACAAATTTTATCAAATCGTTCATTGCAGCTGTATAGCCGTTAACAGTCTGCGCAACCAACAATGCTTCACACTTGTCTTTAAATTCTTGCGAACTTTCATCGTCGAGTTGTCTGGCCTTCTTGTTGCGATTTTGCTTGAAATGGAATTCACAGGTCTTCACCCGTTTTAGCGCCTCGCTTCCGAACACATCTCTTATCCCAACTAGATTGGCCCCAGCCATATCGGTGCTCCACCCCGTTGGATTAAAAATGCTGCCGTTATTAGATGTTGCCTTGCGAAGTGCTTCTTGGAATAACGTCCAAAACAATGTTACACAACGCGCATCTTCTGCCTCTGTTTCCATTATTGCCAAAGGAATTTGCTTCTTCAGTAGCGGGTGGTAAACACTTGCTGTAAGCGTAGTGTAATTTCTGCAGCGTTTCTTTTTCCCGTCAAAAAAACAATATTCATTATTCAAGAAATGATCGCCATCTTTGTTCATGTTGTTTGCCATTAATAATTTAATTTTACTTGTCTTAAACACAAACGATGGAGAATCAGGGTTGCCTCTTGTGTCGTTAATCTTATACACGTAAAAGGGGTCATTCTTGTCGCAATGATGTTTGAAGGTAACCAGTCCCTCAAAGTTTTCTCCTACAGGATTGATATCTCGTCTTACTGCTCGCTTCTGGTTGGTAATCCAATTCTTGTCTACAAGTTGATTAGCTTGTTTCTCGACCTTTTCCCATGATTCGCCTGCACGCAGTGATGACACAAGTAGTGCAGATTGAACTTCTGAAGGCTTCAGGGTTGGATCTTTTCTTAATAAATCTCTAACATTGCCCACCGGCTTATCTGGTTGTTTAGCACGCACAGGACAGGTGTGGAGACCACAGTGGAAAACGTTTAATTTTGGTCCTTTGACATGAGTATAACGCCTAGCTGGACAAACAACGAAGTCTGCAGTTACTCCACAGGCAGTACACTTGTTTTTTTTAGTGAACAGTAGCTTGTTCACAACACCGTACTCAATTTTGTAAGGACATGTTTCGTTCTTGCAAACATGGGAACCACGACAATTTGCGAAGCGCATTTCGCCATATTCAGCCCAACTCGTCGACGAATCTTTCGACCAACGCCTACCGTCAGAGGACAAGGCTTTCCGTCGAGCTTTGACGTCAACGATATTCTTGATTGAATAGCGTGACAACCCGTCGATTCCATGTGGTAACTCGTCCACTTTTTCGTCGTCGACGGTTTTCCACATCTCAGGACTACATTTTCTTTGCCTTTTGGGGTGCTGACGTTCGCTTACAGATTCGTGACCAGATGAACTGCTAGAACTCACACGTCTTCTCCTTTGTCGCTTTATTGGCCTAAGATGAAATGTGGACTCACTTAGTTTTCTAATAATGCTAAGGTTTGGCAATATTGCAAAGATTTTAGATTTTTGATATTGCTGAAAATAACCACTCAAATTTCGAGTACCTACTATAAAGCATAGATTTCGTTATAGCGTAAGCGTAAGGGTTCAACTTGTAACTTATCGGTTGGCACAGCTACCCCCTTTGGGCGATATTCCTTGAAATCTGCCCTTCCGTGGGACAGATTTCGTAGTAATATCCCCCCCCCCACGGTCCCTTAACATTCGATAACACAAGCACGGTAAGCATGGTAACAATCTCAGACAATGCACCCGCATAGACACCTTGATACGGTGTCTTGATACGGTTTTCTCTTGATAGACGCCTAAATACGGCAATGAACGCAAGCATTATATTTGCGTTACCAAAACTTTTCGTTCTCGTGCTTACCCTTACGAATGTGCTTACGTTGTAAACTGTAATGAAAACCAAATGTAAAGGCATTACCTTATTGGCGAAGTGTCAGATGTTAAATCTACGACATCAAACTATGGAGAAATATACAATTATCACCTACACTATTATAGTCTATATAAAAATTCCCGCTTTAGATATTATGGGAGCTATTAAGTACAATTATTGACTGGGCTGAAGTGTAGACATCAGATTGCTGACAAGCTTGATCAATGTAACTAAGTTTTGTATAGATTTCTCAATTTTGCGGGATTTTGAGAAATATCATTTTGATTTGGGGGAGATTTTGAGATTTTTCGGGATTTTTCGGAATTTTTGGCATTTAGGATATTTTATTTGTAGGAAGTGTGCAAAGATTTTCCGAGTAATTTATCCCTCTGTATAGACCATTAACTTTATGTCAGGATTATGTATGTGGCAACAAATGAGAATTAACAATGAAAAATGTTTATTTCTTTTAACAAATTACCTTTTTCCAAAAAGAACCATGCGTGGTTGGTAGCACCGGTCTACCTGGATTATACTCCTCGTCATCCCACGAGTTGAAATGCGGTTCTTTTTTTACCTGTTTAAAACCGATAATTAGCCTGTGTCACTGTACCTGAGTTATATATGAAAAGTTTCACAATGTATTACATACATTGGTTTGACCGACAACAGCCCCATTGAATGCATCTATAAAGAAGCGCCAGGGGTATAGGATTTTTTAAACTTGCAAACACACGAGGGCAATTTGCCGTGTTTCTCCTTCCCTTAGGACTTATATTTTTTTGTATAATACATTATAATATTTCTCAGGCATGAACAAAATGTTTACATGACAAATTTTCATCATGCTCAGCTCAAATATTGGCTTATTTGCTTAGACCTTGGCTTGCGAGTTATCTTGTTGGGTACATAGACAGTCAATTGCCAATTGGGTAAACTATTCAAAACATACAAAAGTTGGGAATGTAATAGTAACAGCCTACATATATAAACAGTCTTTGCGCTTTTTATTTGATTACAACGCCACGATATATATTACATTGTAATAATATATTGCGCGTTTTATTTACAATGGCGGCAATGTTTTTAGCTTTTGAGGTAGCACTTCACTTGCGATAGTAAGTTCCAGTAGCATAAGTAATAATTTGAACAATTTTAAATTTTCTGTAAAGCCAAAAAGTAATTATTTAGAATAATCATACTTTTTAATTTTTAAAAATTTAGCTCTACAGAATTTTTTTAAATTGTTCAAATTATTACTTATGCTATAAGAAAACATTGAAATAAAATGGGAGTCACCAAATTGTATTCAAGTACGCTAAAAGGCAAAAGATCGGCCATATCGAAACGTCATTGTTTGCCATAGCAACGATAGGCACTTTTGAGAACAAATTTCCACTGTCATAGCATTGCTTAAGAAACATCACACAATTTCTCTTTTCTAACAAGTAACATATATTTCTTCAAAATGTTAAATCTTTCAAAAAAACAGAAGGGAGCCACTAAGTAATAATTGAATAGTTACAACTCTATGTGCCGCTTTTACAGTGAGCCTTCTGTTAATGGCGTCACGTGCTCAACAATATAACTAATCACATGCATGCATTACAGCACAAAAATAGAAAGTTTCTGTAAGCGACATATTGGCGAACAAATTTTTGCGTGTGTGACTACCAATAGTTGTTGAAAACTTATTCAAATTTCACGCTTCTGAAAATTGCATTGTCTTTTGCGCCAAGATCATGATTGGCCAATTTGCTGCTTATTATTTCCCCCCATTTTCGTTCTTTAATACGATGTGTCAAAGTGGCCCCACTTATGGCATACAGACGCATTGTAATCTAATTAATCACTGTTTAATGCTGCTCTGAACTCAAACGCCTGTTAGCCATGGCACCTCTATAATGGGGGGAAAATTTCGGGGCTTTAAATTTTTGCAAAATCGCCTGACACGAAATGCAGAAGAATAATATAAGTGGAAAATCTGCAACACGGCCGCTTAAAAGTAAAGGGTCACGACAGATATTTTATTAACTTAAAAGCATCCGAAATATTCTTCATAATGCATTATATATCGCACATACGTCCTACGTAGAATGTATAGTAGAAAGACAGCAGGGGCGGACTGGCACCAGAAAAATTACCGGGAAAGTATACGAAAGGGGCGCCTGATTTAAGTGCAAAGCCGAATGTTCTAAGGTACCCGACCGAGGAGTGCGCCTCTGTACGTCCGTGGCATTCCGGTCACTAGGAAATTTTTTAAATTTTGAGCCTCTGAAATTGTATTTCCTCGATTTTGGGAGGGGGCATCAAGAATTTTAAGAACGATTTTATGTATTGTGTATGCACATATTTTGTTGTTACTGTTCCATGATTCAACTACTCTTAGTCTTAGAGTTATAAAATTTATTATATACCCGAAAAATCACTTGGGTTCCATCTTATACAGTGAATAACAAAGAAAAAAAAAAGCAATGCAACTAGTAACAACTGTATTTCATGTTTACGTTGAGCTGTATTTTGTTAATTGTCTTTGTGGGGGCGCCTGAAACCGAAAGCAAGGGGGCGCACCGGGAAATTTCCCGGGATCCCGGTGGGCCAGTCCGCCTCTGCAAAGACATTTTGAAAAGACAACTATAAGCCCGAGTATAGGGCCATTACCCGGGGAATCTGGCATGTGCATTATTTCTCCGCCCATTTTTTCATGATCAAGGAAAACGGCCATATTAAATTTGCCAAAATAATTCCCCCACGTGCTTTTCGTCGAATTTCTCGTCCCCAGAGTCATTTCAGAGTATGAAGAAAATTACGAGAGGGTAAACGTAGAAGAACCTTTACTTAACACAAGCTAGATATTCATAAAAAAGGCCTTAACTAACGATTGCGTTACAGTAATCAATATATATATAGTAATTCGTGTTTTACTTACATGCCCAAACTGTGCCCGTGGTTTTAACTGTTCATCGGCATCCTCAATTTCCAAAGCGCGAAAGATAGACGGACTTCCCTCCGTCGTCGTTGAACTACCATCACTCTATAAATAATATAGAGCAATTTAGACGATATATATATATATATATATATATATATATATATATATATATATAAAGTTAATTGACAGTAATTCCGCTATTTCTATATACAAACGTTCAAATAACTCACAATGTCAATGACAGTAGAAGTTCCACTCGTAGACGGCTGCTCTGCCAGGCCAACCGTGTTTGTTGAAAAAGAACCCTAGGATTGAGTAAAGACTAAAGTGTTATAATAATATTGGTTCATATTTGACGACATAATAAATTGGTGAATTTCTTTCTCTAATTGTATTTCCGTCGATAATAGAAATATAAGAAAGCCGTAACGAATCTTACCCTACTCAATTCCAAAGCCTTCTCAAGAGCAACTTGTTCTTCGTCATCTTGATACTCTCGCAACCAATTGACAAGACACCCCGATTTTGGCGTCCTCATTTCTGAGTCGTCCTCACTTGAACTACCCTTACTAACCACTTCTGAATAAAGACGTTTCGACATCATTGCGCAAACAGAAATATCTCCAACACAAGCACTAAAGTAAGCTGTTTAAGGAAAGTTGAGCACTGTGAACCTTGTGACTCAGTATCAAGAAAGATATGAGACAATTGTAATACGATGAAAGTATCATATACAGATTGAGATGACGGCATTAGTGATGTGACATATTTCAGTGTTAGAACTCTGAAAAGGTGTTAGCCAGCTTGGCCACGTATTGTTTTTAGCTCTGGTTATTTATCTGGAAAAAACGTCCCAATCGATAACTTGGAGCATTTCAAATGTTTCAAATAATTATTTAAAAGGAATTGTTGTTTTGGAAAAACGTGTGGGAAACGGCTAGTAAAAAAAAAGTTTACCCAATCAGAAAGATCAAACTGAACAACATGCATCATAGCCAACCTCCCTGTGGTTTAAACCATGTGCTTTTCGATGCCGCCAGTATTGATGACATATTTTAAACCATGTGCTTTTCGATGCCGCCAGTACTGATGACATATTTTAGCAAGGCTCGCAGCGTGCAAATATACGGTAAGCTGTTTAATCCTAGAAGCAAATTATGGTCGTAAACAAAACTCTTGGTTGGGTACTCGTCAGCCTGAAAAAATAGAGAGACGAGTACCCAACCAAGAGTTTTGTTTACGAAGACCGCGGCCGACGCTGAACTGTTTCTATGGTCGTAAATTTTAATCTTTTTCCAACCCGCGACTTCTTACCCGCGACCCGCGACTTTTTACCCGCGACCCGCGACTTCTTACCCGCGACCCGCGACCCGCGACCCGCGACAGTTACTCAAACTCACTTTCAGTTGCTCATGAATTATAATTATTTAACCGTCACTTAGGAGGCTGCGACATGTCTGCTCCTATTGTATATGAGTGTATATGAAGAATCGGCTATAGAATATTTAATCATTTTTACCCTAAAAGCCAAATAGACCTATAAATTATGCCCCGTTCGCTTTCTATAGATAAGTTCAAATAAAAAGAAGTTGTTTTTATGTAATATTGAGAAACGAAAACGGCCTTATCTGCAAAGCGTAAGGCATTTCCGGTTCTGACAATGTAAACAAAGTGAAACAATAGCTTAACTTTGAGCGGTTCGTGCGCTTACAAAATACGTTTGCCGACAACTGTTTTTAAAGATTACTAAACTTACGGTATTATATTACGACGAAATACACACGACATTTCCAGGCTAGGTGCCACTTCAGAGAAATCTTAATTTATAAAACTTGACTAATCAGGTGCCGTAAGCGAATTTAAAAAGTAAGTCAAAAGAAATAGACCATATCTGATACAAAACAAAACAAAGAGCTTGTATCCTTCAACCCAGATGAAAAACAAGGTCTATATATTGCACTGCAAGAAAAAAATTTGAAATTCAAATCTAAATTGGTGGAGAAATAACAAGATCATTTCGAGGTATTGTCAGCTCTCATTTCCGCTCGAATCTTAGCCGTTCCAGCCGAAGCTAAAAAATGTGTCAAAAATGAAGAACAAATTATCAAGTGGCAATTTTTATAGCGGTTTAATAGTAAGTGAGGTAAAGGTAAATAATGGGCGAAAAAAAAAGGAAATTCATTTTTGCCTTCAAAAACCGTTGGTCGGTTTTTAGGGAGATAGCCTCTTAAAAGTTCTAGCTTGTTTAAAATACATTATTAATTAAGCATGTTTATTAATTTAACTATTTTAGAGACTCAAGCCATTTTACCGGAGTAAATCGAAGGATGCGGGCCAAAAGCATATTTATAACGGCAAAGATCAACTCTACTGTTATAATTATAAACTCATGAATAATAATAATAATAATAATAATAATAATAATAATAATAATAAATGGTTTATTTCAGATATAAAATGACACCTTCAAGGTGAAATAATTTATATTTACAGAATGGATGTTAAATAGATAATCAAAGAGCTAACAACTAACTACGACTAAAATTTAACTACAGGTTATTGATTTAAATTAAAATAGCCAATATTCGCTGGAGAAAAACTGTGCTTAAAACGTTTAGTGTTGCATTTGTATAGATCTAAGTTTTGACTGTTTCGAAGGTTACGGCCATGTATACCGAACCTAATCTCAGGTATCAAATACGAGAGACGATCGTTAGTTAATTTGATGTTATTAAACAGTTTCTGTGATAGTTGGTGTTTGTTCTCTTTCAAAGATGGGCAGCCGGTCAACAATAATGCGTCTTTATAAATCTTGACGGATAAAGGATTTGGAATGATCTTCGTTGGATTTCTTCAAGTTTATCAGATAGATAAGCAGGAAGACTCGAGTGCCAAACTGGGCAACAGTATTCTAGGACTGATCGAATCAAGGTTATATAAATTGTCAACAAATCATCCACAGAGAGACCACTGCGTCGTAGAACTCGAATAATATGTAACCGTTTAGCAGCTTTCTTCGTAATTTCATCGATATGGTTATTCCATTTGAGATCACTCCGAAAATGGATGCCAAGGACTTGGTACTTTCGACAGTCTCAATGCATGGGGATACCATCAATGTCTCTAGAGGTTGGAGAGAGGAGGTTTATGAATAAGAAAACTTACTCTGACTTCTTTGCATTTCTTAGGGTTGAGTTTCATATAATTATTAGAAGCCCAAGACGAGATGCAATCCAGGTCAGATTGAATAGTCGAACTGCTATATCTGGACACCACCTCTGAAACTGACATGTCATCCACATATTTCCAATAATCACAGTTCGGTGGGACAAGATCATTCACCATGACAAGAAACAAAATAGGACCTAATTTTGTCCCCTGTGGCACTCCTGCTTGTACTGTTATCCACTCCGATACCGTCTCTCTCAATTTAACACGCTGTTTTCGTTCCGATAGAAAACTGCAAAGCCAAGGCATCAGAGCCCTGCGCACTCCCAAATTCAGAAGTTTTTCTATCAAAATATTAAGATTTATACGATCAAAGGCTTTGCTGAAATCTAGGAAACAAATACGTAACGAATTTCCCGATTTATCAAGACTTGACAGCCAGTTGTGGAACATATCGAGGAGACATTTAGTTGTTGATCCACCTTTAAATTACCAAACTGTTTAGTATCAATTTTATCTCCTACATCCAATCAGCAACAAACTCCTCCAGAACTTTTGAAAGGGTTGGTGTTAAAGAAATAGGGCGAAAGTCAGTCCTTTTTGGGTGGAGTTTCTTTAGGGACAGGTGAAATATTTGCCTCTTTCCAAACTGCTGGGACAACACCAGATGATAATAAGGTATTGAAGATATTAGTTACTGGTTCTGCTAAAACATACGCGAAGGTCTTTAAAATCCGTGACGGGATGTTGTCGGGTCCAGGGGCTTTCATCGTATTGATCTTTAGGAGTTTATTGCATACTTCATACGGTTGAATTGTAGGCACCTGATCAATTGATGGTAAGTACGCTGGTAACTTGTTGATATCCAAAGCTGGAATATCTGCGTTAACTGATACAAAGAAAGTATTCAGTTCATTAACCAGTTCTTGATCATTTAAAATAGCTATTTTTTTCGATGTGAAAGGATGTCGGTGTACTAGTACTACCGGATAATATTTTTACATGTTTCCACCAAAATCTACTATCCGTTTGTTTAAGATGACGTACTTTTTCAGATTAAAATTATTGTTTCTGCAATTCAATATTACGTTTTACTTTATATCGATGGTGTTTCCAGAGAGAGATGTTACCACTATGAAAAGCGTTTTGACGATCCAAGATAAGCTGTTTTAGAGAAGTAGACATCCAGGGTTTGTCAGAATGATGAAGTTTGACAGATTTAGTGGGAAAAAGATATCAAGAACTTGTAAGATATTATTAGTAAAGGTAGAAGTTAATTCATCAATGGAAGGAGATAATATATCACAAGACAAGTCCTGGAATGTCAGCCATCTACCAAATGCTTCAACACCTGACTGGGGGAAGCGAGGTACACGGCGTTTTGTAACACTTGAACTCGCAGAGGGGTTTCCAATACTAGGGTACCATAAGACGACATTATGATCTGAGCTTCCTATGGGGCTGTTATCGTCGGCTCATCATACCACGGTTGCATATTAATGACGATAAGATCTAGAATTGCACTTCCTCTAGTAGAATCTTTAACTACTTGGTCTAAATTATGTTGATTTAATAAATCACTCACGTCTAGGTTGTTATAATCACCTAGTATCACTAGCCGACAATCTGGGAAAACATCACGAACACCATCTGTTGTTTCAATCAAATATTGAACGAAGTCTCGTTGTTTGCTTGCGCATGTATCAGGTGGGCAATATAAGACAGCGACAAGTATACCAGAAAGAGGTCTAGGTAACCGGTAAGGTCGTAGCCATAACCACATACATTCATATTCTGGATTTTCGAGATCACTTCTCCGCTTGCATGGTATTTTATTAGATGCAAAAGCGCATACACCACCGCCACGACCATTCAATCTATCCAAACGATAGAGATCACAACCAGTAATACAAACAAATGATGAATCAATCTGCCCATTCAACCATGACTCGGAAATAGCCACAAAATCGGCCCGCATTAACTTTATAAAAATGGACAGTTCATCAATCTTTGGTGCTAGCGCTCTAATGTTACAGAGATGGAAACGTGGTATTTGAAGTGGCAAACCATTTCTATTTCTATTTTCCGAGGAGCATTTAATTGATATCAAATTATTCAAATTTCTCGCTTCAATTGTGTGATCTCGTACAAAGCGACGACTTCTCCGATTTCGATAGGTAATAATAATTGGGATCTTACGCTTACCACCACGATTACCTCTAAATAGAAATAAACCATGATCTTTAAGTGCAACAAATAAATGGTGGTTGTCTTGCACGACAAAACAACGGCGGAGTTCAAAGAAAAGACATGAGATGAGTTCTTGACTGTGCTACATAAATGGTCAAGTTGGGAGCAGGTCGTGAAATGACGGCTTATTTTCCTCAACATTAAGAGACTCAACTCGTCCTCTTATATTTTGTTAGAATAACTATACTGAGACAGCAGAATTTTTCTCTATACTAACCCGATAGGGTTCGTCACTAGAAGTGGCACTTGGTACTATTATTCTCCACCTCAGTTCGCTGTCTCACAATATATTAAATACTCATTATTATAATAATTTAAAATCGGACATTATTGTAGTGTATTATATGGCAGCAGCGCTGAGAGGTCCGAATACGGAAATCCTACAATTTGAGTGCTTCATAAGCGGTCGAATATTTCCCGTATCCACCCGCTCAGAGCGGAATCTGCCGTTCGGGACCGTAAGTTTTATAAACAAAATGGCAGTCATGTCAGCATATGCAACAAGATGGATTATAATTTCAGAACTATCGTTGTTGAAATATATCGTGCAGGTATGTTGTTAGAAATTTCTTAAGCTTTCATTTGATGTATAGTTCGAGTTTCTACGTCTTGTGAAAGTTTTTTAAATGTCCAATAATATAACATTTACTTCTCACAAGTATTATAATTTCAGATGATTTTTTATTCAACTACTTAACGTACGATCTTGGGCAATATGTCAAACAAAAGAAATTGAAAAATACTATTGGGGATAGAAAGTTCGGGATTCTAGCTCAACGGAAAGTACATTAAAAATGGGAAAATATCTGCCATTTTTGTTTAGTTCGCAAGAAAGATGGGTCGAGTTTTCACAGAACGTTCACAACATTTCTGGCAATATAAAAAACTACTTATTGACCTCGCTTGTTCGGTCTGTACTAGTGAAATATCGGACATCTGTTTTTTTGCACAGACCTCAACTCGCTGCGCTCGTCTCGGTCCCTACTTAAAAAACATCGGTCCGATATTTCACTAGTACAGACCTCACGCTCGGTCAATAAGTAGTTAGTATTTTGCGGGTTAAAATGGAGAATGCAGCGGTATATTTTAGCCCGATAATCTGACCCTATTAGTTTAAACAGTTCTAAATCATTGTATTGTTTACGGAATTGTATACTTTTTTCCTCAATACTTTGGAGAAAATATTGTTTTGATGACCAATGTTGCGTTTTCTGCGTTTTTCATGTAAGTTATGAGTTGATATTTAATGCAATGAAATAAACGCCGACGTGAAGGCGGCACTGTTCAAGATACTTTTTAATGTACCTGCGGCTCGGGATAAAATGTTTAACAATCAGATTTTGTTCATATATAGTATGGAAGTCCTACTTTCCAACTGTAAAAAAAATACTGATAATCTATTCTCGTTTTTGAACCATGGAGTTTGCATTAATGGTACTTTGTTCGCAAACAGCCTACCTGTACTGTAGTTTCACATGTTACAGAAGCATTACGAGCGGACGTCGTCAAAAGTCCCATTTCTCCAATAATATTTCCAGCACAAAGATAGTCGGTAGATATGTTCATTTCCCCAAAACGCGAGTCATCAGTATCTTTGAGCGGTATCGACACACCAATCATCTGAAAATAGTAAATAATTACAAAACAATTAGATTGTCGAAAAAAAGAAACATCGTAAAAAATATAGAACTTAACAAGAAATATGGATGCATACATAGACCACTTTCACAAAGGCCTTCACTTTAAATATTCTTTTATGTGCATCTAAATGAGCCTTTCCGGCCTCGTTATGAAGCAAAAAATTCTTTTGAATTGCAGACACACAAACAAGGCTAGAAAGGCTTTGTCGGAAACTAATGGTAATATACGTCACCACTTAAGGAGTAAAAATAGTGATTAAGTACAGTCTTAGGTGCATGTCATTTTCTGTAACATGAGCCTTTATTATATAGAGACGGTAGTGATAGTGAGACAGTGAACAAGTGTGATTGTGACCACAGTGATTAAATATATTCTTCAAATCTTAGAGACTTTGCACGCCTTTGGATAAATCCCTAATAGTAAGGGGCAAATTTACTATAGCTTATTAAGAAGCACATAAAAGAATATTCAAATTAGTCGCTATTATGAAAGTGGTCAAAAAAGCATGCTAAGATATGTTTTAGCTTTGTTATTCCAAATTAAAAAGAAAAAGATAGGTAAGAAAAGTCAACTCTGAATATCGAAAACAAAAAACAGCGAAAAGTATTTGGACACCGTTCTCAGCCATCTCAGGAATATTTCATCGGGAATATTTTTGAGAGCTCGTGAACATTCAGCATCAAACTGGTATTAAAAGCGACTTAATGGGATATAATTGTGTATAAATACGTCATGTATTATTATTATTATTATTATTATTATTTATTTCTCGTTTATTTCGCTTCTTGTAATTACAGGATTAAATTGTAAGCGATTTACAAGTTACTTAAACTATTTTATGCTTATACTAGGATAATTTTATTTACAAAAATATATATATATATATATATACTATGTGAAAGGAAGATATTATAAGTTAAAATTATTGTTACTATTTATATCTATATGTTAAAAATTTTTTGCATCTATCAGTCCGGATCTTTCTTACTCCTATTTGGTTTTGGTTTCCTGATCTTAAGGTATAACCGTGCGTGTTCGTATAGGATGTTTTCGTTAAATGATGTAGAGTATGGGACGGATCTTTAAGTTTATTCATATACTTCTTACATAAGTCTACTCTCCTGTCCTTAAGACTTTCTAAATTAGAGGTCTTTAATGCTTCGCCATAGTCACTACCAGGATATATAATTCGGAGGGCCCTTTTCTGTACTCTTTCTAGTTTGTCGCTTAGGTACTGTGAGAGGTCAGACCAGGCTTCAACAGCATATTCTAGAACAGGTCGAATCATGGACCTATACACTAGAACAAGTTCTCTTTCCTGCAATCCAGCTTTCTTTAGTACTCTTAATGCATACAATCTTTTACACGCCTTTTTAGTTTTATCATCAACTTGCCTATTCCATTTAAGATTACTTTCGAGCATAACGCCTAACAATTTGTACGCATCAACGGATTCTATTTGGGTGCCATTAACGACTATATCCCTACTTAATATATTCGGGTTTGTCATAAAATTTACAAACATCTCCTTACATTTCTTGGGGTTTAACTTCATTTTATGATCTATGCAATACTGTTGAATTTCTCTTGCTACCAAATCCATCACGCTTATTGAGTTCCGCGGGATTGTTTCTACTACGGCTAAATCGTCGACAAACTTTGCCCTTCCTGGCCAATTTTTAACCAAGTCGTTAACCATTATTACAAACAATAACGGGCCTAATTTTGTGCCTTGCGGTATTCCTCCTTTTGGATATTTCCACTCAGAAAAGACTCCATCTACCTTTACACGTTGTTTGCGGTTTGTTAAAAAGGCTGCAATCCACCGTATTAGGACATCACTTACTCCGAGTTTTACAAGTTTATCGACCAGAATGTTATGGTCAATTAGGTCAAAACCTTTTGTAAAATCAGTAAAGAAAATCCTAACAGCTGTTTCCATTATCTATTCCAGTATGAATATTGTGAAGAGTACTCACTAGGGCGTCCTTAGTTGATTTTCCTTTGTTTGCAAATTGTTTAGTATCGATATGTTGTTCAACTTCCGGCATTAATCTATCTAGAGTTAGGCCTTCAAAAACTTTACTTATCTGACATGTAAGGCTAATGGGTCTAAGATCTTCTTCGATTGTTTTTGGCGGTAGTATCTTGGGAATTGGAACAATAGTTGACGCCTTTAACAAGTCAGGAACATAGGCTTGAGTTAACGAGGTGTTGTAAATATCTGCGAGGACGACGCTAAGTTCTTCGGAAAATTCTTTTAGTATTCTGTTGTTAAGATTATCAGGGCCAACAGCCTTCCTACTATTTACTGCCTTCAGCTTTGTTTGGATTTGGTAGGGTGTGGCTTTTAAATTTGGTGGCACGGGTAGTTCCCGGACATCTAAATGCTGTGCTAATGGCTGGAAATCTTTAGTCAGTTCCGAAAAGAAGGAGTTTATTTCATTCGCTAATTCCACAGGAGTTGTATGTCCGGTTTGCCCCATTAAGTACCGACTCCATGGCGGGGAGGCTACATCACAAGTTAAGTTTTTAATTGTTTTCCACCATTTGCATATGTTTGATCCGATACAATCGTTCATCTGATTTGCATAAAAGTCTCTTCTGCATGTTTTTAGTTTTGCTCTAATTTTATTCCGCCATTTCTTATACTCACTAGAGAGTTTTCCATACTGACAAAAGGCTTTTTGTCTTTTCTTAATCCATTTCTTAATTTGATTTGTTATCCATGGCTTATCACTTTTGTTCACTTTAGATCTTTTTAAAGGCAGAAACAAATCTATAGCACTATTCATTTTCTGCATGAAATTATCGTATTTACTTTGGCAATCAGACTCATTGAAGGTATCATGCCACGACTCTCTTACCAACCAAGAGCCAAAAGCTTTCCAGTTACTTTCCCGAAGATCTCTTCTATACACTTTAGATCCTCGGGTGTTATCAATTTTCCGCCCTAGATGCCATTTAGGAGTTATCAGTACGGTGTAGTGGTCGCTATTTCCGATTTTGGGCAATTGAATTGGTGTGTCATATAAATCCGACTTATTTGTAAAAATCAAATCCAAAATGCCAGAATCCCGTGTACGGAAAGTTACTCGTTGTTTTAAAGAGCATGCACGTGTAACTTCAGCTGGGCGAAATCCAGTAGAAGTAGGGTTAAAGTCACCAGTTATTATAACTAATCCAGAAGGGTGTTTACTGAGAAAAGTGTCTACATTTAGTTGGATGTGTTCGTACAGTAATAAATTTTGATTTTGATCTGCCCAGGTTGGGTGATAAATACATGCTACAAGAATAGTACTACCAGTTCTAATTGCTCGCTCAGGCGTTAACTGAATCCATAAACTTTCTATCTCCTTCGCTGCTTCATTCTCCAGACATATTCTCCTTCCACGGCATGTCCTCTTTAACATATACAGAAACCCCACCGCCATGATCTCTCACCGTACTTGTTCTGTCTCTCCTTATTATAAAATAACCTGGTATACCTACATAAGAATCTGAAATTTCATCGTCCAGCCACGTCTCAGTCAGGCACACAACGCTTACATTGTTTGTACGAGAAACAACCCCTACTTCATCGACTTTGCTACGCAACGATCTGACATTGGCAAGCAATACCGAAGGCAGGTTAGCTTCCTTCCTCGTTGAAATGGCTTTATAATACTGAGGTCTAACCGGAAGATCTTTCTCTCGATTAATCCCACCATAAGTTCGGTCGGTAATACGGACTGGAATACTTCGATATTCTGATTCTTGAGTGTTTCTCTGTTGATAAAGTTCACATACTTTCTTCTTTCCAGCTCGCCTTCCACGTCGCGTTGGCTTTCGAACTTTCCTACTGCATTTAGGTTCCTTCCCAATATGAGCCTCTTCAAGTATCGTTTTAACTTCATAATCAATATCATATTTAGTCGTAGAGTAGGACAGTAAGTCCGATCTGGACCATTTCATACAAATTTAAACTATCGTCCAATACTAATACTATAAAACTCGAGAACCGAAAAGGTGCAGCCACACACGGCGCACTCGATACCATGTAAATAAACTCACTTGGTAATAAGGAAAAAAAAGTATCGATGTAGAATCGAGAGGTTTCTTTTCTTTTTACCAAGTGAGTTTATTAGGCAAGAATACAAGAGGTATTTATCAACAATTATAGCCCAATAAGTCACTTTTAAAACGTGAACTGGTCACAACTTTTCACTGCGTCTTCATGCATGAGCACAAATCAAAGTGTTTTTCTACAAGTTAAGAATTTGTTAAACTTGTTCCTTTTGTTGAACCATTATACACATGCTTTTTTGTTTCTTTCTGCATGGCAGCTATAATACGTTGTTTACTTCAACTTTATTTTGCTTTCATAAATACGACTAAAATGCTTTAAATTTCCCTGTTTAGTTACTCTGAACCTGCACGGTTATTGAGATTTCCACAAACCTTCCCTCGGCTGCGGGAAATTTAATCGCTAATTCACCTCAAGTCATGTTATTACTTATAATTAAACCCAACTATTTAACAAAAGCCAAAAGAATTTCAATAATGAATTCCCTCAGTAGAATCAAGTAAATCCACATAATTTACGAATATTTATAATCACAAATATTTAATGAGAAGACAAGAGAATTTCAACAATTAGTTCAAAGATTTGTACTGTTTAATCACTTCCTCGTGAATACTCCACGAGCAGTGAGGGTGCTCATCTCGCCATGCGTGTAGTCCACTTTAACGGCTGTTTTCCACGAGGCGGAATTTTGCGCGCGAAGCGGGAATTTTCTTTGTCTTGCATGTGATTTCTCGGCTGGAAATAATCAGAAAAGACAAAGAAAAATTCCGCTCCACGCAAAATTCCGCCTAGTGGAAAACCGGCTTTACACTTGTGTTAAAGTGCGACTCAGTTTGAGCCATCTGAGTATATATATATATATATATATATATATATATATATATATATATATATATATATATATATATATATATATATATATGTATATATATATGTATATATATATATAAGACAGTTAATTAACTAGACGTTATTTGATCACTGAACACTTATAATAAGTACTTGTGCTAAATTAGTACATACTTGTTACTTAGCATGAGTCAGCTATGATGTCATTTAGTAATTACGTAAATTAGAATGAAGTATGTTACTATAATTATATACTCTAGAAACTATATAAGCAGCCTTCCATGTATCAAAGTGGTTACGAAGTCAGTCCTGGAGTTCCTGCCGTTGGTTTTATTATTCCTTCCTTTTCAAGTCCATACGGATTGTTATACCTGTGCCGGAATCTCCTATTGACTGTTTCGTTGTGTGCAGACGACAGATAATGAACTTTAGTTTAGTTTTAATCTTTATATACATTTTCAATATCTGTTCTAAGTTTCTTGTTAGTCCCCGAGCCGGGCGTAGGGCCGAAGGCCCGGAGCCCGGTGAGGGTGCTAATCTCGACATGCGTGGAGTCCACTTTACACGCGTGTAGAAAAAGCGAGGAAGACGAAATCTGTAAATAGTTTATATATTTATATATATGTTTGGTACGGTGTCACGCGGTAAGAATAGTTGGACACTGGTGACTAGCTATGAAGAAAACTAAATCTCCATATTTTGCGAAACAAAGTGGTTTCGTTTAACGAAACGAAATGAAGCCGGAGCTACTTAGCTTAAAAGGGAACAGCGAAGAAAAGAAGAAGACAAACAGCCGGTTTAATATATGTTGAAGAGAAACCAGAGAACCTGAAGAAACCAAACACCAACATCAGTGGTCTCAAAATCAAGTTAACGGTAGGGTATTTGTATTTATTTATTTTGCTGATTGGAATCAGTATTTATATATTCTGTAAACGCCAAGATCAGTTTAAAGTTTCAGTATACCTTGGGCTTGTCCTTTATATGTTGTTTTCAAGTTATCGCTTACCTAAACAATATACAGGTTCACGTTTTCGTGCTCGTCCAAACCATATGTCAGCTTAACTAAAGCTAACTTAAAACACTACCTTTAAGCTTAAGTGGACGTGAGGTTTTTCATTGACTTTGCATGCACTATTATTAAAAATAATCATGGGCTTTGCCGTTTTTTTGGCGGTATTTCCAAATTTTCGACTGAAACGTTGTCTGTTCAATACTTCTTTCTGGAATCCGATTCTACTGACTCTGTTAAAAATGTTATTTTTGAGCTATTAACGTTTAATTCTGCCTTTGCAAAAGTACAAAACATGTATGGATATGGAAGCCATTTAAAGGCTTGCTAAAAATATTAAACCCTTTTGAAACCTCCTAAAAACAATATGTTTTTTACAACAAGAATTTAATGAAATCTAAGTTTTGCTTTGATATCCTATCTATAAATTTTATAATTATCCTGAGGTTTATATCTGTTTGTTTTTGTATTGGCTGTATATCAAGGGTGCTTATTTCAATCAGGGGGTGGGTGGGTGGTTGTTTGGGGGGTGTTTAAAAAAGTGGGCGAGGGGTTGTTGCGTTGATGTTTTCTAGTTAAATAAATATTTGTAAAAACCAAACAGCTGAGGTTACACTTTTTGTTGCGTATAGCGGTCACGTAACAATATATATATATAGGGCCGCCGAGGGAAATTTTGAGCCCCTGGTCAAAAAATATTTACGGGCCCCCTCCCCAAGGTAATTGTGGGTTCGAAATCGAATCCCAGTCAAATCCCTCTGTACGTTAGTAATAGAGAATCGAATAGTCAAGTGCGGCGATGGATAGTACTATAGTGGTGCCGATCATAAAGCCATAAAGGGCCCCCATAGCCGTGAGACACAACGCAATGTAACGATCAATGCTAAAACTTCAATCGTCTATTATAAAATCGATTTTATCGTTTCACACTTTCACAGTAAAGATAATGTATAATATATTCTTTTGTTTCCTTAAAAATGGGCCCCCCCTTTGGCCCCTGGTTAACGCCCAGGGTGACCCCCCTCTTGTCAGGCCTATATATATATATATATATATATATATATATATGCATGTGTGTGTGTGTGCGGACGGACGGACGGACGGACCACGTGCGGTGAAGATCGTGCGGTGAAGATAGTGCGGCACTGCCCATAGTTCTTAACAAAAATAGGTACGCAATGCGTACATGTGACTACCGCTAGTGGTGCTTTGAACGACCCAATTTTTAACTTTTATCCACTGAACAGCACTATCAGATACATAATTATTCAGCGGATAAAATTTTATATTAGGTTGTTCAAAGCATGATTAGTGCTGTTCTTTAGCTAGAACTCATCAACTAGATAAGCTATCTTGGGTTTGTACAACTCACCAAGATCATATACATGCAGATTATTTTTGCGGAAACACCGTAAAATATTTATTTGCTAAGCTTTCAGCAAATAAATATTTTACGGTGTTTCCGCAAAAATAATCTGCATGTATATGATTTGGGTGAGTTGTACAAAGCCAAGATAGCTTATCTAGTTGATAAGTTCTAGCTAAAGAACAGCACTAATCCTGTTGACTCATGCCGAAACTGTTAGCAAATAAATAATTTTCATGGTGTTTCCACAAAAATAATCTATATACATTATCGCCTTGAAACTTTCAAAGAATTAATCACTCCAGATAATCAACATTGTGTTCCAAAACAACATTTTACGTGCCATAAATATGCTGTCAGTGGCATTCAAGTGTAATGCACATCACTAATATTTTGTGATTTTGTTAGTATTTTAAGTAACACAGTACAACAATACTCAGTATTGTAGTTTTAACAGATATATTTCTTCATTTCAAGGCTTTCAACATATTCAAGGCTTTAAGTTTCCCAACACTTCACAATAGCTTTACAACAATTTATCAAAATATACAATTGGTGGCACGTAGATTATAGAATGTTTCAGTACTTTCACAAGAGTCAGACTTCTGGTGCATCTACTATTCTGTGGACAGATCACTGTAGCAGCTCTGGTGTCCACAAACGTTGGTTTCTTAATTTCATTATACAAGATATTGAACAACACCTAAAACAAGTAAACAAAGCACCAAGTCAAGGTTTTGTAATGTCCATGTAACAGCCAACATATTTTGTTTAAACTAAATTAAACTAACCTTATTTATACTGGATAACTCTATCAGTTATATCTAAACAGTTATCCTCAGAGGTCCAGTACGGGCCCACCCTCATTGGTCCAGTCTTACTACAGGAGGAAACCTGAGTACCTGGAGGAAACCTGTGGTGTTTGGTAAAGTCAAACTGGAAGCACTGTTCTCACATGTGGCCAAGGTGAATTATTTTAATCAGATAACTGCACTGTGCAGGTATTGAACCCAGCTCACAGAGGTGAAAGGCACGTGCACTAACCACTATGCCACCAACACCACCTAGCATAAATTTCTTATATACAATGTATATAGTGTAAATACAGGGCACTGTGATATATACTTCTCGAACTCATTAATAATTCACAAACCAACCAGATAGGAAAATCATAAGCGAGACAAAGGTTTGACGTGTGATCAAACAATTCATTTCCTGATTTGTTTGATCACGAAACAATGAAAGTTGTGTTTGATCTAATATCAAAACACCTAGCTCGAAGTTCGTTAAAACACACTTTTCACTCTTAGTGTATGCACTGGTGTACGATATATACATGTACTGTACATGCAGTATAAACATGAGTCACTGACCAGCGAGCACAACACACAATTCAACCAAAATTAAACTTAAACTTATAAAGCGATTTTATCATTATAAATAATTTAGGTATATATCAGTTTCTTCGATAAAAGAAGGTTGAAGGCACAACTTCTAGCAAACTTTATAAGCTGATTATTTCTAGTCCCCGAGCCCGGGCGTAGGGCGGAAGGCCCGGAGCCCAGGTGAGGGTGCTAATCTCGACACGCGTGGAGTTCACTTACACGCGAAATTACACGCAAGTGGGAAAGAAATTTTGCGAGATGTTTATATTTATATATATATATATATATATATATATATATATATATATATATATATATATATATATATATATATATATATATATGTATGTCAACAAACCCGCAACTTTCGCGGCTCAAGCGAAACAAAATCTTTGTCAGAAAAATGGTTTACAAATGACCGAAAAAGGAAAGCCAAGAAGAGATGTTGCAGTGGGATGAACCAAACAATGTTAAACACGACTAGAAACCATTGAAAAAGCATGAAAAATTGCGATAAAGATCGGAAAAGATGCCGCCAAATGTGACTGAAAAAAACAAAAAGATGTTTCTTCGTGTGTCTGTTCAAAGCCAGCAAAAGACTTATGCACTGGTATATCTTGGCTCGAGAGAAAACAGTGAATTGAAAGGAACTTCATCACAAACAGCTTTTCACATTTTGAAGAGAATTGATTGCTTTTTGCTAACGAAAAAAACACGGAAACCAAACGCCGTAGCCCGTATGGCAGTGTTTGCAGCATCTGAGAAGAGCCAAAAGAAAATTTAACGGTAAGCAGTGATTCGTATTTAACTTTCCAGCCGTTTGTTTAGCTGATTAGAGTCGGTATATATCCGAAACCTTTTCAGTATTAAATAAACTCAGTTAAAACAGAAAAAATTTTGTCAAATAATATACATTTTCCCAGGCGTTTTTTTCCATGGTTCGAGTAAAACTTTGCATTAAGTTATAGTTCTTCCCTGGTCAGTTTTTCCTCTCTTATACCTATAGTTTTCAGGCTGTTACCCACGTTTTTTTCTGTTCTGATGTTTTTCTTTGAGGTTCAACATTATATTTGGAACATGAGGAATCATATTATTAAAACAGTTCAATAGGCACCTTGATATAAGCGTCTGTAATTATTGTTTGTTTTTGCTATCAGTTTCTGGTGCTATTAAGTTAGGTCGTGACACAAGTTTTTCCTCAGCCACTGCTTTATTATTTTGGAATAAAACATTGCTTTGGAAAGTGGTCAATAATAGAAAAATTACATTCATAAAAGTGATAAAACAGGATGTAAAGGACGCCAGGAGGGCAAGGGTGTTTATATTTGTATAAAAAAAACAGATCAGGTGCTTATTTTAATCGGGGGGGGGGGGGGGGATTATGTATATTTAATATGTTAAAAGCGGGCGAGGGGGTTGCGTTTATGTATTTCTAGTACTGCTATAAGTACAGTACCCTGTTCCCGATCAAGTACTTTATATAGATTTTGTATATAGTATATAAGATAAACAACGTCACAGTTTTGAAACTATTTCTTACCTTGTATAAACTGATCAATGCGGACAGAAACCGTTCCAAGAAGAAAAGATTTGCAAAGTAATAATTAACATTTTCAAAAATCAAAACTGTCATCGAGAGAGCAACCAAAATGCAAAGACGAGATTCACTTTAGTTTATTCCCCACGAAAACAACTCGACTCTTCCCGAATACTTGGCGATTAGTGGCGATCTTCTTGACTATACTGAGCGATCAATAGCGATCGCGTCGAATATCTGGCGATGGCTGCACGAGTATGACGTAAGTGCGGTCCAAGACAATCGCGCAAGCAAGCAAGCAACACGCCGACATTATGGCTACCGCTGACAGGTCAGCGGTAGACACAAAAATGATTTGAACTAATATATTCTTGACAAAAATACTTGAGAAAGGAGTTTGGGATACGTAGCTACATCCATTTCAAAAGAACAGAAACAAATCAACGTTTACGTGTAAAGGCTTGATTAGAAGGAAACCCGGCAAACGAAACTCGAAAGAAGGAAAAAGAAATAGTCAAAATAGAAAACCAACGAAGATAAAGGCCGAAAAGTTTAAGCTTACGGTAAAAATATAGAGCAGCCGCTCTCAGAAATCACGAACACTTAGTAGCAAAACTGTTCGAGTTTCTCTGTTTACATTCTATCACTGATCATTTTGTTTTCTATTTTATGTGTTGTATCATATCCATTGCATATCTTTTCTTGCCAATGCCCGTTGTATTTTTTTACCTGTGGCTGCCGTCTTATCTTCTATTAAATAGTTTTCTTATTGTAAAACTACTTGTGACTTAGCGTAGATTGTTTATAATTTGGCATAAAAATGGAGAAGGAAAAATTTTTCTTTTGTAAACCGTACAAATGCTGTTGAAATATTTATTAACATGTAGGTGAAAACATTTTTAGCAATTCAGATTTGGAAATGAAAATTTTTTTTGAGTAGTTTTCAAAATGAAAATATTTTTAGATATCTAGCAATGTTCTTTGTAAACATTTGGAAGAAAGAACTGAATGTATAACCCTATAATATTTTGATAAAATTCTGACGCCTGCTGTAGCCTGGTGGTAACATCGTCGGTTTGCACGAAAACGAGAGCGAGTTCAAACCTGGGAAGCGACGTGCTGTTTTGTTCATCTCAATATTTCTTTACGAAATATCAGATGTCCTTAAATTTTTCTTTGTTCTTTGTTACCTTTTTCTTCAAAAAAATAGAGTTTTTGTTTTTTTATTTCAAATATTCTACCAGAATTAAGAAAATATTTAAGACAATATTTTCATTGTTCCGACAGGAGTAGCAATTCCCAGGCCCCCAATAAAAAAGATCGCAAGGGGGGTTGCATAACGGACGTCAAAAGCGCGTACCAGATTATTCCTGTTCACCCCCAGGATCGTTACCTT
>CAXIUP010000195.1:12500-20000 GCA_964035015.1 Corallium rubrum | reverse complement strand
GTTTGATATTTTCAATTCGTTGGCTATGTCCTTAAGTTCATGGTTGATGCTGTCGATTGTGCCGTCTTGTGCCAATTTGTATGTCTTCGTTATGTTCTCAGTTAACAGTTTATTGTGGGTGTTTGTGTTCATCTCGTAGAGGTTACGTGTTTTGTCGGCGAAAATAAAAATGTTTGGTGATGTTTTTATTCTTCGTTTGTCGCTTTCCAAGGTGCTCAGGAATTGGTCATTTACGTTTCGGAATTTTATGTTTTCAATCATTTGGATGACATCTTCTTCGAAGCATCTCAACTCAGGCACAGGTGGTGGGCTTTGTTTGGATTTTAGGCCAAATGTCGGTGTCTTGTTTGCGTTGTCGTTATTGCCATTTAGGTAGAAGTGCGCTTTCCATCGCATTCGTTGGATGACATTTTCAGTTTTGTTGATGATGTTTCTTCGGTAGTCGTCGTGTGTAGGAAGGCCAATGTTTTTTAACGAATAGTTGAACCGGATCTGTTGCATTTTTACTTTATGGATACCAAGCCAGCAAGAGCGCTCTACTATATGTACTATAATAACATATAGTAGAGCGCTCTTGCTGGCTTGGTATCCATAAAGTAAAAATGCAACAGATCCGGTTCAACTATTCGTTAAAAAACATTGGCCTTCCTACACACGACGACTACCGAAGAAACATCATCAACAAAACTGAAAATGTCATCCAACGAATGCGATGGAAAGCGCACTTCTACCTAAAGGAAATATTTGCAAGCGAATAGAATTTTTATGTCTTCCATCGGTCCGGTTTATATTGTAATTGAGAATGTAAATAACGCAAACCTTATTAATGAGAACTAACATGACCTAAAGGCAAAGAGGTGGTCTGTCTTTACAAATGGTAAAGATCTAATTACAGCTACCTCCTATAGGGCTTAAGCTGTTATATAGGTATCACATTCAAGAGTGCAGTCTCAGTAACCGCCGCTCTTCGCAAAGACAGGTATAGACGAACGATTTCAATTTGATTTTTCAACCTTCAAGTTGGTTTTGGTGTTCTTCGTCTTCAAGGTAAGAGTTGTTTTGAATTTTACGTTACTATGCTGTTCAGCGTTCTTTATTGTTTTACCAAGGCAAAGGTGCTAATTTACATTCAGGCAAAAAACGTTTATAACTTGCCTACTGAACATGCTTTCTAGTATATTTGTGCGCATCTCTCCGTTTTACTTAAGTCCTTTGCCAACTACTCAGTACTGACTTTTTGCCCGTCACAAGCTACACAGAGAAGTTCGAAGTTGGGTTACATTATATTGCCTGTATGTATCGTTGTGCATAAATTATGATAACATATCTTTTGTGTGCATATTGGACGTTTTGGCGCGATCTAGCGGGATTTTCCTTGCTGGTCACTGAATTAAATTCGTCGCATAAAACGAATTCGAGTTTACGTCGACTAGTCGACGAAGCTAACTATGAATTAAATTCGTCTGAATGAAATGCAACGTATAAATCAGGCCTAATCCTTGGCTTAATACAGTTTACACTGATATGAAACTACTATAATTAAGAGTCAAATATCTACATTTGGTTTGTACTCATCACGCTTTTCGGTTATCATTGTTCGCACCTCTCCGCTTCTGAAAATAATTGCTAGTTTCGCCAAGTAAATAGTTATCTGCTCTATATGAAGTCACAAGCTACTGGAGTAAGTTCGTATGAGGCTATTATAGTATCGTCAAACTAAAGATCGCGACCAGCTGTATTTCCTCCATCCCCAGTTACCGTACGTAATTTTGGTGTTCGATTGCATACGTATGGGGCTACGAGATTGAACTCTTAAACGCCACAAAATATTCCTTCTTGTATAATACCACGCGGTAGCGGCATTAGGTTTGAATGTTTCATCCGAAGTGCATGTTGTTATAATAAACACATCCTTCCGACTTTAGAACCGCGCCAGAATCGCCGTCGACTCAGTGTGGGTAATCACCTTTTGATAATTATCTCTGTTAATTCCCACAATTCTGCTTCTAGTGTTATGAAATATACTATCCGCCCGGCATTGCTCAGCCATTTGGTGTTGCAGGCGTATGGCGATTTGCAAGCGATGTAATTTTCAAGCTTATACCGCATGGTTAAACCTTGTGAGCTAATCTGTCGCAGTGTTTTACATTTTTGGTATGTCCGGTTACTGACAGGAGTACTCGCCTGTGTGTCAGGGCGGCTTTTCAGTACTGCCACAGTTGATTGGTGTGCAGGATATTTGAGATAAATTAGATTACGTCAGCCATATCACTATTAATTTTTGCTTATTAAAGGAAAAAAGCGGCCATATGGTATATTCTATACTACGGAAGTTTGAAGGTGCTTGTTTTCTCTCAATGCGGTAGGGCAAAAGCAATCTATGATCCAACTGTTTATTATACAATAACCGCTCTATCTGTTTTTCGCGTCATTTGAACTAATTTAGTTCTTAATAAATTCAATCTACATTTTTACAGGAATTTTAAGGTGGTCATACTCAGTTTTAAATATAGAAATTTTAATATTATATACTTTTGTCTCAGTAATAAACAGGGATTTGAGATCTAGTATACGTCAACTCAACGACGGTGTCCTTTAGACGGAATAATTCCTTTTGTAGAGCAAGGAGACTGAATAATTTTGAGTCCCAATGTCCCTAATTCGCCGTAGCCTGTTGTTCTCGTTCCTCACTTTACTGTATGTGCGGCATTGTTCCAGTACTGGTTGGCCTTTAACTTTATGACGTTGTCCTCAACTGAGGTTTACTTATTAACAGATTTTGGCCACCCAAGGGTCAAGGCTGGTGACGTTGCGACATTAACCTGTCCGCCATGCAAAATATAGTTCATATTCCTTCACGTTTCTCTCAATCTACTAAAAGTTTTGCTTTACTATCATTATTACTACTACCACTACTACTACTACTACTATCATTCAGTTATTATTATTTGATTATTATTATTATTATTGTTATTGCTATTATCATTATTTCTGCAAATGTAACTACATATCTTTTGTCTTTGCCCATTCAACGAGGCATAATTGCTTGTTATTCATGAAGCTTACATGTTGTTATTCAGGCTTCATTGCATGTTTTGACTAAGGCTTTGTCCTCGCTTTGTTGTGATGACTTTGCTACCACTTTAAGAATTTTATTCTGGCTAACGCCACACGATTTTATTCAGCATATGGGAAGGTCTTGGGCTATAAGGGGTTGAACAACTATGTCGCGCTATCTCCTTGGCCCTGTGTAGTCCATGGCCACTTTAAGAATTTTATTCTGGCTAACACCAGACGATTTTATTCAGCAGATGAGAAGGTCTTGGGCTAGAGGGGTTAATTACGTAAAGCAATATTTGCTCTTGCATGCAATTCGAGGGTTCCTCCTCGCTCTTTCTGTGATGACTTTGTTCTCACAGCCGTGTTTATCGAGCTAATTGCTTCTACATGTTTTGTTGGGGCTTTGTCCTCACAATTTTGTTTTGTGGCATACAAGGGTTAGCGTTGACGCCGCAACACTAATGTTTGCCATGTAATAACAGTAATGTTTGCCATGCTTGACCTGCCACAACCGTTATTGGTTCTGTCCTAACTTTTGTTAGGTTCGTTCCTCACCTTAATTGGCTGAGGTATTGTTTTAACCTTTTGGTTAGGCAATTTTTCTCCATGTATTTGGAGTGTGTTCCTCATGTTATGTGAGGTTTTGTCCCAACTTCTGTTGGGTTGTCCTCACCTTAATTGGCTGAGGTATTGTTTTAACCTTTTGGTAAAACAATTTCTCCATGTATTGGAGTTTTTTCCTCATATGAGGTTTATTTATTAATAGATTTTGGCCATCCAAGGCTAGTGATGCGGCGACATTAAACTGTCTGCCATGCTTGTCCTTGCGAAAAACTCTATAATCACAGGTCCTCTATTTACAACAGCTATGCTTCTGGCAGCTGACAGAGTTAACCTGTATAAATAAAGATTATTGTTATCTTTCACGTTTTGCTAAATCTACTCAACGTTTTGGTTTACTCAACGTTTTGGTTTACTATAGATATTATTATTATTATTATTATTATTATTATTATTATTATTATTATTATTATTATTATTATTATTATTATTATTATTATTATTATTGGCGGATGTGTTTTAACCTTATGGTTAAGCGATTTGGCATCCATTTATTTAGAGTTTGGTCCTCACTGGAGTTGCAGTATTCTCCCAACATGTGTTGGGTGATCTCATTAAATTTTGAATCCAGGGCTTGATCCTAAACATTTTATGGTGTTTATTTTCTTTACACTAATTACATATATGGCACCCTCATTTTTGTCTTTGCCTTTGAGGGTGTCAAGTGAATTTTCTGGTTGTGAACCATCTCATGCACATATGTGAATATCCTGTACCTTGGATTAGATTCTGCCGTTTTGTTTTCTTTTGCCTTACAGAATTCCGTACTCGTCCCACCCAGAGTTGATTACCAATTTTTTCCGAGTGCCTAAATGGTGGATCTACACGGTTGAGTCAGCATTTGGGGGACCAGATTTCAAATATAGACATAATCAAGTGTGTCACTGACGACGGAGGGACAAGCGGAACAACAAATATTACAAATATTCAGCAAACTTTGTCAACTTAGCCTTACATTTAGAATCTTATTTATAGCACTTAACAATTTTCAGGAACAGATGTAAGGACTCTATATAATTTTATTAATGCTTCGTGGGGAAGCTTGCTGGTTTTATCTTGTCCCCACTCAGGTTTTCCTGTCAACTGGCTTTTCCCAAAGGGTTTTTACCAGCAGCAGGTTTTTTCCTGGCTTCCCTGATTTACCAGCTTGTATAGACCACTTGCACTTATTTCTTGGGTGGATGTCAACTACAAACTATAGTATCTTCATTGATTAATTTCTCGGTTAAAGTCGAACTTTTATGTTGTCCTCCAGATCCACCGTTTTTGACGTAAGGAGCAAGAGGTGTATATAAATACGTGTAATGGCATACTCATAACGATTTAGTAGTAAATTAGGAGACTGTCTAGCAAGGGCAGCAGTCTTTCCAAGGCCTTGTAAACAATTAGCTTGACCAATTTTATTGAAAGTTTGCAGTTTGTGTTCACTGGAGAACGGGATTATCTAGCAAGGGCGGAAATCCTTTCACCTCCTTGAAACAAACCGAGCTAGGCTAAGCCAAGCTGACAGAGCTGTCTTATTGAAGTGTCACAGATCCGTTTAGGTTAGTATTTTAGAACGAGTAATTTTTGTTTGGCAACGATTGCAATCTTTCATGTTCGTTGATGCGTTATTGTATGGCTGCATATTAGGTTACTGTGATTTCCTCAAAAAAAATTCATCGCACGAAGATATATTCATTAAGTGCAACGCGAATTGCGCTAACAACCTCATGTCTCCGTATCAGGGGAAATGCCTTACAAGGCTGATTACAGCCAGAAATCTTGCTTACACTGTAGAGATATTTTGAAAGTTTTGTATCATAAGCGCTAGACGCTATTGCGATTACTGGACAATTTAGACAGCTTGTGTCACGGCGTTTCTTATCAGCACTGCATTTGCCTGGGGTGGGGCGGTATCATTATTGCATAATGATCCTTTGGCGTTTTATTGCCCTCACCTTCACTGGGCTCAATCATCAGTTTGAATTATGGAAAATAATTATGTAATTTAATTATGACTTCTTAATAAACGCGGCTGTGGTCCAAGGGGACCATAGCCAATTTATCCCAATTGGTGTATTTCATTTTCCTTGTGGGTTGCCCAGTAAACAGAGCTCAGTCAATGCAGTGCTGATATTAATCAGAGAGAGACGGTGGAAGACATAAATGGCAATAACGACAACGCAAACAAGACACCGACATTTGGCCTAAAATCCAAACAAAGCCCACCACCTGTGCCTGAGTTGAGATGCTTCGAAGAAGATGTCATCCAAATGATTGAAAACATAAAATTCCGAAACGTAAATGACCAATTCCTGAGCACATTGGAAAGCGACAAACGAAGAATAAAAACATCACCAAACATTTTTATTTTCGCCGACAAAACACGTAACCTCTACGAGATGAACACAAACACCCACAATAAACTGTTAACTGAGAACATAACGAAGACATACAAATTGGCACAAGACGGCACAATCGACAGCATCAACCATGAACTTAAGGACATAGCCGACGAATTGAAAATATCAAACCGCATTGAACCGATGGCACAGACGCAGGCTTTCATTTCATTAAAAGACCATAAAGAAGACTTCGAGAGCAATACAAAATGCCGCCTGATAAACCCCGCAAAGAGCGATCTCGGCAAAGTCAGTAAAACCATCTTGGACAAAATCAACACGGAAATCCGAGAACAAACCCGTGCGCAACAGTGGCAAAACTCAGAACAAACCATAGCTTGGTTCAACTCAATAGACAATAAAAACAGACATACTTTTTTATCATTCGATGTTGTAGATTTCTACCCATCTATCTCTGAAGACCTACTTGACAGAGCAATTGCTTGGGGCAAACAATTCACCCTCATTTCCGAGAGCGACACCAAAATCATAAAACACGCACGAAAATCACTTCTATTTAACAACGGTCAAGCATGGACGAAGAAAAACAACACCACTACATTCGACGTAACAATGGGTAGCTACGACGGGGCCGAGATTTGTGAACTGGTTGGCCTATTCATCCTAGACTCGCTGGAGAAACGATTTAACATCAATCTCGGTTTATACCGAGACGACGGCTTGGCTGCACTTACGACCACGTCAGGAAGACTGGCAGATAAAACAAGAAAAGAATTATGCAGCTTTTTCGAACGCGAATTCGGCCTGAAGATTACCGCAAAAGCAAATCTAAAGATTGTCAACTTCCTCGACATAACCTTTGACCTAACGAACAGAACATACAAACCCTACCGAAAACCTAATGACGAACCACTTTACATCAACCGTTTATCGAACCACCCACCAACAATCATCCGACAATTACCCTCATCGATAAACAAACGAGTCAACAAACTTTCATGCAACCAAGAAACGTTCAACGAAGCTGCCCCACTATACAATGACGCCCTTAAACGAAGCAACTTCGACACAACCTTGACGTACGAACCATCTAACCAAGACGACAACAGAAACAATTCACAAAGACGAAACCGACGACGAAACGTAATATGGTACAACCCACCTTATAGTAGAAACGTTAGAACGAACGTAGAACGAGACTTTTTACAACTCATCGACAAACACTTTCCGCCTTCACACAAACTACACAAATTATTCAACCGCCACACTGTACGCGTCAGCTATAGCTGCACAGAGAACATGAAAAGCTTTATTCGTAAACACAACAACCACACATTGACGAAAAATACTGCACAAAACCACACAACAAACAACGTATCCCGCAAATGTAACTGCCAACGACCTGATGAATGTCCAATCGCTGGAAATTGTTTGGCAAAGAGCTTGGTTTACCAAGCCGAAGTAACGACAACAG
>CAXIUP010000195.1:0-10000 GCA_964035015.1 Corallium rubrum | reverse complement strand
CTAGGTGAAAACTGTTGCTTTCGAAGACGCCAGACATAAGATCGATTTTGGCAGCGGAGGACAAATGGTGATTCATCAGACCAGACGACCTGCTTCCATTGATCGACTGTCCAGTGACGATAGCGTTTAGCAAATTTTAGCCGCTTACGCCGATTTACACTGCTCACAAAAGGTTTTCTTGTTTTGAGACACTTCTTATAATTCCTTTCATGAAGGCGGCGCTGCGCTGTTCGACGTGATATTTCGGTAGATGTGCGGTCTTTCAGTGACTCTGAGAGGTCAGCCGTGCTTGGACAGACATCGGAGGGATCAAGTTGTCTCACAGCTTCTCTGATTAAAAACCGATCTTCTCGAACTGTTGTCTTTCGCGGTCGTCCAGATCCAGATCCAGGTTTTCTCTCTCCACTATCTCCTTTTCTCAAACGCGAACAGAGCTTCTTTGACCAGGAATAGCTGAGACCGTATTCGTCCGCCACTTGCCGAGCATTCCATCCAGCACGAAGAGAGCCCACAATCTGCTGATTTCTTGCAAACTTCTTCTTGGCCTTTTCTTCTTGTTGTTCCTTAGTTGCCATATCTTCCAAACTGATTACATCGAAACAGAGAAAATTTCAACTTCTATTTGAATACGGAAATTGTGCGCAACGAATGTGGGATACTTGTTCACACTTATACCGTCCTCGCGCATGTCCCTTTAGCTTTTTAACGTAAGAAACCCTCTTTTTCATGGGGGGGCTCCTTTTTTTTGGCAACCCCCTGTATATATATATATATATAGTAGAAACTTACTAGTATTCTATTGGAAATGCTGCAATCTGATTGGCTGATCTACTCGATATCTATTCATCAATAGATAGCGAGTAGCAAATTGAGTACCAGTACTGTCAGTACTCGCGCGGCCATGCAGGGAGGAAAACCGAAGAACTCGGCGAAAAACCCTCGGAGCACAGGAGAGACCAACTAAACTCTACTCACATAAGTCCCAAGCTGGCGCAGTACGGGGTTATTCCTAAACGGTCACTCATCCAAGTACTAACCCCATCCGACCGGGCTTAACTATTGGTGAGAGGCAGCGCCCTGGCAGCACACGCCACTCGTGCTCCCCCCTATATATATTTAATAGACCCAGATTGTTGGATCTGAAAATTCAGGGGCATGCACAATTTGTCTTGAAATGCTGTTTTACATAATATTTTAAAAAGTTCTAGCCTGAAAGCCAGCCGACTATGTCAAGTTCGTTTCCACTATCGGGAGCGAAAACAAACCTGAGATAGGTGGCTG
The DNA here is from genome assembly GCA_964035015.1 of Corallium rubrum. Classification (NCBI taxonomy): domain Eukaryota; kingdom Metazoa; phylum Cnidaria; class Anthozoa; order Scleralcyonacea; family Coralliidae; genus Corallium; species Corallium rubrum. The sequence continues at coordinate 8,719 of CAXIUP010000195.1, read as the reverse complement.
GTTTTCAGGCTAAAAAGTTCTTGTTGTCTGCTTCTATAATTAGCAAACCAGCGTATCTGCGATATCTAATAACCAATGTAATTTCCAATATTGTAAGGCAATATTCAAATCAATCATTTCAAAGTTTTGATTTGTCTTTGTTTTAGAATGCACCAAGGTGAAATATGGCGAGAAAGTGTTGACCAAAGCAAGGTCAGAAATTAGAATAAGCTGCAGTAAAAAAAGGATGCGACTTGTTAAAGAAAAAGGCCCGGCTTGTTGAAGTGGAAGCAAAAGAAGATAAAATTTAAAGACATTACTATATTAATAGCCTAGTATTATTCATATCGATATATAAATTACGGACTTTCATTTTTTTTCTTGTTTAAGGGTGCTTAATTAACACAATCAAAAACATATCTCTGGAAAAAGACACAAAGATGGAATGGTAATATTTAGGGTTTATTCCGTATAGATATAGTGTGATCTATCTATAAATCTTAACCTCTATTTGTCAGATTTGTACTAATATTAGCCTATATATTGCCATATTTTGTGTCTTTTGATTCATATGATTATTATTTAATTGTGTTTTATTTGTTTAGACTGTTGACTGGAATTGTCTTTTTGCTAAAGACTAGTGTGCAAGTTTATATCAAGTCAACTTCTCTATCCTTTTCATGTAATGTAATTAATGACTAATAACCAAACTTATTAAACTTTGATCAGTCAATCAGCATATTCTTTAAGATTTCAAGACTTTTGCAATGATTACTCAAGATCCTCAAGGATCTTGCAAGGATTACTCAAGATCCTTAAGGATCTTGCAAGGATCCTTTAGGATCTTGCAAGGATTACTCAAAATCCTTAAGGATCCTGGCAAGGGTTTTCACCAGGTTATCACCAATAGACCACTAGTAGCTCAGTCAATCAGAAAGCCGAATTTGCTAGTTGGTTGATACTATATATATATATATATATATATATATATATATATATATGTTATTTACCAGTTGGGAGGTCCGTATAAAGAAATATCTCCCGAGGTCTCAAAAACTACCCGAGGCGGCAGCCCGAGGGTCGTTGTTGAGACCGAGGGAAATATTTCTCTATACGGACCGACCAAAACGGTAAATAACATATTTATTTTTTTTATTAATCGTACGATTTATAATTTACATAATTAAGTAAATTAACATAATTGAATTGCGTAATCGAGATGACATTCACGTGATATTCAAAAGTCCAAAGTTTATCGTTCGACAGTACACAACTTGCCGACATGCAGTCTGATAGGGAAGCTTGGAACCTCTTTTGTGATTAAAAAACAGTCAAAACTTTGAAGATCTATTGTTTTTAAAGTTTAGTTGATAAAGATTCTTCGTCGTTCTTCTTCGTCGCTTGCTGGTTTTTGGCTGTTCGCTTGGAAAATCGCTTTCAATATATACTCGGCTGACTGCATGGAAATTGAAAGTCGGTCGTTCGAGTTTGAAGACGAAAATGCTTGTAGTAAGCCATTTGAAACTTTTTTCAAAGACATGACACGATGAAGTTGGCATGTGGAAAATATTTGACAAAAGGGTAAAGACTTGTAGCGGTTTTCAGCTGTTGAGTATAGTTGGACAACAGAAGAATGACAGTTTAGTATTAGAAGGTTTCAGCCTTTCTGTCCTCTCGTGGTATGTTTATATATATATATATATATATATATATACTTCTATATAGTTTCATTTAGTGATTCAAAATACTGTGTTCACAAGTTTATGTATGTTTTGCCTATTGTTTTAAACTGTTTTCATACGTCGTTGAGCAATAATACTTTAAAACTTTATAAATGTCGCTCGCTGAAATTTTGCTTTTTCACAGTTTTCTCGCGTTCTTTTAAAATTCGCTTTTTTCACATGAAGTTGTGAAAGCCATTTGGATAATAAAACACATTTGCATCCCCGTTCAATAGAAATACAGTAAAAGTCAGTTACAGTTGCATGAACAACGCCAAGTCCACAATCATGAAGCACAACGCACACATACATATAACAAAAATCGGGTACAAAATGAAAACACAGTCAGTTGCAATTGCAGGGATAAAAGCAAGTGCCCACTTCATGGACAGTGCATGACAAATAGAATAGTATACAAAGCAGCTGTTTCCACAAGCGACATAAATAACACCAAACACTACATTGGCATGACATGCAGCAAACAATTTCAAAGAGCGATACAGAAATCACATTAAATCTTTCCAAAACAAAAAATATTCAAACGAAACCGAACATTCGAAACACGTCTGGCATTTACAAGAAAAGAAACAAAATTTCAACGTAACCCAGGAGGATCAGGCAGATGCAATTTATGTTTGAAAGAGAACATTAGTATCATGAAAGCGGACAAACATTTTTTACTCAAACCATTTGAGGTTTCACCGCCCACACGCCCACCTCTTGACCAAAACCATTTAAGCGGCCCATTAAGATCGCCCCGCGTGAAACTGACAGTTGCAACACTCAACATTCTGAGGTAAGCCTACTGATACTATTCGCTCTACCTTTATGGTATTGAGCGCTTTCCGACATTCCGTGAACAAAATCACACGTGCTCGTTTGTATATAAATATAAATATAAATATATATATATATATATATATATATATATATATATATATATATATATATATATATATATATATATATATATTCTGTACATATAAGCATTTTCCGAGGTTCAAACATATCCTCTTTCCACTTTCCAAGAAACAGTAGGAAACCACCTTAAATTTGTCAGATTTGAAAGAACTTGCGACATTGTAATGGAAGACCTTTACAACTTTTCTCTATCTTTCTTCGTTTTTGATACATTTCAATGTGTTTGATATGTAAATAGAGAGCTTAAGCAAGCGGCGTTTTTGGCAACATGGACGTGAACCGGAAGTAAATTGACATTGTTTTCGCGGGTTTTGAGGACATCACGCCCGTGAAGTCAAGTCACCGACGCTAAACCTCAAGTTTTGCCGTATGTCTTCTGTTTCCAAAAGCGTTTTCATACATATATTTCATTTAAAAGCTGGTGTACTTAATTGGTCGTTTTACCCGTTCATCTGTCTTTACTGCTTGTGTAACATAACTGACCACCTCCCAAATTTTTTGATTATTAATAAGTTGTCTATTCTCCCTAATAAGTTTAAAATTTACAAGAGAAATTACTCTAATTTTAACGAGGAGGCTTTTCAGGCTGAGGTAGCCAGTTTAAACTGGTCTAATATCTTATATATATGGTTCAGGTGTTGATACTTTATTTTATTATTTCTATTCTGCAGTTGTGAAGGTCGTTGATAAACATGCCCCTTTGTGCAAAATGTCCAAGCCTTGGATCACTACTGGTATTAAGAACTCAATTAAAATCAAAAACAAATTGTAAAAAAAATATTTGTCAACTAAAAATTCATACTATAAGTCGAAATATAAACTATATTGCAATAAATTAAATCACCTTCAACGAGTTAGTAAAAAACGTACTATGAAAAGTAATTTACCATCAACAACAAAAATATTAAAAAAACTTGGAAAGGAATTAAACAGCTCAGTACTCTTAAATCTGGGGTTTTTAATCTACCCACCAAGATTATTAAAAATGACTGTGAAATAAAAAACACTAAAGGTATATCTTCTGCTTTTAATGATTATTTTTCTAATATTGGCAAGAATTTAGCAAATGCTATTCCACGTACTATAGCAAGATCCCTCAGAATTTTATGGGTCCTGCTGTGTCAATTAGCTTTTTTATGTCACCTGTCACTGCAGATGAAATAGAATATGAAATTTGCCGACTTAAATCAGCAAAAGCAGCTGGTCCATACAGTATCCCTATTAATCTTTTAAAACTACTTAAGTCTACCTTATCTGCTCCCTTTGAAATATAAATTTATAATCACCCTTTGCCACTGGTGTTGTCCCAAAGCAATTTAAATTGTCAAATATTATTCCCATTCATAAGAAAGGTTTTCACACTATGCTTACTAACTATCGTCCAATTCTTTCCATTTTTAATAAAATCTCAGAAAAATTGATGTATAAACGATTAATCAAATTTATTGATGAGCACAATATACTCTATAACAAGCAATTTAATTGGCTTTCGTTCAAATCGTTCAACAAGCTTCTCTTCTTATAACAGACAATATACAGCAGGCGATAGAGAAGGGATGGTATTCTTGTGGAATATTCTTAGACTTCTCTAAAACATTTGACGCAGTAAACCATACTATTCTTCTAAATAAACTCGCCCACTATGGCATAAGAGGTTTAGCAAACGATTGGTTTTCTTCGTATTTACACAGTAGACGGCAATTTGTTTCTATTGTGCATGTTGAATCTGATGAAGCTGAGATATCGTGTGGTGTTCCTCAAGGCTCGGTACTTGGTCCTCTTCTTTTCCTTCCATATATCAATGATTTTCACAATTGCAATGAAGCTTTCGATTTTCATATATTTGCGGACGACACTAATCGTTTTCGCGCTAATGTAATCTAGTTGATTTGGAAACGAGCATAAACAGAAATATGGAAAATGTGTTTGATTGGTTGTCTGCTAATAAGCTTTCCCTTAATAGATAAAACCAACTTTATCCTATTTCATCCACCTCAACGAGTTCCTAACTATAAAATTAAACTACACCTAACGCATAAACAAATTAAACAAGAAAAATACATTAAGTACTTGGGGATTCTCAATGACTCCAATTTAAGCTAGAAATACCATGTTTTTAAGCGTTGCATTGGCATAATTTCAGAAATCCGTTATTTTGTTGATATAAAAGTTCTTATGCAACTTTATTACACCTTGATTTATCCATATTTAACATTTGGATTGCCTGTTTGGGGTAATACATATCCATCCAATCTCAATGTGTTGATTGGGCTACAGAAAAAAGTGCTGAGAATTATGACTTTTTTCTATCTATGACTGTCATACTAGTCCACTCTTTAAAATTCTTAAGATTCTAAAATTTGTAGATATGATATATTTTCAGAATGCTCTGTTTATGTTCGATATTGACTTTGGTAATTTACCAACTGTTTTTGATGGCTTCTTTAAATATGGGACTCAAGTCCATCAATATAAGACAAGATTGGCTGAGAAAAATGCTTTATATATTCCTAAAATACGGACAAACTATGGCAAGTTCAATTTACGATACATTGGTACAAAAACCTGGAACTCTTTTGATAACAATCTAAAATCTTCCAATAAGTCTCGTTTCAAATCACTCTTAAAAGAATCTCTAGTGGAATTCTATGAATAACTAATTGTATAGGCTAGGCTATTACATATATCATTTTTTCTCAAGTGTGTATTTAAGTCATCCGATTTGTGAATACTTGGATTATTTGCTATATTTTCTCTGCACATGTAATTTAACTTGTAGTTTCTTTTTAATTTGCCTTATTTATTGCGAAACTCCCTGCAGTGTTGATTTGTAAGATTTTACTATGAGTGCTACCTAGCTCGATTAACCTTCCTCGGTTATTTCTCGGCAGCCATTACTCAATGTTTAAAATATTATTTTCTATTTACTGATATAAACAAATGTAAGATTGGGGGTATAAATAAAATTTGTTGTTGTTGTAACACTAATTGTTAGTAAGACATTTTGAAATGAAATTGTGTTCACAAGATCATGCATTTTGTTTGATATATCACTTCGATAATTCAAATTTCAGTATTTCCCACAGCGAATGTTATTATAATTTTTACAAACAAGTTAATTTCAGGCAGTTGTGTTTTCTAAAGTTTATAGTTTATCAAAAAATTGGAAGCATTTTACCCGTAGAAATAATCTGGAAGAGTGTTACTTGATATTAAAAATTATTTTTCTGGGCATGCAGTTTTTGTTTTCTTGGAAGCGTCGAGTCCTTTTGAGCAAAACAAAATGACAGCTATATACGTTTTCAAAGTTATCTTGTTGCATAAGCTCAGAAGTTGGCAAAAATTTTGGGTTTTTAGCAAATCGCAGATTACATTGTCATGTAAGAATCTCTAATTTTAAGATGTCCAATAACAAATGCATTTTACAATCGTCTATTCGATAAAATGCTATATTTTTTACAATCAAACTTTATTTTTAGTGTCCAAATGCTTGTCCGGCATCGAAATATCAACTAGTTACAGCTTATCCTGATTCATTAAAAACTGCCTTGAGCTCTCAATAGTTTCTGAATTTTAACTTCATTTACACTTTGTTTTACTTGATATCCTATGTTCACGCACATTATAAATTACATTTTTTAATGGTGTTCCATAGTGTATAGTTTGTAATTTATTTTTTGGTATATTTATAATAACAGCTGATGCAACGAAGGAAAATCTAAAAGAAGTGGACGGAAACAGCTAGCGTAAGCTATAAAAGCCTGGACTACATGGGTAAACAACTGAGACAACTATTAAGTCAAGCCCAAGGACTTTTAATGTATGTACTATGGTGAATGCAATTATTTACACAGGGCAAAATCAATATTATGGCACTACAAGTCATAATATATCGAACTTGCTTTATTTTCTGTACTCTTTAAACTGTCATATTCAAACAGTGTACTACTGTATTATTCAAATAAACATTTTTGAAACAAAAAAATCCAGTTTTTACGGTTAAACCCTTCGTGGGCATTCATGAAGTAAACTATTTTTGTTGTACTTTTTTGGTTTTCTAATTAGGCCAATGACCCCCTATATTCCACTTCTGAAACTGTTTTATATCTCTTCATTAGCTGGACGAAAACAGCTTGCTTACATAATTGTTTGCGCAGATGATTATTGGTTTGTTTAAAAAGTAAAAATATCAATAGAGTCTAGATGTTTTTGCCATCACGGACGTGAGTTGCTTATAACGTAAACACGCGACGCTACGAACGCCGGTTTAGTCCAGTCTACTCGCGGAAATCTGACGTCCGTGCTGTCAAAAATGCCGTTTGCTTAAGCTCCCTATTGAGATGGTCTCCGACGTTATATATACATCATTTTCATGTACTGTATTAGAAAATCGCCTATACCTTCACGATTGTTCAACATGAAATGTTCAGTGTCATGAGAAGTTTTAATTTACATATCAAACAATTCAAAGTGAAATATCTCAAAAACAAAAAAAAATGCGTAGAAAAGGTCTTATTTTACTGTTTCACGAGTTAAAATAAACTTACGGTCTGTAAAGACAGCTTGGGGACCAATCAAATTGCAGGAAAATCGCATTAAGGCTACTAACGTGACAGAACCATATAATAACAAGAGAATGTAGCAGACGTAAATATACTTGTAAGAACTATTAGAACTGTACCTTAACAAGACCAGATATGATAAGATACAAGCCGTCTGTCTTATCTCCTTGTCGAACAATAGTATCACCACTATCAAAGACTTTCTCCTCAGCCAAGGCAGAAATACAGTTAATGACCTCTTCGTCCATACCTTCAAGCCATACGGTACTACGTAGTAAGGCTTCGGGAGATGGCGGCGAAATGTACGAAGGAGCACTAAGTTGGAGTTTCATTTTGATCTCAATAAGCTAAAACATATACGTATAAACCATCAGATAAGTGTTATTCTCTCTTGTCAGTTATTGTTACTCTGCCAGAATCAAAGTGTTTATGAAACGAAAAAATCGCCCATTTTGTTTTCCCATTTTGCAGTTCAGATTACGCTGATCATCATGCGCTTTTTTATTTTTACATCACGATTTTAGAAAGTAGATCTACAAGCCTTCAAATTTGACCATTTGGACTAATTTTTGTCCGCCGCACCGCGCGGCCAAATTGGTTTTGTGACGTCACTGGTTGTACACACGCTTCTTTTCAAAAGATAAATATATGTAGACCAGACTCAGAACTCACTGTAAAAATGGAATCTTTTGAAAAGTACTGTATTGCTAGTGCCTAAACGAGATGAGTTGAAAGAACAACTTTAAGATTCAAGTAGTGTAATAAAAGTAGCGTGCTGCGTAGGCAGTAAATTTAATATAGTAAGGTTAGATATACTGCCGAAAGAGTAAGGAAACGTAGGAGTCTAACGTTTCGAGCGAAGGCCCTTCGTCACAGAGAAACGTAAAGAGTGTAAACAAACAATGAGCTTATATACGAAAAGTAATCACGTGAACAAAAATAAGCCAATCAGATAAAAATGACAATAACAAATTGATAATGAAATGCAAAAAATTAGCCAATCAAATCAAAATAACAATAACAAATCGATGAGATGCGAAAGACATTTGCTATTCATACCGTCGATGAGCAAGAAGGAGGGGGTGTGAAAAGGATGAGCGAGAGTAAAAATAGATAAATATATACAGTGAAAACGCTGTTTATGTCCGCCCTTGCTAAACAGAAACAATGTCTTCAGAGGTGTTAAATAAAAGAAAAACGTTCGTTGAGTCCGTGAGGATGAATGGTACCAATTTTGAAAATTAGATGCTTTTCTAATCTTTTGCGCCTGACATTACCGCCAGAAATGGGTGAGATGGCACAAACTTGCATGTCCGAAATACAATGGATGGCACTATTAAAATGTCGAGCAACAGGCTTGTCAACATCATTGTTCCTCACAGAACGAAGATGTTCAGCAAACCTGTCTGATAAACGTCTGCCAGTTTCACCGATGTAAAGCATGCAACATTTATTGCAAGAAATACAGTAAATGATGTTGGAAGAGATGCAAGTAACATTATGCTGAATAACAAATTAGATTTAGGTCCCAAAATA
>CAXIUP010000194.1:32500-111000 GCA_964035015.1 Corallium rubrum | reverse complement strand
AAGACGAAAATGATATTTTTTTCACGATACTTCAAGTAAATAAAAATTTGTTAAAATCATCTAATTTATATGTTGACCGATATATATCATCGGATCAAATAATTCCTCGAAGTTCAAAAAACGAATATTTTAGTTTACCTATGTTTTCAAGTTCAGTTAAATTGGATAATTTAAAATATGATTTATCCCGAGACGACGATTTAATTTTACTTCAACATATTAGAAAAAGCGGAAAAGGGATTTTGCCTTACGTAACGTATGAAACATGTATAATTTATTCCGATAACTTTTTTTTAAAAAAAAATAAAAATAATAAAAACTACACGTTTTCTTTTGTTTTTTATTGAATATGTAAATTTTTTAAAAAATATTTTATTTTAAATAATATTTTTTGGGTGCAGCAAGCAGTCTTCCTCCAAATTGTCGAAAATTGTCTTCACTCGGTTGCACCAAACCGCCGAATTGTTGTTTTTTTTAATTTTTCACTTTCATCGTACCGTTTTTTATTTTTCTTATAATGGTGTTTTTGGTGGTTTCAAAATCTTTCATAATTTTCATTACTTTTTTAATTTTTTTACCAGCACCTCCTCTTTGTCTTTTTTTTCCCCGAAATCCCGTGTTTTTTCGGTTTCTACTCATTTTTTCCGTTTTTTTTTAAAGTATCCACGTGGCCAGTACTCGTCACCGTAGTCGGAAAAAATTTCCTGATGGGGTTTTATACTCGCGGTAGTTTGCAATTTAAATCGATTATTGTATTTTGTTGTTCCTGTAAAACAAGCGTTATTTTTAAACCGTGATCCTTTGGCATCATTAGAAAATCGTGGTGCTCCATCGGTTGATTTATAAGCATCGACACAGTGACGAGGGCCATCGCATAAGCTATATTGTGCGATTGTTTTATCACCATATTTTCGATCCATTCGTTTTACGGTTGTTGTTTCACCTGTGTACGTACCGACGTTAATATTGCGTTTAAAGGGTTTTTTCCAAGCGAATAGTCCTTTACCAGCATTGGGAATTTGTGATTTTTTAACACGTAAGTTATCTTGCTTTGCTAGATGAATCCAACATTTACGTGTATGCGCTGTTCTTTTTCGACATCGTTTTCTTTTTAACGTGAAGCTTCGACATTGTAAAACAGCACGTATATTTTGAGTGTTCAATCCCATTGTCCGACCACCTCTATTCACACCCTGTTTAACCATTTTTATTTTTTTTTAGAATATTGTTCTTATGCCCATGTAGAGATCCTGGTTATTTTCTATTTTTTCTTTCCTCGCGATAAATTTTATTAAGCATTCTATCTTATACAATATATCTGAAGGTATGTTCACTATCTTTTGTTGCATATCATTAAGTCGTTGCGATAATTCAAAACTTGAAATAAATATTAATTGTTTTCCTTCGTTATTTTCAAATTCTATAAGGCAATCTTGCAAGATAAAAGGAGAAAATAATATTTCTACATCATTATCGACAATTTCGTATCCGATGTAAGTATCCCCGTTTTCTTTATTTTTTAAATAAACCTCGATGTGAATTTGATCATACCCCATTGAAGCTTGGTTTAAAACTAAACTAAAAAGTTAAAAACCCGATTTTTTTATATTTTTTTTTAGTTTTTTTATAAAAAATGGGTGAAATGTGTTCTAAAGATAAACCTTTTTTTACATTTAATTGTATAAATATACGTGATTCAGAAAATGTTGTAATCGATCGTACCGATGGTTCAAGCGAAGTAAAAGAAGAGGGAAAAAAAGAGAAAAGAAAATTTCCTTTTTTTTTTTAGAAGTAAAAGAAGAAATGGCTGAAAAAAACAATCCATATGTGTTTACAGATGAAGATGTGAGTGAATTAAGGGAGTTACTAGAAAAACGTAAAAAAAAAGGAAAAGATGATGGAAAAAGGGTTGAAGAAGAAAATTTTAAAACTAACACTATTGAGACTAGTTATAATGAAAAATTTAAATTTTCTCAGAAAACATTACACGTCACGATTGCGCGAAAATCAAGCATGAATTTTATTGCGTTTATTCAATCGTTACGTGTAGTGTTTACTTATTTACTGAATGTAGCTCGAGCGTCTACAAGTTCAGAGAATGATTATGTGCGCTTTATTTTTTCGCACGCGCCAAAATCTTATTTTTCAACAGCTGTTCTTCAACTTAAAGATTTTAACGTCAACTTTTTACTAAATATTTTTGAAAAAATGATGCAGAGCAACAGCGCAATGATCGCTAACGGGTGGGAGTCAAATGTTGTGATTCAAACTTTTCCTCACAACACGTATAATAAAAATAAAACAAAAAACAAACAATTGGGTAAAAAAAAAATATATCAGCAATTAGGTCGAGGGGGTGGCGATGAGGAGGATGATGGTGGTGGGGGTAAAAATGTGGAAAAATATGGTCGCGATCAACGAATGGGTGTTTTTTCCGTCGTATGCGACGGTCTAAACAAATCCATTAAGAATTGTTGTTTCGCAATTAGTTTACTAGTGGGTTTGTCGTGGTTAAAAAAAGACACGCGATATGTGCAGATGGAAAGATCCCCACATACAGGTGTCGATACACTGTACACTATCGACGAGGTTCGTGAAATTTATAGGAAATGCGGAATAGTTGAAGGAGTTTGTGTGGGGGCAAAACATTACGATGGTGTTTATCAGAATTTTCTTAAACAACAGGGTGTTGATTTAGTAGTATATTCGGATAAATTTGATAATGACATAGTGTATGATTCGCGATGCGATAAAGAAGGTAATTTAATTAAGTTAACCAACGATATTGTTTGCTTATGGCTAAACAATAAACATTACGATGTCGTTTTAAGCATGGTTAAATTTTCAAAGTTACCACCTAGTAGATTTTGCGTTAAATGCATGAATTATTATTCATTTCATGAACGTAAAGACACGCATATATGTCATAACCACTTGACATGCCAACGTTGTTATGAGCAAACCAATTGCCGTCTCACCACTGAGTGCAAAATTGAGTGTTCCAAATGTAATATTTTATTTTATAATTATAAATGTTTTTCAACTCATTTAACAAACCGTGTTTTTCCCCCTCAACAAGGTAATCACGGGAAATTAACACCGTGTAGTTATTTATTTTTTTGCCCCACATGCGATAAAATTGTTCCTCGCTTTCGTTTTTTTTCTGCGAAAAATGTGAGAAAGCATGACTGTAACAAACAGTTTTGCCACCACTGTAACGACTATAAGGATATAGCGCATTTGTGCTATATGACCGTGAAAAAAAACCCAAAGAGGTTGAACAACCATCTTTATTTTTTTTCGATTTCGAAATGCGTGTTGACGAAAATAAATTAATGGTTCCGTATTATTGCGTTGTGCAAAAAGTATGTCGTAAGTGTGAAAATATCGAATTTACAAAAAGTAAAAATTACATTGCGGGTGAGAACATTCAACCCTGTTGTGGAAAACGCGAGTTTGTTTTTCAAGGGAGTAATACTGTAGAGGAATTATGTGAATTTCTATTAGAACAAGAAAATTCTGTTTGGCTAGCGCATAATGGTGGGCGATTTGATACAATTTTTATCTTTCAATATCTCATTAATGAGAAAAAAATTTATCCCGACACTATAATGAACGGTTGTAAAATAATGATGTTGAAAATCCCTGATAAAAAAATTACTTTTCTCGATAGCTATTCATTTTTAAACATGAAATTGTCCAAAATTCCAAAAACAATGGGTCTTGAAGAATTAACAAAGGGTTTTCATCCGTATAAATTTACAGATTTATCCTATGTGGGGCACATTGTTGCACGTGAGTATTTCGACCTTGATAATATGGAGGAGGAAACAAAAATTGAATTTGAAAAATGGTATTTGAAAAAAAAAGAAAAACAATATATATTTGAAGAGGAAATGTATTATTACTGTAGTTCGGACGTTGATATTTTACGAAAAGGTTGTGTTAAATTTGCTATGTTTATATACGTGAAACTACCGGCGTCACACCTTTTTACGATACAGAATGTTCACCATAGCGAGTTTGACTCTAAAAGTATTTCGTATGAATTTTTTAAGAGACAAATGTGTCGGGATCATACCTGCTTCAGGATATAGAGGGCGCGCTAATCAAAGTGTTGTAGCATTAATGTGGTTAGATAAAATAAACGCAGAAGAAGCGAACGGTATGTTAGAGTATAAATGTTCGCGAAATGGTGAAAAACGAATTTTGGGCCGGTATGTCGACGGGTTTTATACCGACACCGTTTATCAATTTCACGGGTGCTATTTTCATGGGTGTCCGAAATGTTATTTTCCCTACGAAACAAACCGTTTAAATAATACAAAATTTACACATCTTTACGCGGGTACAAAAAAATTCACACATAGCATGGTAAAATCCGGTTATAAAGTAGTAGAAAAATGGGAGTGTGATTTTCGAGAAGAATGTAAACTCACGAAAAAGAACATAGCTGAAAAAAGAACTTTTTACACCGCTTATCTTCCGTTAGAAGTAAGAGACGCACTTTACGGCGGTCGTACATCGCCTGTTTGCTTATTTAAAAACACAGCTGTGAATGAAAAAATTAATTACGATGATTTCACATCTTTATACCCATTTGTTCAAAAAGCTAACAAATTCCCTGTCGGACACCCGACGATATATATTAAAGAACAATGTGCGCGGGTGAAAATATCTGAGGTGTTCGGGCTAGTAAAATGCCTTATTTTACCACCGCAAAATTTGTATTTTCCCGTTTTACCCGCACGTCTTAACGATCGATTAATATTTCCTCTGTGCCACGCGTGCGCTAGCACGATTCAATTAACGCCGTGTACGCATAACGAAAATGAACGGTGTATGTCCGGTACATGGACGAGCGTAGAAGTAAATAAAGCTATTGAAAAAGGGTATAGGATTATTGAAATTTATGAAATTTATCATTACCCACGTCAAGAGAGAATTTTTCAAGAATTTGTAAATTGTTTTTTAAAAATAAAACAGGAAGCGAGCGGTTTTCCCGACGAATGTTATGACGGCGATAAAAATTTAATCGATTCCGAAGTTGATAAATATATTGCTGATTATTATAAAAACGAGGGTATTTTATTAGAAAAAGACAAAATAGAATATAACCCCGGCTTACGAGCTACAGCTAAAAATATATTAAATGCACTCTGGGGAAAATTCGCGCAAAACGATAATAATACGACAGTCGATTTTTTATTCGATTACCACGAATTACTAAGGTTAGCGAACGATCCGAATGTCGATTTAACATCGACTGATTTTGTTAACGAAAACACCTTACGTGTCACTTATCAAAAAACCGATGTTGTCACTACACCGTTAAGAACGGGTAATGTAGTTATCGCGAGTTTTGTCACAGCTTATGCGCGATTGAAATTGTATGAATTGATCGATAATTTGGGTACGCGTGTTTTGTATTTTGATACCGACTCTGTGATCTACACGAGTAAAACTAGCGACGCAGCGATTAAGAGGGGAAATTATCTGGGCGATTTAACAAATGAGTTGAAAAAAAATGAATGGATCACTCAATTTTGCGCGACAGGCCCAAAATCCTATTCGTATCGAACAAATTTGGGTAGGGAAATTGCGCATATAAAGGGTTTTAGCTTAACCAATGAAAAAATAAAAAAACAGTTAAATTTTGAATCATTAAAAAATTGTGTCGATGATAAAACGCAACTGATTAAAATTAAATATACAGATAAAATAACACGCGATAAAATCAACCATATTTTTACCGCAGACGAAGAGAAAATATTCACTTTCACTTTTAACAAACGTGTAGCTAAAAATAATTTTTACACCGTTCCTTATGGTTTTTTAGAGAGTTAAATTAAATGACGCTGTAATACCATTTCAACATCCATTTATGTTAACGTTATGCGGACCGTCGCAGTGTGGTAAAACATTTTGGCTTTACAAATTATTACATTCCATCGAAGTTATGATAACACCTTTAATCGATAAAGTTTTGTTTCTATACACGTCTTATCAACCTCTGTACAGTGAGATCGAACGCGTGGGAAAAGAAAAAAATTTGAATATCGAATTTATCGAATGTACTAAAGGGATACCAAAAGCATCTGATTTGCAAACTAGTTTAAACGATAATACTTTAGTAGTTTTAGACGATCTTATGACTGTTGCTGCTTCTTCGAAACAAAATTTAATTAATTTGAATAACTTTGCGTGTCGTGACGCGCACCATAAAAATATCAGCGTTATTTTTGTATGTCAAAATTTAATGTACGGTGACGGTAAATTACGTAACTCACGTGTCAATAGTCAATATCATTTAATGTTTAAGAATTTAGCTGATGTTAGAAATATGTATACTATTGCCGATAATAAACATATTAATCGTGAAGTATTCACAGCTATTTTAGATGATGTAAATAAAGACCCTTATGGTTATTTATTATTTGATAACGCGGCAAATAGTTATGAAAATACTCGTGTACGTACTAATATATTTCCCGGTGAAAATACATTAATTTATAATGTGTAATTTTTTTTTTATCTTAATAAAAATTAATAAAAAATAAATATATTGTTTTGTTATTTAAATTTCACGTTCATTCTAAAACAAGATGCGAAGGCGAAAACAACACCGTCAATTAGGGGGTTTTTACGATGCTTTTCGTGCAAAACAAACAAATCAACTGAAATATTTAAATCGACGGAAAAAAAAACAAAGAGGCAGTGGTGTCAAATCGCGGAAACGAACTGTTGGTAAAATTCTGTATAACTCCGACTGGTAGATGGGTAGAACAAAAAAAGGCAGAAAACGAGATTTATTAAAAAAAAAGTTAAAAAAACAAAACAAATAAAAGGGCAGAAAGGAGGTATTATAAGTCTATTTATGCCCGATTCAATCCTCCCTAAAAAGGGTGTCGACGACGACGAGCGTTAATTCGAAAAAAAAAAATGTCTAAACAAAAAGGAGGTTCAACTGTTTACGCACCCGGTATGCGTGGGTACTGGGGGTATCCCGAATACGGAATGATACAAAGAGGTGAGGGATTGAAAAAAAGACAAAGAAGGTTGAAAAAAAGACAAAGAGGAAATGGTTTGAAAAAAAGACAAAGAGGAACAAAAAGACAGGGGGGTGGTGTTTTGAAAAAAAGACAAAGAGGAGGTTTTGGAGGGGTTCTAGCTATAGCGAGTCTGGTTTCAGGAATGTTGTAAAAAAATTATTTAATAAAAGATTCCATAAAATTACGACAACATTGTTGGATTTTCTTTTTTACTTTTACATTTTTTAACTATTAATTTATCGATTATATTACCAAATCTAAAATCTTTTTTTTTTTTAAATTTATTTCGTTTTTTATTTTGATTTTATTGTTTTTCCATTTCCAAACGTTTTCTATATTTTTGCATTTTTCGTATAAATATAATAAACTCCAATAACCACAAGTATACGTTATTTTTGATTGTAATTGACGTTTTTGTACGTAAATAAATTTTTTTTGTTGTTTTTTTGCATATTCCATCCAATAATTGCGTTGGTAAAAATCGACTGACTTAGCAAAACTATCAAAAAAATACATTTTATTTTCGCTCAGAAAAATAGCTATCCAATGACGACCATCGGAATCACTTTCGTCCGTATTCCATATCCAGCAACATTTTTCTGTTATATTTTTGGGCAACACGTCGGCCGGAAAAGCACCCCAAAAATATTTTTTTAATATAACGTTTTCAGACGCCAGCTTTTCAATTTCGTTAGTATACAAAAAACGTTTTAAAAAACATACGAATTTACATTTTTTTTTTTCACCTTTCATTTTTTTCTATTAAAAAGATTTTTTTCTCCCGCGTGCTTTCTTGCGTGCTTCCAAAAATGCATAATCATCAGCATGCCACTGCTCTTTTTCTTTTCGTGTTATATCAAATTCGTCATTAATTAACCCATACTTTTGTTTTTTTGGCGCTGTATCAATTCCTGCGGACCCTGACGCTGATCCTGACTCTGACTCTGATGATGATGATGAGAATGTTGCTGTAGTGTAGTGGTGTCTCAACATATTATTTTTAATGATGTTAGCGGGCATATTGTATTTTTTTTTTAATTGTGTTAAAGCAACTTTATGTTCATTAGCGTTTAACATAAATTGTTTACTTGCATTGTGTGATAAATCGTATACTAAATCTGCGCGATTAATCTTTTTAGAACCAAATCGAATAATGCCTTTTTTTAGTCCTTTTTTATTTAAAAATTCTATTACTTTTTTTTCAGCCGCTGTTTTTGTTTTTTGACTTTCTTCTTTTTCTTTTTGTTTTGTTTTATCCCCACCACCATCAGCATCACCCCCACTCTTCGTTAAATTATCGACCTTACGTTTGAGAGCATTTTTTTGTTTTAAAAAACTCACTACACTCTCACCGACATGTTTATTTTGTTTAACAGCGTTTTCCATTGCGTCTTTTTTTTCTTCCAATTGAAATTCATCTTGTTCTTTTATTCCTTGAAGTAGTTTTTTATTTTCATGATCTTTTTTTAAATATTCAAACATTTCGTTCAATTTAACAGCATCAACTAATTGTAATTTATTCATTTTTTTTTTCAAATTTACTTAAAAAATTAAGTGCTCTTTCAAATACAATGCTGAGACAATGATCCTCACATAGCATGATCTTAAGATCATTTGAATTAATTTTTTTGCTCACCATTTTTTTAAGTAAATATAAATAATCATCGCTACATTTTATTGGAATTCTTTTTTCTACAATATTTTTGGCTAAAAGTATAATTTTTTTTCTTAAATTTTCATCGAATAATTTATGCCTTTTAACCATATTTACTTTAAAAAAACTTTTAACCGAAGGAATGAATTTCTTCTTTTTTTTTTTCTTTTTTTTTTTTCAACAACTGATGATATAATATTAATGATTTTAATATACCCGTCTCATTATCATCATCATCATCATCATCATCATCATCATCATCATCATCATCATCATCATCATTCGCATCATCCGCATCATCATCAGACATCATCTCATCTTCTGAAAAACCAGATGATTCGTGTTTTTCTATATTTTTTTTTCTTTCATTTTCTTTTTCTTCTTCTTCTTCTTCTTCTTCTTCTTCGTCTTCTTCGTCTTCCTCTTTTTTTTTTTTTTTCTTCTTCTTCTTTTTCTTTTTTTCTTTCATCCATTTTTTAAGCAAATTTTGACGCTGGTGGATGAACGATAATATGTTCTTTATTTAAATGTGTTTTTTTATCAATTATATTTCCTGATGGCATACCCTTAATTATTATTTTTTTGTTTTGTTTAGCTTTTTCCATAGTGAGATTAACACGCTAATGAGTATGTTTTTTATTTATATCGAACATTTATAATAAGTTGTTTTTAAAAAATTCATACGTCATATAACAAACGAGCTGGTGTTTTCATACCAACTTTTATTTCATTACGAAATTCACCGATGAAAAAAATGTTTCCTACAGCAGTATCTTGTGAGAAATTTATGTGTACGTTAACAACACCGCTGGGACGGTTAGGTAACACTTTCAAATGTGTGTCAGAATTTGTAGATAAATCAAAAGCTAAAACCGCATATCCGTTTATGAATTGCTGGTAAGTTACCGGCATTTCAGAATGGTCACGATTAAGAACACTGCGTAATTGCTCATATGCACCAACCGAATTTTCTATCGTTCCAACAGTCACACTATTTACTGTGACGTTTACATTTGAATAATTTTCCCATTGAAAATTAAATACATTCGATCCCATAGTACCGCCAGCATTGGCTCGTCTCAGGTACACGATGAATAAACGAACAGGGCATGAGCCATTAAATAGATCGTTTTCTATATGCGATCGTCGAGCAGCAGCTATCGACGTCGTTACCGTACGGAATGTTGTCGAATAATATCGCGCTTCTTGCGAATCAGTAACAAACGCTGTATTTAAAGCGTTACTGAACTGGTCTTTTGGTTTGTAAACAGGTGTTCGTATATGAAATTCTTCGATTGACATTCTCATATTAGCAAAATCTACAGCTGTGACGTTTCCACCCATGAAAACAAGTGCGTAGGGTGCTCTTACATATTTTAGTTCCAATTTGAAAGCTGACGGTAAAAAAACTTCACCGCCTAATTCGCTAAAACACGGTAAATCAATTTTATCAATAACTTGTACTTGCGCTATATTGTTTACAAGATCACGTCTAGCCACACTTCCCAAGTTATTTCCTTGAACAGTATTCATATGTTCCGCGGTATCAAAATATCCACAGTTTACTTGTTGCGAATCTTTGTACATTTTTGGAGTTTCACGCGTAAAAATTTTCATAAACGACGAAAGATAATTAAAATTAGTAGCAGGCGTGATTAAACATTCGTTAATTTTCAATTCTGCAGAACGCCACATTGTACGCATAAAAAAGGGTGGTGGTATAAAATTAGCGGTTGCAACAAGAACACCAGCAACATTATTTCGTAGTGATACTTTCGCATACATTCTCGATTCACTTGTTTTTATTAGTCCGACATTATTTCCCTGTCGTTTAAATGTGTACGCATCTGCATAAGGTGTATTGGGAACAGGGTGTATCACATCTACACGCATTTCCACAAAAAGATCGTTAAAAGGTGATGGTTTAAATAACTGTAAAGGTTTTGAAAATAATGTTTCGTGTTGATCGACCTCTTGATCAAGGGTGTTTTCCATTTTTAAAAATTAAATATTAACTTTAAGAATTCCCTTTGTCGTGTCCAATAACTTCGGTAAAAACATGCCAAGTGCCATACCCGCACCAAACCCTCTGCCTTTTTGTTGTTTTCTTTTTGTTTTTTTTCGTTTTTTTAATCTTTTTCTATTGCGTGCCATATTACCAGCAATGAAACAAAACGAATAATGATTTTTTTTTATGTTGACAAACATATTTATTTATTAAGCATTTAAATTTTTTTACATTTTTTATAAAAGGTATAAAAAAATTTTTTTTTTATCTATCTAAAAAGACGTAAAAGATCAGGATGTAAAGTATCTTTTTTCCTTTTTTTTGCAGGTTTTACATAATTTTGTTCATGTTTTTCATCCATATTAGGAGGTAATCCCACACGACCATTAAGTAAAATTTCCCCTTTAGTCTGTTTTGTTTCTTGTTTGATTACAAAATAATCTCGATTATACCCCCCACCATTTCTTCTACCGTTTAATAAATCCAAATAGTCTTTTTCATCTAATTGTGGTGTTTTCTTCTTATTGCTCATCTTTTTTTTCTCTTATCAGCTCTCTTCAAACAAATTCAATATGAGTGTAATGTCTTCATCATGTAGCGTTTTCTTATATAAACTTGCAAGATCATCTTTTTCATACCAAATAAAAAATTGGACTTTTTTTTCCATAGTGTTTGATAATAACATTAACGGTAGTTTTTTTTTAAATACCAAATTTTTAGGGTTTTTTTCATCATGAAATAATAATAAACGCCTAGATAATAACATGTCTTGCTGTTCGAGCCGTCCTAACCCACAATCTCTGCTATTGAGATATGTTAAATTTTCAACTTTATTACTCGATTTATTTTTCCAAACCGTAGAAAAATCAAGTCTTCTACAATATAATAAACGAAAATTTCCACGAATATTTTTACATTCTATAGAATTTAAATTCCATAATACGTTCTTATCACCATATGAAAAAGACGAAAAAGGAAATGAAATTTCTTTGTCGACAATTTCCAACCTATTTTCATTCGCTCTAAAATGTAATTTAAGCATAATGAACTACTCCTTCGATGCTAACAGTTCCCGAATCAAAGGGTACTTTAACACCTGCAGCGTCTTTTAATGCAATATGTAACGAAGAAATACACGCTTTTTTAAATTTTCTTTTAACCGGTATAGATGGAGTATAAATAATTAATTCACCATTCCCTTTTCCTTGTTCGCTCCAACGAATCGGAACTGTAGAAACAAGTTCAGCAGATGAGTCACCAATAAAACTTCTTTCAAGTTCATCACAATAAACAAACATTTTATCTAACCCGTCAGATATGTCGGGTAAATGCCTCGCTACAACCTCTTGTGTTGTATTATAAACTTTTATTCCGTCGCAAGGGATGTTCCATTGTCTAAACCATATAATCTCATCCACAAACCCTAACATAAAAGCTAATTTTTTAGAAAATACCACCATATCCGCAATACAAAATTTTGCATTGGTGTTTTTTGATGATGGTGTCACAAGATGATAGAAATTGAGATCATACCCATCATCTCCTGTTCTCTTCCCTTTCCAGGTTCTTGTCGCTACTGATTGATTCACCCAATATTCGTAATACAGTTTTGCCGTTATTTTTACTTTACCGCTCGCTGTTAATAAAAATGCTATATCATATTCGTTTAAAGCGTTATTTAAATACTGCAATAAATTTTCTAAAGTATAACATCCCTCTGGAATAATGAATTTATCACCCGATACGGATAGGTCGGTGGGTGCATAATCATCACCCCACGGGCCTTGCCTAAAATTACTCATATATAATTTAAAAGAAAACCAACAAGAGTCATCAGCGATATTTTTCGTCGTTCCCGGGTAAGAAATTTCTGTTAATTCAAAAAACGCGTCGTGATTTACCGCGTCAATCGGTTCGGCTAATTTCATTTCAAATTGATTCGTATAATTAACCTCTCCCTCATCTGCAACAGTGTTGCTTAAAATTTGCAAATTCATAATGCTTGTAATTCTTCGCGATAAAATATCCCCGTAATTTTTTCGTCGTTTAAATCCACCAATTCGTATGTCACGGGATCCGTTACAAATACTTTTCTGATTTTAAATTTTTCGTTCGTCCAACGTCGTAGACTGCTTTTCTCAAAAATATTCGTTTTTCCACGCGCTATTCGCACAAGTGTTCCTTCTTTCAACACATTTTTAGTAAAAATGACGGGCGATATCATTTTACGTAATAATATATTTTTAATTTTTTTTTTTGTTTTTTTATCTTCACGGTAAAGCTGGTGGGGTGTGGCACCACCCAAACTTTTATGCGGTGAATTATTGTATCTTTCGAGAATTATGCGGAAATAAGAATAATAATCAAAACCACCCGTCAACGTTAAAACACGACGCACCATTATTTTTAAAGTTTGAATTACTCTTTCGACGTGGGAGGCTTTAATTTCTCGATTGAATGTATGAAAAACTTCAAAACCATATTTTTTACTCAAAGTTTTACGAATTATTTGAAATTCTGATCCTTCATCACACTGAATTTTTTTAGGTATACCGTCTTTTTTTTAAATTTTTTCCATTTTTTCCGCTGTATTTTTACCCGTTTTTTTCTTTAAAAATTCCACCCATACGTAACGCGAATAAACATCAATACACACAAGCCAATAACGAAATTGACGATTAAATCTCGCCAAATCTTTATTTTCTGCTAAATCAATTTCCCACTGGTCATTCTTTTCACTCACATGAATATTTAATCTTCTATATTTTTTTCTAGCCAGTTTATGTTGTTTATATTTTTCTAATTGTTCCGTTTCTAACGTTTCTCCTTTTAGAAGTCGCGATGCTTTTTTAATAAAATCCTCAGAAAATACAGTTCCACCAGTCTTTTTTTTTTTCATTTTTTTTTCTTTTTAATTTTCTATAAAAAAAACAACAAATATTTTTTTTTGTTTACTTGAACTGTTCAACAAGACGTCTGATCTGTTCAAAACCACTTGTGTTTATAAGACTGACAAAATCTACTTTATTTTCTGAATTTAAATTTTCATTCATCTCATCATTATATCTACAAATACAATCTTCTAGATTTAAGGTTTTCGTCGACGAATAAAAATACATTAATTCAGCTAAAGCAAATGGATTTAATTTATTCAAATCTATTTTCAACTCACACGCGGATTGTTCTTCCTGGTTAACCTGATTAATTATTGCATTTTTCTTCTTCTTCGATTGCGTTTGGCTTGTTGTGCTTGTTGATTTCGCCTTTCTTTTTTTTCCACAAGCATTGCCAGTCACGTCGTGATAAAAGCAACTCAACTCTGTAGCGATATGTAATAGGTCGTCACTTTTCTTGAAAGAAAAATTCCCCCACTCATCTACCCACTTCTCTCCTTCTTCTTCTTCGTCAACGGCGGATACTTCATTATCACCAATATCATCATCGAATGATAAATCTTCATCGGGTAGAATCTGAACTTTTTTTTGTGATATTAATTCACCGGTTCCAAAACCACTACCGCGTAGCACCAAACGAACCTCATCATTTTTGTAATTTCGGTAACTCGAAATCACAATAAGAACATGTTCGCCCCAGTTATAGTACCCATTAGCTTGTTGAATAACGTTAACCAATTCTGGAATCGATTCCATTTCCACCTCCATCATCGATTGCATAGTAAACTTTACACATTGCTTACTCGTGGGGTAAGCTTTCGCCAATACCGGTTTATTATTTTTCTTTTGAAGAGCTACTACTTTATGCGTTAAATCTGGGTATTTTTGAAGTACGCGTTCATTGATCAAATATTGTTTCAAATAAAATTCCATACTGAGAAAATATAAAGTGATTAAACACACACTTTCTTTTTTGCTTTTGATTTTGAGTTGACTACCCGACGAGTATGATAGAAATTTTTATTTCTCCCTGCTTTTATTTCAACGTATATGGTAATGATTTTTAATATATTCATCTACCTCATCGGTAAAATCATGCATTCTACTCAAACCCCAATAATATTTATGCGGAAGAGTTGGTACACCCGCAGGTTCAAAAATAACTTTATCACAATCTTTTCTAAAATAATCTTTTTCCAATCCAATTATTTTAAATTTATAAATAGAATTAATTAACAAGAATAATTGTTCAGACTGAATCGGTTTCGCATAAATTTCACCTGTATTAATTCTACGCAGAATATCAGTATAATTTTTTTTTACTAACATAATATTTTTTTTAAATTATTCATATTTTCTCATCAATCTAAATGTTCATTCATTCATAAGTTGAGCGATAATGTTTGGATTATTAGGTAAAATAAAATTTATATATCGTCGTTTACATAAACCTAAATCTCCGCTAGTAAGTACATGAATAAAAGAATCTAATTTTTTTGTTTTTAAATCAAAATATCCATAACCACGCCAATCACTGAACACTGTTTGTACATAATCGTGAGAAGGTTTTCTATAATTTTTCACTTTTTTTTAAAAACATATATAGGATCTTTTAAGTTATCTAAATGGTTCGAGCACGCTTTCTTACAATTTTTATACATGCAAATGTGCTGTGTTCTATACATGTATGTACGATAAAAAAAACTATCCGCACCACCCTCAATTCTATCCATTTCCCATTGTAAATTTTTCTCGATAAATGTCGAAATCGTATTAATTGAATACTTTGCTTTTTTTTTAATCAATAACATCCCCAAAGGATTATGATTTTCACAATAGAATAAGAAAATTAACACAAGCATGTGTAACAATTCGATATCAAAACACGCGTACGTTGGAAACACAGTCAAAAAAATCTCAGGTGCGATAGTAAACAGATAGTACGCGGCCATGAAAACTCTTTCGCCATGTTTCAAATTAACAGTGATTAATAATTGGTGTAGTGAATTATTTAACGGGTAGACTACTTTGCCTGTTACATTATTTACACAATATAATTTATGCTGATACGTGTATACATATTTTATTTCCTCAACGAAGTAAATAGTCATAAAATAAGAGTAATTAGAATAATAATTAACTTTGCAATTACGCATTCGCTTTAACATCACACCATCTTGCAAAGTTCGATACACGCACCATCCACCGCCGATCTTCTTCGGTAATAAATACTCGAAACCATTTTCTAAAATAACATAATCCCTCGACGTGTTCTTGTACAAATATGTCGGGCTATGAAATGAATAATCGATATTACCATCTTCATTATCATCTTCTTCGCGCGATCTTCTCTTGACACCCAATATATAATTTCCTTCGTAATAATCTAACACACCAGCTAACCAATACAACAACCCCATATAGCGTGATGAAAAACGCCTCATTTCAGGTACTATACAAAGCAACATTTTTAAAGATAAAGTAGGAGCGAGATCAACGCTGTTCATTTTTACACGACCGGTATGGTCGCGTTTCGACATGATTAGTGTAAAGCAAAATCAAAAAATCCCAAATATATTTTCAAAAAAATGCTAATTTTCTTAAATAAATACTCTGATCAAACAATTTATTTTAAAACACACAAGGGACAATGGCAGCAAACAACCCCACGAACAGCGAAAGCAATCTTGGCAATGTAACTATTACTCATAATAATTGTCAACACCCTGCTGTCGTACACCGTGCAATAACAAGTAGCGCATGGTGGTCCTTTTTAAGCAAGCAAGCAGAGAGTATGGGTGTGTATAAAAGTGCTCAACTAGGATTCTTTAGAAAACTACTAGATAAATTACAATCTCAACCTGATGTGGAGTTTTATATTGATGCTTGGGGAATTGGTATGAAAGGTGAAACGGAAGAGAGTCATAAACAACGACGTCAAAAGTTTCAATTAACAAAAATGATCG
This sequence comes from Corallium rubrum, assembly GCA_964035015.1. Classification (NCBI taxonomy): domain Eukaryota; kingdom Metazoa; phylum Cnidaria; class Anthozoa; order Scleralcyonacea; family Coralliidae; genus Corallium; species Corallium rubrum. The sequence goes on along the minus strand of CAXIUP010000194.1, from coordinate 94,426 downwards.
AGAAATATCTTACTTCTTTCGAAGCGACATTATTATGGTGCGACGTGTGGGACGACGCGATCACCGCTAACGAATTTGGTAATGCCGTGTTCTATATGCATCCCGAAACTCAGCAATACTTTAATCCCGAAAAAATGGAACGTAACTTTGAAACCATTTCTTGTCATATTAGAGATTTACGTGAAATAACACAAAACACTACAATAAAATATTCAACATAAAAACTTTATTAAACAAGAACTCACTAGGGTTATGTTGTTTTTGTGTTTGTTAATGTTTCTACCCGTGTTAATATATTAATAATGTTTCTTTAGACTACAAAATCTTGTTTTTCTTTGAGTTAATGTTTCTTTTAGGTTAGCCCGTACAAATCTTTGTTCTTTTAACGTATCGTACAATTCCTATCGAATCTCTGCGACGGTTTTTCTTACTCGTACACCTCGCTGCGGATAAAATAAATTTCCTTGAAATTCTGCGCGTCACGATTTTTTTTGACCACGTATCTTTTAATTCCGTCTTTCCACCATGAAGTTTTTTGAATGTGCCATTCTTTACCTATTACCCAATCTTCAATAACCGTATCGTTCTTTAAGGTTGTCATATTGTAATAGTCATCATCGTTCATCATTGTTCACTGTTGTTCCACAACCAAACATTAACTACCCTTGTTTAATTTTATTCTGATATATATAATTTCCCCCGCACGTTCCGGCACTTACGCAACAAAACAAACAATACATAATATTTATTCTTTACAGTAAAATACAACTGCGTCGTCGTTGTGAATCGTTCTTCTTCCACATTTCATGCGATGTATACCTATTCACATGTAATTTACAATCATTAATCAATATAGGATTATTCAGTTTAGTCCAATAATGAACATATTTCATTCTTTTCTTAATTTGATAGGATAAATTAACCACGTCAAAATAAACCACAGCTTCACCTGCGTGAAAAAAGTCCTCTTTCACGGTGATAACTTTCAAATACGTAGCACAGCACAGTTTCAACTCTGGATATATTTGATTATACGGAATATATTTTCTTCTTATAATAATATTCTCCTCGTTATCCATTTAAGCTGCTCTTATCTTATCTTTTCTTTTATTTAAACGTTTCACCAGCAAAGAGAAATTTCTTTTAAACTCTTCGCTCTCTTCCATACGTGTTATATCTACACTCATCTGCTCAAGAGTGACTGTATTAGGAATAAATTCATCGTTATCTGTAGATTCTGTAAATTTCTCCTCCTTCCTCTCCATAACTGATGTGATCTTAAAAAGGAAATTTGAAAGCTCAATTATATGTATGTATCCACCGATTTTTTTCCCAAATTAAATATTTTTTTTTTTTGGTATGAAAATAATAAATAAATGAATTTCCAGAGAACGATCAAAATTCAATTTCAGTTTCGAGTCCCATGAATAAATTTTCTCTTCATTCCGGTTTCGAATGCCAATCATTTCAGCATCCATGAATAAATTTCTCTTCATTCCGGTTTCGAATGCCAATCATTTTTTCTGTAACAAACGTTTTTTTATTTAATTTTAATATTAAATTTTATGCGATAAATTCACAGCAAAACACATCGTTCTCGCTTTTTTCTTTCCCATATCGTACGCGGTGTCATGTATGTGTTTACGTATTTCATATAATTACATGTATTTCTTAATTTATCAACAAGTGTCCAATATCCTCTTCGACGACATGGTTCTGATTTACAAGGTAAATTAACGATGTCGAAAAAAATAACGTCTTCCATATAATGAAAATAATCTTCTACAACACGAGCAACTTTAAGATAAGTTCCGCGACGATCTTTTAACATACTGGTATATATAGCATCAAATTCAATAAACTTTCGTTTACGAAGTTCTCTTGAAACCGTCGTCGTCGTCGTCGTCATTCGGTAATTTTCTTTAACAGAATATTTCTTCGTAAATCGTTAATGTATTCTTTAGCGGCTTTTTCACGCAACCTTTCTCTCTCTCGCAATACCAATTCAATATGTTCCCACACAGCGTAATGTAAATAAGAATCGCTGTCGTAATTATTCTCTCGTAATTTCTGAACGAAAAAATTCCCCGTTTCACATATCAATTTGTCAAGAAGCAAGCGTGCATCCCCACGCTCCGACATTCTCTCGAACAATAAACAACACATAGAATTTCTAATCTTTTATTCCATAGCACCCAATATCGTTAACAAATAAAAAATCTCCGCAAAACCGCATAATATTACATTTTTATCAGGATAATCACCGGCAAGAAAAAAATAATAGAAACTTAGAAAGAATATTTTTTCACAAACAAAAAATGCAAACATGTTCGTTATACGTCTTTTTACGAGAATATATATCTCAAGTTGATTTAAATCTCCATTTAAACCCCTAATCATTGTTCATTGTTGTTCAAGTGTTGTCACCCCTAAGTGTTCAACTTGAAAGTCGACTTCCCGAGGATCAATTCCGTTTTCGCCACACCTTTTATCCACACGGTATTTTAAGATGAGATTAGCAGTTTCCACCTCTTCGTTAATGATCGTTAATATTTCAGGTGGTGTTGTTGCCGTTTTCAAACCCGCAGCTTTTCTTCGCTCGTTTATAACTTGATTAGCAGCAGCATGTTCTCCATTTCTTTCGTACAATGAAAGCAAACGCCAATTCTCGGGAGTTTCACCAATTTGTATCAACCTTGCTTCAAAACATATTTTTAGCTCACTGTTGATTTTTTCCGTTTCTTCACTCACAATCGTGTTGACAAGTTGTATTGCCGTCATCATTCTGATTTCTTATAGAAGATTAGATTCCTCTTTTAAATAAATAATGTTACAGACAAAATTTAAAAACCCGAATCAATAATTATTACAAGGAACGAAATTTTTTCACCGTTTTACCCGGTTACCAAGAAATTTACCGTTTTCCAAGAACCAATTAAAAATTCACAGACAGTAATTGAATTAAATCTCATTATAAATTTTAAATTAACATAACACTTGAGATCTAAAATCACACAAGTTATCGCTAAAAATTAAATTGTTTAAGATCTTCCCAATTCGATAAATAAATTACATTAAACTGATAACTAGAATAATCGCAATGATCATACAATTGTTGTTGACTAAATTTAACACTACACGTCTTCACTAACGACAAACATTTCCGAATTAATGAATAACGATGTTCCCAATGTGTCGGTAAGGGATCGTCTATCCACCGAACCGCTTTCATCATTACTAGCGCTATTTCTCGAAGATCTCTTACTTCATTAAAAGGTAGAAACGTATACATTTGTGGTAGAAGAGTTAACATACGGACTATGACAGGTTGTAAACTAATTAAATATTTCATTAAAGTATTAGACCTAACATGTTTCTGGTAAGAATTAGAATTAATATATAAATCCTTAATTATATATTCCATCACAGTATTTGAATTAGCATGTGACTGAGTAGAGTTAGAATTAACAATTCGGTTTTCTATTGCGTATATCTGCATAGAAAGATTATTCAACAACGCATTCAACTTCTTCTCCAAGTCCGCTTCACACCATTCAAGTTGAAAATTCATGATTTCTTGTCATACGAAGAATATATGTTCTCGTTTTCGAGCACGTAATGTATCGTTTTTTCTTTCGATGACGACAACGACGAGTAACTTCGGATAATTATTTCATCTGGTCTGCTGCTCCTCAAAAGATTTCATATACGTCAAAATTTGCATGTTCCACTTGGTGATAAATGATGTGTCTTTAATTTCTTCAAATTGTTTAACACCTACACCCCAATAATGTCTTTTATAAGGAATAGTACAATCCTTATCAGCATATATAGGTAAAAGAACTTTACGTCCCACCTCGCTAGCGTTTAACAACGGTTCTTTCACCCTTACTCCTTTAACACGTAGTCGTTCAGTACTACTACCACCACATATTAATAAGGGTATCACATCATCTAGCATCATCACTAAACACCCGTAATAGGTGAATACAGGTACGAAGCGATAAGGCTTTTTTTTTTACGTCTTGCCTTGTCTAGGGCAAAGTCACAATGCGTTATAAAACAAAAATTAAGAAAAGGAAAAAAAAAAGCATATGCTGTAGTGGAATAAAAACGAAAAATAATACAAAAATGCGACAAAAAGGAGGTATAAATTTAATATAATTTGATTTTTTTCTTAATTAATTTCTTATTAGGCATTCAACATAATCAACATGATTCTAGAGAAAAAACGAAAAAAAAGAAAAAATGTTAAAATAAGAAAAAAAACTAATAAAATAAAAATAAAATATTCTGGAAGAAAAAAAATACGCCAGAAAGGTGGTGCACCCTGGTGGCATTTTGACTGGTAATTTCACACAAAAAAAAGGATAGTTTTTTTTTTACAAATTTTTTTGTTTTTAGGAGGTAAACCCTGGTACAGAAAAGCTATATTCAGTTGGTGATTTTAAAAAACATGTAAATTTTTTATAATAAACATTCTTTTACAATTTCTGTTTTTTTTATTATTCTAATTTAAATAAAATAAAATATTACTATCACATGTATAAGATTTCACAATCACTTCGCTCTGACTATCAACGACAACACATCCAGTGCTCCTACCCAAAACTCTTCGCACAGACATACACACAACACAGCAGACACTCACCGCACCACACGTCAACCCTTACACAAAAAAAACCAACCCACCCACCAACTCCCAACCCCCACACACCCACCCGCCCACCCGCCTCCCCCAACCCCCTCACACACGAACAATATGCTAATGAAGAGAGCCAACACCCACTCTCGAACACCCCCCGGCCAAAATTATGCTAATTAAACACCTGCTCGACGCTGATTGGTTAATGAAAAAAATACTGCAATCTGATTGGTTAAAAACTAGTGCCAGGCCCCAACACATAAAAAAAATAAATTTTATACAATGACTACTCGTACTTGGCGAACGTGAACAGAGGCTGGTCAAACGTAATCACTGGGATTTGTCCTGGGTTGAGATACTCTGTTGCCTGCCGATGTACATCCATGCCATGTTTAATCATTGCTGAAATCCCCTTTCATAGAAGAGAGGGGGCAGTGCACATATTGCTGGTTGCTCTGATGTTGGCTGTTGTCGAGTGGCGTGATAAGCAGACCATGTAAGTGAACTCGTCTTGCACAGTTCCACATCGCTGATATGTTGAAGACTATGTTCCATCCAGTCATATTCTTCACGTTTTGCATCTGCCAGGTCAAGCTTAACAGGTTCACTATTACTCTCTGGTACCTGAACATGAGTAGACTTCAACGAAACTGCAGGAACAGAAGCATAATGGTCTGGAAGCGAGTGAGTATACGCCCTTGATGGTGGTAATGTGACAGGTTCCCTGATGACACCGGGTTCCTTCGTGCTTGGGAATTGAAATATACTAATGCCAGTGCCATGAAAAGATGTCGTGGCTGTTGTTGCACTTGGATCGAGATTGTCAAGAGCGCCCACAGTAAAGAGTCCTTTTCGCAGAATAGTTGGAGCTACTACACCATCATCTTCAAACCTCTCACATACAGCTGTGGCTAACCACTCTTCAATCTGCATCACCCTGTCATAGGAAACACTGATACCCATGTTGTGTAACTGTTGGATGATCTTCTTACTTCTAGTCAGTGCGTGTATATTTATGCCAATGTAAATTGGTAGTGGAGGTTCTCTGTCCAGAATGTGCCGGACTTTCGTCGGCGAATTAGGTTTACGTTTCTTGATGTCGTGGACGATGGTTTGTCCAATAGTTAGACACACTTGTGCCAGTATCAGGGCATCTTCAGTAAAGTCACGTTTTTTCAGGGCATCTTTAATCATGTCTTTCATTCCATCCTTGAATATTATAACGATGTTCCAGTCATCATGTTGTGCTTATGCATCAGAGAACCGTTCAAGCAACTTCTCCTTCAATCTGGTTTTGTTGATAGTCTTTATAATGTTCAGCTCCTCAAGCCGATTAACATACAGGGTGTGTAACTCTGATAATTTGAAGATAAGAGTTCCATCATTGACTGACATTTCAATATAACCAGCAAGTTCAACAAATGTTCTTGACTCATTCATTATATCGTCAGTGTTTATTGTTGCCTTCTGTAACTGTCTCATATGACTGCGATATCGATTTCGAAGGTGGGTCAAACATGTTAAATGATATGTCGCATCCATGGCCATGAGATCTGACCCAACAATCATAGCAAGTAGCTGGGTATCCTGCAGTTCACTAATCATAGTCTTAAGGCCCGTATCCATATCATAAGATGAAACGTGGTGGAGGGGATTATCCTCGTCTGCGCCTTTCTCGCAAAATAAACATTGTTCTATCATGATGATTGAGTGCTGCTTACTAGGTTGTCTACCTTGTTCATTATCATTTTCATGTGGATTGGATTCCTTTCGCTTTCTCGCTCTTGCCAGTTTGTAGTTGCTGAACTGTACATGACAGGATTTATGCCACGACGCAGAATTCTTCACAAACATGTCAACGGTTTGATCACTCCCAAACTTCAGTCCGGTTGGGAGCAGATTAATATCACGGAACTGTTCAACATCCGTCAAGAATGACTGATACGCAGATGTCTTATCGCCGCCTACTGACGGGTTGAGAAGGGGACATCTTAACTCTTCAGCTGTTTTTTCTTGGCAGATGATGCATCGGCTAAAGTCTAGCTCCATGTTGCCTTATCTGAAAAGACATGGATAGGATACTGTAATTTCGAAAAAATGGTTTTATACCTCTAGGGTGAAAAGAGGGAATATGGACCCCTTAAGGGGGCACTGTACGCACAACACATGCAAATCACATACTCCGAGAATTCATGTAATCACACCACCATGACACAATCTGGACCACTTATGTCATATACCAAATTAAAGCTTAGAATGTATAGAATTCAAATATGATATTTTAATGTAGTAAAACTCATTCTGGTTACCATGGCAACCACATGCTTACAGGCTATTGGATGACACATATATGATATTAATACTAACATCAAAACAACTATCTGTTGATATTTACCACTATAAACAGAATAAAAACAGGCGAAATAGGCCACTCCTGGGCCCCCTCCTCACTGAACATTTCGGAAATTAATTAGTGAAATATCATTATATCAAGCCCATTTTCTATGAATTCATGCTATTAAAATATTATTGTTTATACAAGGAAGGTTTATATACTAATTTAGGCTTATGCAAAAATGATATGCATGATGGATTACAAAGGATTATATCTCAATAGTCAATATGATAATTTACCTCGAATTTTTGATGTTTTGCCATTGCAAGAAAAGACTACAAAGCTTTAGTACAGCGGTATTAGCACGAAATACTAAATACTTCATTTTATCGCCGTGCAAAGTTTAAAACCTTTGGCTTTTGGCACGTTTTTGTTGCACTCGCAGGCGGCAGGCTATCGCAGCATTATTTACCGCAAACTTATTGCTTAGGGATCCATTTCACCTGAGGGGTCCATATTCCCTCAGTTTACCCTATATCCAAATTTCTGTCATAATATCGTATTGTAGTATTGGCCGCCATCTTGGAAATGGGTGACCTGAGCAAAATGCCTTGACCAGCATCTATTTCAGTGACCCCAGAAACCCCTGAATTGACGCCTCATTTGTTCATTTCCGATTTTCACAGCCACATATACGAAATTTCCTTTTTTTTGGCGGCCATTTTGAAATTTGGCCGCCGTCTTGGAAATTGGTGACCTGAGCAACCTGCCATGACCAGCATCTGTTTCATTGACCCCGGAACCCTGATTTTTACAGCCAGATATATGACATTTCCTTTTTTCTGGCGGCCATCTTGGATTTTGGCGGCCATCTTTGATTTTGGCCGCCATCTTGGAAAATCGGAACCGATCAAGTGGGTTCCATGGACAAAATCAATAGATAGGTCGAGAAGAAACTCCATGCCAAATTTGGTACTTTTGTCCGGCCGGTAACGTTAAATTTGCTAAGCCACCTGACTAATGATATCTTAGAAGTATATATGTGTTATCAACTATTTGTAATGATAAAAGTATAAGGGAGAAATGTTTGGGTATAGATTATTTTTGTTGAAATCGGGCTGAACTCCTCGATTCATTGTTTATTTATGTTCCTTGATGTATGAGCTCTTTTATAACACGAGTGCCAGTTGTAACTTGAGATGAATTCGAAGCCTTGGGTAATTATTTTATTCACAAGTTTCAATGAGCTGCAAAGAATTTGTTCTGTTCTTTTAGGCATTAACTTAAGACAATTTCTTCCCGACGTTTCTCTTTATACCAGCATGAATGGTCAAATATTTTAATGATTTTCTTAAGTGCGGGGTATACATTATTCTTCATGATAGGTCTGTGATAAAGTTATCGGCAGATTCTAATTTTACGTGTAGGTTTTGTGTCAGAATTATAAACTCATCATGGAAATACAGAGAAGAGAGCGTGCGCAGCTTTGAAACCGACAATAATTTTGAACCTGATTTCCGCGTGGTGACAGTTAACATTACGACGTCATGGTGACGTCATGTAATTAACCTTTAAAATTATCGTTTGTTGTTAGTGATCAATATATGTGTTAAATGTATGTGAGATCATTTTGCGCAGTTGTGGGTAAAGTATGCCGTTTCTCTGCAATGAAAAATATACGGAGAATTACTAAATTCAGACAATAATTGACAAAAGGGCGTAGCCAGAATTTTGAAAGAGGGGGAGCCGAAATCAGAATAAATTTTTAGGGGGGTCCAGGGGCATGCTTCCCCAGGAAATTTTGAAATCGAGAGTCACTGAAATGCCATTTCCTGGCTTTTGGAGGAAGATTTTACGGACCCTGAAGTTAAAAAACGTCATAAAATACTCAAAACATCCAAACGTCACATAGATACTCAAAATGCATACACTCAGTAGATTGAATACAGTTTATTTCCTGACATAATTCATATTGATCTAAAGGGGGAAGCCGCGTCTCCCACAACACCCCCCTGGCTACGCCACTGAGTGGCCGTGATATCTCTAAAAAAGCGAACGAGTGAGATATCCTGTTCAATACGAGAAACAATTTCATAATACCGTATTCATATATAATTTCATATATACCGTTTCTCGTGTTCAGGCTGCCATGGAAACTTTCCATACTCTACATCTGCCATCTCCAAGTGACATGACGGTCTTAGAAAGTTATAGTCAGCAACAAATTCCTTTAATGCTGTTTGACTAGATGAAATCTTTCTGCGAAGGCGAGTTAGCTGCTTGGAAGACCCTTTAAGAAAAGAAAAAAGAAAAGAAAAAGCAAACTAATATGTTAGGATGTAACAACAACATTAACAGTAACAACAGCACCACTACCACCACCAACAACAACAACCACCAATATTGTCTATTGATAAATTTAAATAGATCACAATGGACGCAACATTACTAACCAGCTAGTTTATTCATGTTCATCACTATCTGACTAATGGTAAAATGTAAACTTTGCATGCTTCTTTCCAAATACTTGATCACTTGCTTCTTGAGCAACTCTTTTCCTCGTTGAGGAGTGACGTCCCAATCCTGCGCCAGTTTTTCTTTGGTGGAATCCCTAATCAGTGAAGCGTCCTTGTTTGCCATGTTTTTGTAGTACTTGGAAAATAACTTTGCAGCGTATTTTAGAAGAGTCTTGTCATGTTGGCAACTTATCTGACATACAAGACTATCACACAGAAACACCTTCTCATCTTCGGATAATAAGGTTTTCTTTGCTTGCAACGATTGCTCCTCTACACGTAAAAAGATTGAATACAGTGGAATATTATTTGAAATTTTTAACCTCATATTTATTCAAGGTCAGTAACTTTACTTAATTGGGCAATAAGTGTTGTTTTTATCACCTCGCTTTGGGGGGAATAATTGTTAATTAAACAATTGTGACTGTTTTGATTATAACTGCCACATGATGAAAGCAAATTACACTAACGGTTTTTAGAAACATTTGAAACCATGTGAACAAAAAGTTTTGCAATGAACCTTTTAATAAGACATATATTTTGTTTTGAAAAAAACACACTATAAACGATACTGCCGTTCGCAAGCCACCATTAAGCTTGCGATTACTTTCACGTTTGTTTACATTTGAAAGTTGCAAGTTTCACCAGAAAACGTTGAACATTTAAAAATCAATCAATGAACTTGCGGCGTCGTTTTGACAGGTTTCTTTGAAATCAAGCGGTAACTTGATTGGTTTGTTTTTAAATGTTCAACGTTTTCTGGTGAAACGTGCAACTTTCAAACGTAAACAAACGTGAAAATAATCGCAAGCTTAACGGTGGCTTCCAAATGGCAGAAGTGAACTGCTAAACGGGGTCATTAAAAAAACCAGATAGAACAATCACTGTACAATCAGCACCATAAATAAATAGTCTGTTTTAACTAAAATAGTTATAGCTGTTTGTTTAAAAATCTAAAAATCTTTGTGTTCACCACCCTCTCACTTTCTTATATGTATCTTTTTGTTCACTGTCTTCGTTCACTATACCTTGAACAACCAGTTTGACTTAATCTATCCATTTCAATATAATCAACAAATCATCGCCGTCGATGCCCAAGTCAAACAGGCTTGTTTGTACCTTGCTTTTTAAAAGTTCAGCTTGCTTTTTGAACTGTAAATTTTAAAAGAATGGCATGAAAATAATACGAAATAAATCATAAATGTGCATACTTTTCAGTTAATCTTAGCGCATATAATGTATTATATTCAAGACCACAATGATAGGAGTATCTATACCTTTAGGTATTGTTTCGCTAAAACGAGAGGCATTTGCCGGATTTTCCACTTGTTCCATGCTAATGCATGCTCAGTCAGAAGCTCTTCCCTACCTGTAGCAAACAAGAACTTTGATAAGGTATTGGAAAATAAGTAGCACGCTATACACAGAGAAGAATCCACGTGTGAAGATATGAATTTTAACTTGATGAAAGCAATATTTTACAATAAGTGTATATAGTGAATGAGTAAAATATTGTTTTCACCGTGAGAAAATAAAATTTATATCTTAAGCCTCCATGTAATTTTCTTTTCAATGCAAAAAAAGACGGTAAGTGACGTCATCGATATCTTCACTACTGGGAAAATGAAAAATATGTCACTGAATATTTTCTAGTAAAACATTCGCATCTATATAAAAAGTGTCTTATATTAGTTTCAATTTGGTCTTATTTGAGAAATATACTTCTCCTTGCCCTCAGGACGCATGTGCTTAGTACTGTTTCCCGGGCTAGAAAAATGGCTGTTTATTTGTTCCACTTCTTCACCTGTTGTTCCAGCTGCAGATTCCTGCCATCTACCGCCCCATAAAACCTATGCAGGCGACAATACATTAAAAACAATAAAAAAAATACTGAAGGAAATAATGTGCAACTGTACATGTTTAGGCAAAAATTACACGCATAATTGGCGAAATATTCATTTTAACACCAATAAATAGTTCGAGTTATTAATTTCTCTTGAAACAGTCTGTATTATATCTTAACCTAATTATTGCTTCCAAAAACACGCCACATAAGCGTGTACAAGCTTTCCAAACAATGAAATAAAAGTACATGTGGTGTGCCGTAGGTAGTGTTAAAATACAAATCGAAATATACAGTAGCACTTGTTTACCAATATTGCAACAATTGATGGTACCGAAAAAGATGGCGGCGGTACATTTAACCACAATGCTTTGCGACCTCAGATCAGCTCGAACAACAACTAACCATTGTTCATCATGCTAAGATGGATTAAGTAAGCAAGAACTTAATTTCTACCAAACTTGATCGTTTTAAAACCATATCTTCCAATAATTCTGCAAGAAACAATATTTACTGCACGCATAGAATTGTGGTTAAATGTACAAGTCGCCATCTTTTTCAGTACGGTCAATTGTTGCCGGCTCTGGCAACAACTGCTTAGTGAAAATCTAGCTAAACAGCTTAAACCAAGCAAAAATTCAACAAAAAAACAGCTATATAACAAAGCACTTAATGTCTGCTCTCGATGGAAACATTTAGTTTTTAGTTTTGTTCTCCCTCGAGTCTGTTTCCCCCCGACTTTGCCTCGGGAAACATCGAGACTCTCGGGAAAACAAAACTAAATGTTACTGTCGAGAGCAGACATTAAGCTCACACTAATCTCCTTATATTCTAATGTCTATTCTACCTGTCCCTACTTTGACGTCACTTCAAGTACTTTAACAGCGAAAAAGTTCACGAAGATTGAATTTTTTAACGACATTAAAATCTAAACATATGAAAATCTACTGCCTATATAGTGAAGTTCCTGCACAATTACACAAAGACAAGTTCATTTAGCTAACACACAAAGCCAGACATGCCTGACAATTCAAGCTGCGAGCTTTTGCATGCATCACAGACAAACCAGGTTTCATTGCATTCACTGTCACAGGATCTTGCTTGATAAGCCAAGCTAATACGTGCAAATGATATCGTACCAGATAAATTGCACTTTGTTTGGTATCATCCTTTCCTTTTGTATATAGTGGGCATATCCATAAAATACCCACGGCAGCTTCAGCAATGCTATGTCGACAACCAAGGATTTCTAGCCTGGTTTCATCCAATTTGGCCTTCTTCCGCCCAGTGTTACCAGCAGCTCTCCAGTTGCTATCACCATGTCGAGTCTCTTATGGTTGCCTAAAGAAAAATGGTTTCAAATCCCAAATGTGGTTAGTTGATGTACACACAAAAGTAAACAGAACAGGGTTCTTAAAGTACTTTTAGTTAGCGACAATATAGAAAAGAGGTAACATTTATGTACCACAATACGCATCACACCTCGTACTTTTACTGTGCATGTTGTAACCCAAATAATTTAATATAATGTACTAAGTGTACAGTACAGTACAGTACAGTACAGTACAGTACAGCACAGCACAGCACAGCACAGTACAGTACAGTACAGTACAGTACAGTACAGTACAGTACAGTACAATACGTAATTCAAAAAACCAAAAAAACTCAGATAGTATAAAATTATTTATTATATAGATGCAAGTGTTTTATTAGAAAATATGCAGTGTCATTTTCTATATCCTCACCAGTGAAGATATCATATCGATGACATCATTAAGAATTTTACCTCTTTTTGCATTGAATCTATATGATAAAAAGAAAATTACACGCTGGCTTGAAGATATGAATTTTATCTTCTCATGGTAAAAACGATATTTTACTCATTCGCTACGCTCATTCCTAAAATATTGCTTTCACCACTCGAAGATAAAATCCATATCTTCGCACCATCGTGTAATATCCGCTATATCATTTATGAAAATAAAAGAGGAAAACATAATACAGTAATGAAGTTCTTACTGTCCAGCAGATTTAAAACGGTAAAGTTCCATGTTGCCATCCACATGTGCAGAGTGCTGATCCAACGCACATGCTGGGCATTCCATCCAGTTTTTGTTTTCAAGTTTGTCCAGCTCAAATTTACCAAACTTCCACTCCTTAAATGCCCTGTTGAATGTTGGTATGTTTATGGTTCCAGTCCACAACAAAAGTGTAACATGATCACCATGTATGACTCAATTGCTTGAATAGAATTTAAAGCATTTTGAGATGAGATAAATAGGAATAGGTTTCGTTGTATTGCATTGACTGGGAATTGAACCCAGACCGGCTGCTTTGAAAGCAACAATGCTAACCATTACACCATCAATGCATATTTTATCAATACAAAATATTACATTACAAAATGATATAAATAGTCCTGTATGTAAATAAAAAATATGTATATACATAGTATGTACATACAATATTAGTGGACAGATTGTATCAAATAAAACTTTTTCTGTAGGGGTGGAGTTATGGATATTTTCTACAATACAAAATGAGCCAGAATATACTATAAGAAATAAATAAAAAATAGAACAGAGACAATATCAATCGTAATCTCTACCTGTACCTGTACCTGTACCTGTACCTGTACCTGTACATTAAGTTTCAGTAAGACTGTTTGCTGTGAAGCCTTTATTGACAGTTACATAACATTTAACTACAGTCAGATTGTTGCATAGACTTTCCCTGCCATGGTTCAGGGAAAAGTCCTGAAGACCAAATAAGAAGGATCTTTCAGATGCGCCAGGCATTCTTTTTTGTAGGTTGTCTCAATAATCAAACAAGTCTTGGTGAAATAGATGAAGAATATTGGATGGTGTTCCAGGCCAAAAGAAATTTTCGATGCAACCTTCAATAGTAATTTGGCAAGGAAGCTCTCCAAAGCAGGAAAGACATTTGAAAGATGATATAACATCAAGTTCGTATCTGCCTACAATATTAAAATTACTAAATTCATGCACGCAATAACCCCTCGCCCGTTCTGCATGTATTTTTGTAAATTACAACCACCCACCCCCTACCCTTGATTAAAATAACCACATGAAAGCACGTCTGAATCGTTTTTGTATATAACCCACTCCACCCCTGCGAAAATCTCGAAAGCAAATTTTCATTCGAAAATATACAGCAGGGGTCGATGAAAAATAGAACTTGTGACTGAACCTCAAAGGAAAACGTACATATAAGTTTTTAAATGGCTTCCATGCACCAATATTGGAAGACGAGTCAGTCAACACAGAGAGCGAATAACTACGACAATTTAATAAAGCCAAACGATACAAAAAGAAACAACACACGACAAGAGAAGATAGGCAAAAACGGAACCTACACAGAGTACAAACAAAATAGGAGACACGTAGAGTTGCAGGCGCAGTGCTAAACAATAACAACTATGGCGTGGCTGCTCTTTTCTGTCTCTTTTCTGTTTCTGCTCTCCCGAGAGAGGCAACTTACCGAACTAGAGTAACAGCTAAACTTAAGGAGGTTAATAAGCACTTGAGCTCCTAAGGTATAACTCACTAACAAAGTCCTGTAAGTGAGCAGGGGGTCTACGTTGTCGACTAGAACGACGAGGGACAGTATCTGACTCTTCAGCCGCAGAGGAAATGACAGGGAACTGGCAGGAGTCACCAGGCTTGTGTGTTCGTCGCAGTCAGAAGAGGGGATAGACTCAGGGTCAGCTTGGAGGTCTTCAATTAAAGGACCAGGCAAATAGGGAGTAGAAGTTGTATGTGTGCGGTGGGCTAGCATCATGGTTCAGTGGTTGGGATAACTCTTCTGGGACTTGAGGAGGAAGAGGAGATCGAGGAGCCTGGACAGATGCCGCTGGACGAACATACTCCTCAACAGAAGTGGAATCGTCAGAGCGATGGTGGTGACATATTGGTGGGGACAAAGAAGCTGACTTGTCATAGACACGAAAACACTCGGCTAACTTCACGCGATATGATGTGGATCAGAGTTGGGAGCCGGTAAACTTACGTACGTTACACCACGGGCGATCGATGGAAACAACCAGGTATCTGTCGCGGGTGTGAGTTTCTGAACCATCTGAGGTGATGTATACCGAGTCGCCGACTTGCACCACAGGGAACGAAAGAAGTTGACCACTGGGGGCTTTGGACTTCTCACTGGCGGGGTGGTTATGAAGACGTTGTGAGTGCTGTTGTCTGATCAAGTGGAGGTCAGAAAGAGAAAGAGAAAGAGGAAGTTGAGAGTTGGTAAACTGGTCACGTTGATACCACATCTCTCGGGCAGATAAAAACCTCTGTCACGATTGCGAGTTTTCAGGTTAGCAGTGGCGATGGCTAACGTAAGAGGAGTGACAGTACCTCCTTCTGGGCAGATCGAAGAAGCTCGTTTCCAAGCTCAGCAATACACTTCTCAGCTACAGGGTTCTTATTTGCATTCTTCACGCGACCAATCTCGATGGAAATTCTGAGACGACGGAGTTCTTCGTTGTTGGCCAGAGAGGCAAACCAGGGGTGGGATCTACCATAATTACCGCATGATGACCAGAAATTGGACACAACTCGAGGCAGAGACGGATAAGACCAGCACGAACTCGAAGAGTATCACGGCGCTCGTCTTGTACGATGCAGGATGTTGTGAAGGAAGAAGTTGTCTCACGAACTACCAGGATGAGTTGTCGGTTCCTTTTTATGACGTCAGCGGCAAAGGAGATGCGGACTGCAGCAGGAGGATCGGATGTGGACTGTTCAACTAAACAAAGAATCTTCAGGGAAGCGCACAGGTGGCACGATTGTGTGCATTGATCCAGGGCCTTGTCGAGGTCTAAGGTGTAAAAATAGCGGAGGATGACTTGCTTCAGCTGGTGGCGAGAAGGGTGGTTGAGCTTGACATGAAGGGCAGACAGTAGACCATCTATTATAGGACGAGGAATGACAATGCACTCACGAGAAGGGCAGAATGGCTCATCTTTCCTGACTACAACTAAACCGTCCCTTGAAAGAGAGGTAACGTTGAGATAGCGGTTTACGTCCTTAATATTGGTTGACTTCTTGGATGGACGAGTGCCTTGTTTAAGGTGAGAGTGGACACGCCGCAAGTCTAGACACTCTTGCTGAGTTGGTAACCACGCAGAGCGAGTGGTGAAAGGGAGTGTGACGGAACCAGAGAGCACGTCCTGGACAGAAATGGGACGGACAACAGAATCCTCAGCTTTCGAGATGAAGGCGCAGATTTGACAACAAGGATCATTGCAGGGTGGAGCGTTGCGACTCACAAAGTCAGAGGGCAAGTTAGCAGAACCAGCAAGTTGGCGGAGGGAGATCTGTTATCGGCTGACATTGGAGAGGAATGTAGTAACGCGGGGGCTTGATGAAAACTGGCCACAGTAGAGCTTTTTGAAGGATTGAACACAGGGTTTGCTGTCGGTGAGGACACAGGTCTGGAACTTAGACTGGATGACGTACGGTGCAAAGTGTTTGATGGCAGAGGCAACAGACAATGTCTCCACTTCGCAAGGCAGCCAGGTGACCTGATGTTTTCTGGTCTTTGCACTGAAAAAACCGGCGAGAAGCAATTCTTGTCGGGGCGAGCGTAGAGTGTAGCACCAAGACCATTCATCTTCACAGAACCATCAGTTACAATCCAAAGTTGGTCATTGGGCATTGGAATCAGAATGGATTTGGTGGAAGAGAGAGCCTTCTAGGCCAGATGGAAGGAGTCTAAGAGATTCTCGGACCAAACTACGGTGTTGTTTGACTGGCTTCCAGCTGTGATGCTCTCCAAAGGGGCAATGAGGGTGGATGAACCTTCGATGACATGACCGGGCATCTTGTAGGAGCCTGTAAAGGCACGGAGGTCGCGGATGGTCTTCGGAGGAGCGCACGAGGAGAGAGTTGCTATACGATGAGGGGAAACACGAAGTGAGCCATGTGACCATACCCAGCCAAGGATGGTGGTGGAAACGGGAGAGATGGTCTTCTTGGCAGACAGACGGAGGTCGCACTTGTCTAGGGCAACCAAAGACTTTTCACCAGTTAGCAAGAAGCTATTCAGGGGTGTTGCCACCGCAGTAAAGGTCATCCGCTATCTTGGCGACACATCTATCTTGAAGGAGATCTCCAAGAACGCGGTGACAAGTCGGAAGCCACCACTTCTTTTCTTTACAAGGGAAGAAGGATTCAGGTACTCAGCAACATTTAGGTCTTCTGGACGCAGGAACGATCCTGTTGCCTCGAGCTCATCGAACTTGGTGTGCAGCTGCTCTAGTTGATCGCGACCATATTGAGGCATGCAGCCCTTGCGTCGAGGGGGTTGAACCAGGCCCATGTTCACCACACCCTCGAGTGGACCCATGGCACCGTTATATCCTGGTATAGTTGGGTCAAAGACGTGATCGAATTCCTTTAATAGGGCAATACAGCTGGCTTTCTCGTTGGGCGACAATATACCATCAGGATCCATGCAAACTGGCTCGGAGTGATATGTACTCATAGTGGGAGATGGTGATGACGAAGTACCAGGGGATCTGGAGCTAGGTGCAGGAATCTCAGTAGACGAGGCATCCGTGACCAGATGAGCTTGGCAAAGATGATTGTTCTTTTTTATGAGGATAGGCTCATCAGAGGAATTGACCAGTCTCATCTTTCCACCAACGGTGTCAAGAATCGACATGAGGAAGAATCGACACGAGGTTCGACAGCGAGTTGGGCATCGGATGGTACATCAGTTGGGAGTTCGATCTCCAGGAAGCCGCCAGGCCAGATGGTGGTGTTGACAGGAGGAGCACGCAAAACGGGACAGCATCTGACAGCATGGTATTTGGAAGTGGAATCAGTAGGCCGATAAGACACTACATCTGAACCAGCAATTATAATTTCCTGCTTGGCTGGCCGAACGGCTATATGATTGGAGACCATGAAGGGAGTTCCGGCCAGGATGTCAACATCAAGATCTTCCACCACAAGGGCTTCCAAGGATCAGACTTTAGCCGTTACGAGACAACGATAGGCGAGTTTTACCAATGATGGAAAGAGGGGTAAAAAACCATTGGCTTGTGATGCCAGCTGTGAACTCTTGGATAGCTTGGCTCCTATGTACGTAGCAAGAGAAGCTTCATCATGTTTGTCTCTGTGCCAGTGTCGATGGTAAGGCGAAGAGGATGGTGGTTGAAGAAAACATGAAGATAAGGTGACCTGGTAACATTCACACACCGAGCAACTGAATTGTGGTTGACTGAATGATCACATTCACAACGAGCCTGGGGAGAGGAGATTGAGATATCTTCACAAAAAAGTTCATTTTCGTAGTCTGGAACATCCTCAATATCCGCAACTTGGCGTACTCTGGACATAAACTGGCGGTCATTTTCAGGCAAGTATTTGCAGGTACTTAACAAGTGGGAACGATAGTCTGGACGACCAGCTTGAAAACACAGAGGACAGGCCTTGGTAGGTCGCTGCTTGAAGGCAGGCTTGTGTTTTGGCAGGTAGGGGGTCTCAAAGGAAGGACAACTAGCTGCACGAGTGGATTTGTCAAAGTTCATAGGGCAGTACACATGACTTTGGGCTCTTCACTGGTATGTAACTCGTCTAACAAAGAATCTAGAGCTTGGGATATCTGGGGCCGAGGAAGGGCTGGATGGAGTAGCTGTAGCCTGAGTAAACAGCCGCCTCTTCTCGCTTGCCCCCCCCTACCACTTCTTCTACCACGGTGTCATTTACAAAATATAAAAAACCCAGAAAATCCTAAATGACTTGGAGTAAAGGTATGGTTTTAATGTGTACACGTCACTCTTTCGTCGTGCATCATTTGCTACTAATATTTCATTTACATAAATTCTTATCCCATTCTATTATAACTCGAGCATTGCTTCCAGGTTTATAATATACGTTTTTAATTTTTGAAATAAAATTAAGAGTGAAGTTTATACGTTGTTCCTTTATAGGGGCGGAAGTGACATGGCCATCACAAACCAAGAATCGTGTTTTGCAAAGTGAATTAGAACCCCTTGGCAAAGCTCTCCTGAGAGGAACCTGGAAACATATTGCTTCTGCTGCCTTCAAAGTCAAGAAACTCAAGACAGAACTTCTCAAGTTTGTTCTCTTGTGTCTTCAAAACACCCATCAATTCTTAGAAGTGTTGATGTCAGAAGTATGGCAGAGTTGTCAATGGAAAAGATATGTCAAGAATTAAACGAGCGAACTCCCTTTGTTTTCTCTGTACTTAGAACTATAGCCTTACCAGGACATTCGGTGAAGCAACACATGCAAGGGCTGCCAAGTATAGCAGCAGCTGCATCAATCTTGTTAAAAGAACGTTCAAGATTTATGAATGGTTTCCAACTACTTTTGACTATGATCATCAGACACACTGGATTTCAGGTTTGTGTATTTTGCACACCCATATGGACATTGAATTAGCTGGAGGAAACAATCGCATCCTTTCACTTATTTCTATATATTAAGGGGCCGGTGTTGCATTCTGTTAAATAGAATATTATTGCAGTCATCTGCTATTACAATTGTTGTCCCTTAAGCCTGGTTTCCATAAGATCTTTTGATCACCCTAGTCATCCCGATTGCCTGAATCCATCTAATCGGTGCCTCAAGACATATCTAGTGTGATTGGAGAAATTTGGGCAACCAGGGCGATCGAGACAATCAGATGGAAACCAGGCTTTAGTGGTTTGAAGTGCATGCAAGTGGTGTCATGTGTAATTAATTACACAATACGTACCTCTCTTTTTACAGGCTATGGGTAATACTCTCAGCGATGAAAGTTGGAGTGACCACCACATATTACAACAAAAAATGTGAAGAATATGGAGCTATCTATAATGAGCAGCTTATAAATACCAACAAAGCAGATTCAGAAGTATTAAAATGCAAGCATAACATGTTGCAAGTGGGGAATAATCCTGCAGATGTCACAGCTGATCAGCTACATGTAACTACCAAAGAAGTAACTGGAAATGAAGTGTTCTCTGACATGGATTGCTCTGGTTGTATGATTGTCCCCTCTGAACTTGTTTCTACACTTGTTGAGAATACAAATGTGCAGTCTGTCTCACAGCCAAATGTAAATGTTGCAAATCTTATGGAAACAAACATCCCAAACAAACTGTCAGCTGCTTTCAAATTCCCATTTGATAACTTTGACATCCGTCTAAATGTTCGTGATATGACAGAAGACAATCAAAATAAAGACATTCATTGGGTGAACCATAATGCTGTCAAAAACCGGGTATCAGGGAATCATTTAACTAATGACGGGCCAATTTGTGATATTGAGAAAGTTGATAATGTCAAACTTGTGCCGAATACAACAGATCATATATTGCAAAGGGAGAACTATATTACACTGGTAGGACGAGTGATTTCACAGGAAATTCCTTATGTCAACTTTTGTGAAGATGCAGTTCCACAGCATATACAACATGTACACTCAAAAGCGATGGCACAGAAGTCTGAAAAGATATGTATACAATTTATATACAATAGTATTTATTTAATTATAATATACTTCTGAAAATAAGATATGTGCTTGTCAGGGATGTAGCCAGCGAAAAATGAGTGCTGGGTAAAAATGTATGCCTGATTTAATTTTTATCAGATTTCCAGACAGTTTTTTTTGTAAAATTTGTGCTAATGCAAAGTCTAAATCAAAGATGCAATTTCCAGGACTTGAAAAGTTATTTAATCCTAGTTGTTTTTGTTGTTTTTTTCAACAGTGTTAAACCCTAATTTCTGAATACACAGTCAAATTTATATTACTTTATAGCAATTAATATCCTGGCTACTCTGCAATAGCTAATTGTGAAGAATCATGGTATAAGAATAATATATATATGTTATTTACCGGCTGGGAGGTCCGTATAGAGAAATATTTCCCGAGGTCTCAAAAACTGCCCGAGGCCGCAGGCCGAGGGTTGTTTTTGAGACCGAGGGAAATATTTCTCTATACGGACCGACCAAAACGGTAAATAACATATTTATTTTTTTTGTTAATCGTACGATTTATAATTTACATAATTAGATAAATTAACATAATTAAATTGCGTAATCGAGATGACATTCACGTGATATTCAAAAGTCCAAAGTTTATCGTTCGACAGTAAACAACTGCCGACATGCAGTCTGACCGGGAAGCTTGGAACGTCTTTTGTGATTGAAAAACAGTCAAAACTTGAAGATCTAGTGTTTTTAAAGTTTAATTGATAAAGATTCTTCGTCGTTCTTCTTCGTCGCTTGCTCGTTTTTGGCTGTTCGCTTTGAAAATCGCTTTCAATACTCGGCTGACTGCATGGAAATTGAAAGTGGGTCGTTCGAGTTTGAAGACGAAAATGCTTGTAAGAAGCCATTTGAAACTATTTTCAAAGACATGACACGATGAGGTTGGCATGTGGAAAATATTTGACTAAAGGGTAAAGACTTGTAGCGGTTTTGTTGAGTATCGTTGGACAACAGAACAATGACAGTTTAGTATCAAAAGGTTTCAGCTTTTCTGTCCGCTCATGGTATGTTTTTTTTTAATATATACTTCCATATAGTTTCATTTAGTGATTCAAAATACTGTGTTCACAAGTTTATGTATGTTTTGCCTATTGTTTTAAACTGTTTTCATACGTCGTTGAGCAATAAATAATACTTTAAAACTTTATAAATGTCGCTCGCTGAAATTTTGCTTTTTCACAGCATTCTCGCTTTCTTTTAAAATTCGCTGTTTTCACACGAAGTTGTCAAAGCCATTTGGATAATAAAACTCATTTGTATCCCCGTAGCTCTCTGTTGAATATATGTTTCTGTGGCAAGCGAAATAGTTATGAAAATCGATCAATTTTACGGCCTATAAGACACATTAAAAAATTATCTCGAGCGGTCCGTACGGGCTCATACGGACCGCTCGTTAACCAATCAGAAAGCAGGATTTGGTAGGATACGGACCGAAAAAAAATAAACGATCATATTTACCTTGTTCACGCTAGTGTTGGTACCTAACTCGGAGCTCGATGAATGATGGATTAAATCTGTACAAGGATATCTGCTGCACGAAAAGTGTATATTTCACCATCTTTTGCTAAAAATGCACTGGGTGGTATTAAAAAATACCCAGAGTGCTGGTGCTTAGATTTTGTGCCAGGTTGTCTCACCTGGCGCTGCTCAGTGTGGCTACATCCATGCTTACTGTAGTACTGTACAGTATTTCCTCAATAAGCCCTCTCCTTAATAAGATACCCATTAAGTTAAAGCAGAAATACCCCCTTTTTCCCACTATAAGTCCTTAAATAAAAACATGGGTTTAAATTTTTGTCTGTAATACTTCAATAATGGATAATCAATTACAGATGGTTTTCCATTTTAGTTTTTTTCTTGTTCTGACTTAGAAATTAAATTGGAGGGGGTCACATGACAAATTTTCTAATACTGTATACTACAGTATATTTAGAAAATTTCTCAACCAGTTGAAAACACTGACTCCTTACAAAGGAAATGTGAAAAGCAGACAAAATCTCACTCTCTAAGCAATATTCTTAATGTTAATTCTGATGATACTGATGTACATGTACTGGATACATGTACATGAACTGGATACATGTACATAAAAAATGACTGTTGTTTCATTACTTTTAAGAATGCCTTGGAATTGTATTCCACAATGAGAACACTACTGAATGAATGAATGAATGAAGTATTGCAACATCTTCACACGTACGTGCCTAGCTGGAGCCCTGAGGATGATCATAGTAAAATCTTTTACCATGAAATAGGATTAGTTGGTGATCAACTTACTATTGAACGTGGAGTTAGCTGTATTCTTTCAATGGCAAATGGTTTCACATCTGACGATAGGCTTGATGGTACGCATTTTGAAGTTGCTGACTGGCATGCTGAGATGAATATCCTTAGTGTAAGTATGTACTGTCACTATGTACCACACTGTGTACTGTATATATTAAATGTCTTCCTTATGTTATCTGTAATTTTATATTTTAAAGGTTATATATCACCGCCTTTATTCTACTACTGCAGCAGATGATGCCTGTACCCTATTTGCTGATAGAAATCTGATTAACAGACGTAATATTGTAGCTGATGTACCTAAGGCAGATGCACCTGACAAACAGATGTTTTTGTTAGCTGTTAAAGCCAGACTTGTTGCTGCTACTATGAATGAGCTAGGTATGGATACCATAGATGGGAAACCAACTAAAACCAGTTCCAAAAAGAAACAATGTTCTCCAGGAGTAAGTGTCACAAAGATGTATATATCAGAAGCCTAGCAGCTAGTATTGTTGACAAGTTTATCATGAACACACAGGCTGGCAAAGATATTATGAAGCAGGTCCTTGATGAAAAAGAACAGGAAGCAATTAAAAACGTTCCAACGCTTCCAAATGGTCGCTTTCCTTGCCGGTCCACCAACTGTGACAAACGTTTTAAGTATATACAATGATTATCTTGGTTTTCTTTGTTTGGATAAGGACTCTAGCCATTTCCTTCCTACTAGTGTATTCCTAATAATTTTATTTTAAACATTGATTTCAAAATAAATCTAATTTCATTTTCCAGAAATGTGTAAAATTTTTTTTGTCTTATTTTTTTAGCAGGCATAAAAGTGGCGGCATAACACATAATTTTAATAATAATTGGGGTTTTTTTTTAATTCAAGGCATTGTGGAAAGCATAAGGCAAGACATGAATTGGAAGTCCACCAACTACAGCCTGAGCCAACCATTCTTGGTGGAGATGACAATCCCAATATAAAGAAAACTGAGCCTGAACAACAAGCACGAAATCCAGATAACATATTTGATTACCAGTGTAATCTGTTAGATCGTGGTCTTCTATACATGAACTTTATCGATGCATTGGCAGAGGGGGATGGGGACAGAATATTGGCATCTTGGAAGTTCATGCTTTTGTATTTCTATGCAGAGAAAAAAACTAAGTATGCTATTGAGGCACAATATCTCCTATTACAGCAATACTGTTTATTATCCCCAAGAGATGACTGCATACAAAGATTGAATCGATCAAACAACGACAAGGGTGGAGCAGGCAAGAATGTGCCCCTCGAATTGGATTTGGAGCACGACAACCATTACCTGAAAGAATCTGTTAGAAAGTTAGGACCAAACATTACGCAGTTTGTTAGCTTTTATATCTTTATTATATTAACAAGTATACACTCTCTTATAAACGTTTATACATACTCGCCCTAGATATCTCGCTCGACCTACTTATATACTCTCCCAAGATATCACGGGATGTCCCGACAGTATACGACTAATTACGATACATGTACGATTAGTTACGATACCGAACATCTCCCTCTCTTCTTTTTTTTTGTTTAAAGAAAAATAAATAGAAAGTACATCGAATCCTAAAAAAAGTAAAGTATCTGGTTTACATACAATAAGTTACTAAAGACCTAACCGCTTAGGCTTCCTAGAGATTCTGCC
This sequence comes from Corallium rubrum, assembly GCA_964035015.1. Lineage (NCBI taxonomy): Eukaryota > Metazoa > Cnidaria > Anthozoa > Scleralcyonacea > Coralliidae > Corallium > Corallium rubrum. The sequence goes on along the minus strand of CAXIUP010000194.1, from coordinate 69,607 downwards.
AGATCTGGTGGTAACTGATTGATCCTCCTATTTATTTCCTGTCTGGCACTTGGGCTTCCTTGACAAGATAAACTAGTCAACTGTGGTTGTGCCAGTATATGATGGTTTTCGGGAGGTGGGACTGACAAATGGTTCTCTGTCATCGGAGGTGTGGGGTCATCGTTTGCTGCTTGTGCACTGCTAGTGGGTAGTTTGGTATTCCGTGTCGTGGCTAGATCTGTCACTGGGTTGTTTGCTGGAGGTATGGGGAGTACCCGGTTGTCTTGATGTAATACTGGAGGTGGAACTCCCTGGTGTACTTGGATTCTGTTTCTGCGGATTGAGCCTGATGGTGTGCTTACTGTATAGGACCTGACATTTGGCTTGTCTGTTATGACTCCATACGCCCATGGACTGCCCTTGTTGCATGGAGAAGGCTTGAGGTAGGCAAAGTCACCAATTTTGAGTGGGCTGTGGTCAAGTCCCTTTCGTTTGTCATAGTATTCTTTGGCACGAGATCGTTTTCCTGCTATAATAGTCTGCACCGCTGCAGAATCACCCGAGCGTGGAGCTAGGAGTTGGTGCGATATGGGTAGTATCCCACATGTACGTCTGCCCATAGACCTCTCAGCTGGACTCAGAGTGTGACCAATCTGTGGTGTATTTCTGTAGTTTAGCAGGCTTTGTTGAAGCTTATCCTTGCCCGATTTTTTTAGGAGCTGTTTCACGACTTTGACAGCTGCCTCTGCTTTGCCATTGCCTTGAGGCCAGTAAGGTGAGCTGGTCCTGTGTTGAATCTGATACGTGTGACAAAATTGTTCATATTCATTGGCGATGAATTGAGGTCCATTGTCCGTAAGTATTACTTCAGGAACCCCATGGCGTGCAATATGTGCCTTTTGGCAGTTATGGTACTGGATAGAGTATTGTCCAGTTCGTCTACTTCGATAAAGTCGGAATAGTGGTCGACAGTTATTGATAAACTGCCACAGATACATCGGTATAGGTTGGCTTTGCATCGGCTCCTTGGGATTTTGTGTGTTATATTGTGCACATTTTCCACAAGCCCGGCAAGGTCCCGGATCTCAGCTTTCATTCCAGGCCAAAAGAGCACATCTTTGCTCATGCGGATATTTGATTCTGCTCCAAGGTGGGCTGAGTGTATTTTCTGCAACATGATCTTTCTCATGGTCATTGGGATGACAACTAGAAGACCTTTGTATATGACTCCATCATTGACAGTCAGTTCTTCTCGAAATGTCCAATAGGGAGTCAAACTTTGAGGTAGTTTTGACTTCGAGTTTGGCCAACCGTTAATTATCACTTTCCCGAGAAGTGAAAGCTCAGGATCTGTCGCTGTTTTGTTCTTGACTTCTTCTAGAGTTTTTGATGTAAGCTGAGGATTAATCTGGTTATCACTTTCTAGGATGAATCTGAAGACCTCAAAGTTTGTTTGCTTTGCGTCATTCATGGTTGGAAGTGCTGCACGCGAAAAGGTAACTGCCAGGTTCAACAATTTTCCTTTCTTATAATGAATAACGAGCTTGTAGCGTTGGAGACGCATCATCATCTTTTGAAGTCGCCGTGATGCTGTGCTGAGAGGCTTTTTGAATATTGTCTCCAACGGCTGATGATCAGTGTGCACAGTGACCTCCATGCCATAGAGCCATAATCCCACTTGTCACATGCTGCCACTATGGTCAGACATTCTTTTTCAATTTGGGCCCAGTTCTGCTCATTAGGTCGCATCCTGCATGATGCGAAGGCTACTGGTTGTAGGTCATTATTCTCGTTTGGCTGCAGTAGGGCTCCACCAAGGCCACTCTGAGAGGCGTCTACTTGTAGTACCACTGGTTTCTTTGCATCAAAGTAAGCCAGGCATGGAGCTTGGTGAATCAATTGCTTTGCTTTTTCAAAAGCTGCTTGGCAGATTGAGGACCAAATAAATTCATGTGAATTCTTGGTAAGATCGTACAGGGGTTGGATCGTTTGAGACAAGTTGGGACAGAAGTTGTTTAGATAGTTGACCATGTCACAGAATCTTGCTACTCCCAGTTTGTCTGTTGGTGTTGGCATTTCGGTTATTGCTTTAACTTTGTTTCGATCTTGTCGTATGCCCTCTTCTGAGAAAATGTTTCCCGTGAAGGTTATTTGCTGAAGTTTAAATTGCACTTTCTTATGGTTGAGCTTGAAATTTCTTTCTTTGGCTCGGCACATCAAGGCTAGAACCGTTTGATCGTGGTTTTTGTCAGCTTCTTCTCTGGTGTCTCCTTGTCCAAATACGAGTATATCATCAGCTATGCAGAATATATTCGGAATTCCATCCAGAGCTTCATGCACTCGAAGTTGAAATTCTTCTGGAGCACTACTGATATGCCATATGGAAGACGAAGCCACCTATACCTACCCCAGGGGGTATGCATTGTAGTGTGGTAACTCGACCCCTCATCTAATTGAACTTGGGTGAATTCATCTAGCGCATCAAACATGGAAAAGGTTTTGTACGTTTTGCCAGCAAGTTGAGGCAGGAGCTCTTTCGTTGTTGGAATTTGATAGTGCGGTATATTAATAGCCTTGTTGATGGTTTGGCTTGCATCTAGACACAGTCTAATTTTAGTAGATCCATCGGGCAGCTGTTTTTCCTTAACAGTCATATTGCTGCACCAATCGGTTGGCACCTCTACTTTTATTAACTTCTTCTGCGTGTACCATCTCTTCCAGCTTGGCTTTTACCAGTCCCTGCTTAGACACGGGTATTCTGTGGACACCTGCGTGGCGTGGTGTAACTTTTGCGTCGAGTTTGAGATGCACTGGTTTTCCAATTTTGCCAAGTCGTTCAAAGTTGTGTTGGAATTGGGTCATGAGGTCCTGCTTTGTAATGTTTCCCGGGGACAACCTGATTAATCCTGGGCTTTGTTTCTCAGGCAAATTTGTCATCTCATGAATGTGTGATTGTGTCCCTGAACTCGGTGGTTTAATATTTGAGGATTGAGATGCAAATACTTTCTTCTTGTTGAATTGTATTAGGCCAAGTCTCTCGCTGTCTTTACCACTAAGTAGGGCTGGTTTATCTGGGATGTCGTCAGAGTTGATGACTTCAAACTCCAGTGTTTCATATGTGGTTGTTCCCTCACAGGCGAAGACTGCTTTTCCTATGGGCTTAATACTAGCTCCAGCGTATGCGTGATCCTGGCTTTGGATGGTTTCAACTTGTCCAGTTTTGCTATTTCCTGGAACATTTTGGATGGCAGTGTGTTGCAGGTAGCTGCCGAGTCGACCTGTACAAGTACTTTCACCGTCTTTGAATTGTTGCTGACTTACAGACAGCGGTCATATGATTTTCTCTCATGTAACAATTTCTACAATATATACCAGGCTTTTTCGCTGGGCATTGTTTGCGTGGATGTCTAGGCCCCCCACACCACCGACATCTTATCACTGAATCAGCTGCATGGGGCTGGTTTGTGTAGTTGACTTGTTCCTCTGTATTTGTAGATTGTATTATAGTCAAGTTAGTGTTGTGGGCTGCTTCCAAGAACTTTGCTCTTGTAAGTTGTTCTTCAAAACTGAATGGTGTGGTGCCATGTGGTTTGTGGTGATGTAGTAATATTTCTCTGAGGTGCTTATTATACACCCCTGTACATAATCTGTCTCGCATTAGTTCCTGGTGAGGGTTTGTCATTTCTTCAAATTTGCATTTACTTGCAATACTTTTAACACGCGTCTCAAAATCTGTAACAGACTCCGACGGGTTTTGTATACAATTAAAGAAAGCTAACCTTTGTGGCATCACATTGTCTTGTTCTGTGAAGTGGGCTTTGAGTCTTGAAGTAGATACCCATAGTTGCTTTTTCTCTTCTGTTGTCATCTTCGGAAGGATGATGGTTTGAAACATTTGCAATGTCTCAAACGACAGAGCGAGGAAGAAAGCAGAAATTTCCTTAACGTATTTGTCTGCTTTCCAATGATCGCTAGAAGATCGATCTTTGGTCGAATCACGCCAATCCTTTTGAAGCATGCACCAAGCATCGAACTTTATTATCCAGATTTTAACGCTTGTGACTTGTCTTTGGAGTTGTCGAGTATGAGTGGCGGTGGTTTGCTTTCCGACATTCTGATGATGGTCGTCGAAAACCACACCTGACAGCAGTTTGTTAGCTTTTATATCTTTATTATATTAACAAGTATACACTCTCTTATAAACGTTTATACATACTCGCCTTAGATATCTCGCTCGACCTACTTATATACTCTCCCAAGATATCACGGGATGTCCCGACAGTATACGACTAATTACGATATATGTACGATTAGTTACGATACCTAACAACCCAGACATCTGTTTCTCACTCTGGTAAAATTCTGAAGTTTGCTCGCCAAAAAGTTGAGCGAATCACCAGAGAGTGCAAGGTAATGAAAAGGTCTGGCAAACATTTTGAGCAAAATGCAAAGAAAGATTTGACCAAGATTGTAAATAATTTAGTTGAAAGAAATGCCTTTAAAGAGCAACCAGGAAGGCATTTCAAGCATTTTTCTAATATTATACAGCACCCAGTTAATGGACATAATCTAGCTGGACTTTGTAAATGGATTGATACTCATAAGAAGGGAGTAATAAATGGGAGAAAAGCTAGGTAGTAAAGTGAATTTACCTTTTGGGGAAAGTAAGTTTAACAGACCCCTGAGTAAATTAGGAAACTGCAGGCTCAAGTGTTTCCAGATAGTGTTCTCTTTTGGCAGGAAATTAACGTGGGAATTATGGTCACCTAACCCAAACAAAAACCCTAACTCTAAATTTATATCCATCAGGTTTACCACCTAACTTATTTGCTAACCTGATAGACTATTGAGTTTACCACCTCACGTGTTGTTGGTCCCTCTCATCCACTAGGGCCTGCTAAACTGTACTACAGCCTACTTTTGTGTTATTCTTTAAAAACATAACATTGTCATTCACACTTTGAACAACCAAACTGCTGAATAGATAGTCGTCTACTGAATAGTGCCATTTCATGAATAAAATTTAAGTTCACTTGTTCAAAGCATGCCACTGTCATATGTTTAAGCCTTATCTGCTAGATAAGCTATCTGGGCTTTGAACAACCAGCCCCTGATGCACTTAATGTTACATAGCTGTGTAAATATTAAGGAACCGATGTAATAAATAAACATCAATCCATACTGATACAATTTGATGGGATAAGCTCTTCAACGGTAATAGGTATAGTCCCTTCATTCTCAAACTGTCCGTCAGTTGTCTCATAACTTGTGTTCAAAGAGTCAACGTTCCACTCTGTTTGATTTAACAAACTGAGAAATGACTTGTCATTTACAATAACATCCCATGTAGTGCTGAGAGAACACCTGGGAAAATAAAAATTGCAGTAATAATTTACTATGCTTCAAGTATAAGTAAATCGCAAATGGGAAATTTAGGGAAAACCAAGGTGAAGCCAAGGGTTTTGAATAAACTTAAAGGTGTTTGGATATCCTGATGAAACACTCTGAGTGCATGATATAACATCTCAAACAAATCAAGGTGAAAGTTTGCCTAATTCATGTAATTTTGTTGCTGATCAGATCTCCAAACCACCAAGTTGGACAGAATATTAAGAAACCTTAGCTCAAAGTAAATTTTCTCAATGTTTTTAACCTTTTTGCTACAGATGGTCTATCACCAAGCCAAGCAGAATACAGATCATATGTGGTATTACTGGTACTACAGTCTTGTCTGACAGGATCACACAAAAGATTACTAATTACTTCAGTGATGTTGGTATCCTGAATAAGTACCTACGATTATTACAATATAATTACCTTTCATCTTCAGAATCTGTACTTTCACTATCACTATCACAATCATCCATTCCTTGGTCAATATCATTAAACACTTCGTTTATTATTGACAATTCCATGGTGGCATACTTTTTATGCCAAATTTCAACATGTTTCTGCACATCTTCTACTGTGAAGATTGAATTGCAACGTTCAAGTACTTTGTTGATTTGAACCTCCCCAAAATGCATAAGTGCTGTTGGGTATGTGACATGACTGGCAGAGTTGAAACCCTTAACAATTATTTGCTTCTGAAGTTCCAAAAGTTTACTTTCTAATTCTTTGTTCATCAGTAACATTTCGATCAGCCCTTTCATCTGCATGATTAACTTCCTTGTCAGGTGGACCAACTGGTTAAGTAGACATCCATGTCACAATAGCGTCCATCTTTGCATGTGCAAGACTCAGCACATTTGTCACAACAATTATGACCAACTGGCATGGTTCGATCATCCATGCTTCCTTGAAAGTGCTTAAGAAGTTCTTTCCTTCTACAAGCATATGACCCTCTAATATACTCTTTCATAGAATCATCAGCTAGCCTGCTCATTGTATAGAAGAATAGCATAACTCTCCTCCCCATGACGACCACACCTTCCACTTTCTTGTATATATGATTCTATTGGTTTTGATGGACCAAAATCGTACTCCCTTACAATTTACACCCATCCCATAGGCGAAAGAAGTGTAAAGGCACTCGGCTATCGCCTCGTGCTTCTACTCAACTTCTTTCATGTTCAAATGACGTCAAACGTGCCTTTATAAGAGTACATATGCACGGAGCTTTATGTTTTATTTGTTAAATAAAAGTGGTCCAATAGACTTGCATTAAATTCCATTTTTTGAACGACATATGAAATGTTATTTCTATTAGGGCTTACGATAACTTCAAAAGGTTTCACAAATTCCAACAAATGAAAAATTTTCTTCTTTGCTGACAAGGTCGCAGTAGCTGTTAGTGCCATGATTGGTATTTCCTTTGTCAAGGACCTAAGCTCATTGACACGACTGTACCACTTTCGAAATGCTGATCTGTCACGATTGCTATTAGACAGGCCCCATTGAGTAATGCAATGTACTTCATCTACTGCAATACCCATTAGACACTCCGAATATACAGAATTTGTTATCATAGATCTCCAGCGATCGTCATCGAGCGTAGACTCAGGAGACATAAAAACTAAATTGTAATGACCTTGCTCGATGTTCTTCAAAATAATCTCCGGTTGATCAGAGTTAATATAGGCTGCATTGACGTTACACTTTTGCAGTTGACTGACTTGATCCTTCATTAACGAAGTCAAGGGACAAATAATAATTAGAATAGCTTTCATTCTCCATGTACTGTCTTGGCCAAAACGTCTAGCCAAAGCCATCTCAACGAACGGGGCCATTTGGTAAATAATAGACTTTCCTGACCCGGTGGGTCTGTTCACGAAGACATCACGTCGACATAGGAAATTATAAAGTGCATTGAATTGATCAGCATGCAGATTTTCTATTTGAAAAGTCTCGTACATCGTTGAAACAATCTCTTCCAAATCGCGTATCTTCAACTCCTTGTCGTCCGCCATGTTTAATTGATACCAACATGCGTAAAACGCGAGAACGCGTGTTAATTTAGTCGTTTTTGTTTCAGCCAATCAAAAGCTGTACCAGGATCTCGGTACATTTACGTCATCAGTATGGAATTTCTTGGCTCGTTGCTCAGACGTCTCTTCCGGGGGGGAGGGGGGAGGGCGAGAAGAGGCGGCTGTTTACTCAGGCTAGAGTAGCTGAAGCCATGTAAAAACGACAAAATTTTCGAGTGAAGGAGATAGTTCTTCATCGATATCAGGAGCTAGACCATGATGGGATATTCCACTAGCCTTCGTCAACAAATTATCTTCTATAAATGCCATCAGGCCTTGGTAGAGATCTGCAGGCCTTTGGTCTGATTTAAGCTTGCTATTCGCCAGATCCAAGAAACGAGATCCTATAGATTGTAGGCCATAATGTTGTCGAATGGACTGCCAAACGCCGTTGACAGAAGTTGAATTCCGTACAATAGTATTACGAGAAATAACAGGAGCGTAATTAGCGATCTGGCCAAGCATCATTTCAAGATGAGTTACCTTTTGATCTGCAGTCCGGCGTCGGATGGCGGGAACTTCGTCGTCGTCGGTAAATCCACGGAGAGGAGAGGCATTTGTTTTCTTTTACCAAGTGGCTTCATCCGTGAGGAAAGAGGCGAAATTAGGATCCAAGATAGGATGTAATTTAAGTTATTCTCCCAAGCTTCTATGGAAGTAATAGTCTCAGTTGTGAGCGACCACTGCTTCAGTGCTCGAACGCCGGCCATTTTGTTTGTCGAAAACGCTCTACGGGAAATTCTACGCATTGAATATACGTCTGAATCTTTAGTGTACACCTTTTAGTACTTTACGGGTTCTTTATAATCCGAGACGCTGCTACCACGCCAACACAGAGAGCGAATAACTACGACAATTTAATAAAGCCAAACGATACAACAAGAAACAACACACGACAAGAGAAGATAGGCAAAAACGGAACCTACACAGAGTACAAACAAAATAGGAGACACGTAGTGTCGCGGGCGCAGTGCTAAACAATAACAACTATGGCGATGCATCATTTCCATAAATGTTTACACAAGAACAGTAATAAAATTAGCAGCCTGAAAACTGTACACATGAAAGGATGAAAAACTAACCGGTGAAGTTTCATCGAAAAATTTGAAAAAAACACCAAAAAAATTAGTAAACTGCACGTGTACTCATATACTTACATATGCTGAAAGAGCAGGCAAGTCAATAAAAACCACAGAATGACAGAAATGAAACAAACGGCAAATTCCCATTCGAAAATAGAAAACGGTGGTCAAGAAAATATAAAAAACATGCCACATTTAATGTAATTATTTGACAAGATAATTTTTGCCGTTTACTTGAGTGACTGAATGTGTTTTGGATATATACTGACTCACTCCAATTAGCTAAACTGGTAAATACTAATCTCTTACCGTTAAATTTTCCTCCGCTCACTGCTCAAATGCTTTTGTCACCACAAACATTGCCAATTCAGGTTACGTTGTCTTTTTACCTGCGGTTTCTTCGTTGTATTGTTGACAAATAGCAATCAGTTCTGTTCGAGATGAAAAGCTGTTTGCTTTGATTTTCTCTTCATATTTCTTTCTATAGATTTAGGTATTATTAAATATATACCATGCACAAGTCTTTGCCGGCTTTAAACAGCCACAGGAAACTGACATCTATTTAACCTTTTGTTCTTTCGGTCAAAATTTGTCTGTATCTTTCTCGGTCGGCGTTTATCGCAATTTTTTGGCTTTCGGCGTAGTCAAAAGTTGTGTTTATCGTTACCTCTTCTTGCTGTCACATATCTTCCTAGGTTTCTTTTTTTTCTTCCTTTTTCCACAGTATTAATGATCTACATTTTGCTGTAAACCATTTTTTCTGACATCAACCGTGCAGGTGAACACCCATCCAAACATATAAATATATATTCAGATCGCTCAAACTGATTCGCATTTCAACACGCGTGTAAAGTGGACTCCACGCATGTCGAGATTAGCACCCTCACTGGGCTTCGGCCCTACGCCTGGGCTCGGGGATTACATTTTTTAAAATAGAGTTTTTGAAAGGTTGAGCTTTCGACTACAGCTCTTTGATTCTTGATCCGAATATGGGGGTTATCAAATGAGAAGTGTTTATATTCATGTCTCCCTGTGACATTAATCGCTGTGAACATCTGATTGGTTGTTTGTTGAGGTTGTCGTAATTTGCTGTTGCCTCAGGTTCAGTTAAAGGTTCGGTGGTGGGATTTCTTTACAGATTACTTAGACAGTACGACATAGAAGTAGCTCACAAGCCAACTCACAAACTTGCCACCAACTTCACAAAATACAGTTGGAAAAGACAAAACTATCAACACAGACAAACACAATACCATATATATGTTTCTGTGTCGTGACTGCCTGTGATAGAGTGACACCCCCCCTGTTGTGATTGGTTGGAAGGAGAATGTACACGAGGGTTGTCGTTGTCGTGAGAGCGCGAGCTAGAGGAAAGGGTGTTATTTTGTGAATAAAAGATATACATTTATTTATTGTCTGACTGACTCTACCACATTTGGTGGCAGCAGTGTTGGAATTGCAGTGAAGGAAAACCCCAGTAAGTCGCGAACCCATTTGATTACACCGCTCGAGTGAACTGGTATAGTCTCATCGTCTGGACAATAGCCTACGAGTGAGTAAACAAGTTTTATTAAACTGTATATAATGGCACAGAGCCTTCGAAGTCGACGGGAAAATTCCCCTGATGATGCTAGTTCAGTACAAGGCCATCAGGATTCGTCTTCAAACGACTTACTTCACTTTATGAAGATGATGGCTGAAGAAAGGAAGCAAGAACGCGAAGCTGAACAACGGCGCCAAGAAGTGGATTTACAATGCTTTCACGAACTCTTCTCAACCATGTGGCAAAGACAGGAACACGTCGATAAAAATCGTGATGAGGAGCAACGACGCAAAGAGGAAATCGAACTTCGCAACCATGTTGAACGAGACAAACGCGAAAACGACGAGAAACGACAATGGGAAGAGCGCTTGGAAAACGAACGGCGAGAATGGTTCACTACTTTCCGACCTGAGTTGTCTAGCCGTGAGCCCAATTTGAAGCGCATGGTTCACAATGATGACATTGAGAACTTTTTGACAATGTTTGAAAGAGTCGCGATGGCTTATAAGTGGAAAGACGACATGTGGGCTTTGAAATTAGCTCCCTTGCTTATCGGACCAGCTCAAGCGGCGTTTGCGAACATGGCAAAAGAGGATTCAACCAACTATCACAAGGTAAAAGCCGCTATCCTGAAACGCTACGATATCAACGAGGAAACGTATCGGCAATGCTTCCGTGCAGCGCGTCCAAAGCCAAACGAGAGCTTTACCAAGTTTCAAGTGCGAATCCGTGATTTGTTTATGAAGTGGACCCATTCAGACACTTGTCAGGTCCCGAAGTTGGTCGATACCTTGATCCTCGAACAAGTTCTAAACTCATTCCCCACAACTCTACAAGTTTGGGTTAGAGAACAGAAACCGAAGTCACCAGCTGAGGCAGCCGAATTGGCAGACAATTATCTCCTAGCGAGGAAAGCGACACCGTCTAGCGAACCTCCAAGATGTTATCTATGTAAATAACCTGGTCACTTTGCTCGCGAATGCCCCGAAACACCGCTACCTCGTCGAAACACAAAACCACCAACGGACAGCAAAACACTAGGACCGAGGGATTTTCAGACCAAACCAAAGGACATCCGTTGTTTTTCATGCCAACAACTCGGACACATTTCTACACAGTGCCCAGCCAAGCGTAACCCTAGCAATGGATCAAGTTACTTCGCACAGACAATACGGAACAAAACAAACAATGATATTTTTAGATCTCCTCTGCCGGAAAACGAGTTTCACTGCACAGGAACTGTCGAAGGTCAAGATGTAGAGATTCTTTTAGATACGGGTTGCTCCAAAACGTTGGTTCATGCTGAATTGGTCGCCAAAGAGAAACTCAATTGGGAAAGAACAGTCAAACTTTGTTGTGCACATGGGAATGTTGAGACCTACCCGACAGCGGAAATTAACATTGTGGTTAAGAACAACAGTTACACCTTAACCGCCGGCGTTTGCCCCAATTTACCTCGACCAGTTCTCCTGGGCCGTGATATCGGTAACTTACTCGAACTAACCATTCAAGCGGAGGCAGCTTTCGGCGTTTTTTCCAAAGCGCAAACCCGTCGTAATGAAAAGCAAGAGGCAGTGGAACGCGTACGTGAAATGGTTTGCCAAGTTAAACCCAAATCGCTGGAGGAAATATCTTACCAAGAAGACAACCAAATAACTGAACCATCGCCATCCTCTACAAAACCTACAACACAGGCTGAAGACACCGGCATTCAATTCCCGGAAGAATTTTTCTCACCGGACAATGACCTTTTTGCCGCGAACACAAAGCGTAGAAATTCGAAGGCCCTGAAAAAAAAGGCGAAGCGCACATTTGCTCAAACGAATGTACCAACGATTTCCGATGAATCTCCATCGACGGCGGTCATCCATAATCCGGGTCAGGACCGCAGTCCTGACAACAACCAACTGTCTGGGTCTCCCATTGATACATCGCAATTTACGTATGACCGTGTGGAACTTCAGAAGCTACAGAGAGAGGATGCCACATTAGAGAAAATGCGCCAATGTGCTGAAGGAAAAGAAACATCTAACAAAGACAACATTCCCTTCCAATATGTAAATGATATCTTGTATCGACGATGGCAGACAACCAATCCACAGAGGGACCATCTTGATGAAGAGTATGACCAGATCGTATTGCCCAAGCCCTACCGTCGCAAGGTTCTTGAAATGGCCCATGACATCCCGATGGCCGGTCACCTTGGCAAGAAGAAAACAACAGAACGAATCCTGCGGCGTTTTTACTGGCCCCGAATGTTCCAGGACATTCAAGAGTACTGCAAATCTTGTGAGGTGTGCCAGAAGACCAGTAAGAGCAAACAGAATGCCAAAGCCAAACTGATTCCACTACCCCTCATTGGAGAGCCATTTTCCCGTATCGCCATGGATATCGTTGGTCCACTAGATCGCAGTTCTTCTGGAAATCGCTACATTCTGGTTGTATGCGATTACGCGACGCATTATCTGGAGGCGATACCTATGCAAAGCTGTGAAGCTGAGAAAATCGCTGAGGAGCTGCTCAAGATTTTCTCCAGAGTTGGCATTCCAAAAGAAGTCCTCACCGATCAAGGCTCTAATTTCACATCCAAATTCCTGGCACAAATCTACCAACCAACAACTGGGTATCCAAGCACTTAAAACCAGTCCTTATCATCCACAATGTGACAGCTTAACCGAGCGATTTAATGGAACATTGGTTTCTATGCTACGACGTACGACAAAAGATAACCCAAAGGCATGGGATAAGATGTTACCTCACATCTTGTTTGCTTATCGCGAGGTCCCACAGCTCTCAACTGGCTTCTCTCCGTTCGAGCTATTATATGGCAGAGATGTTCGTGGACCACTAGACATTCTGAAAGAATCATTCGAAGGCGCCACAGAGGAATCGGAATGTGTGTCATCTTACCTTCTACGTACAAGAGAAACCCTGGGTCAGATGTCTGAGATTGCCCAAGCAAACTTGGCAAAAGCACAGGCAAAACAAAAGGTATGGTATGACAAAACAGCTCGAGAGAAGGAGTTCCAACCTGGTCAGCAGGTTTTGGTACTTCTGCCTTGCAGCACCAGCAAACTCCATGCAGAGTGGCAAGGCCCCAACAATATCATTAAGAAGATTGGTCCAGTAAACTACCAAGTTGATATGAGCGACAAACAGAAGAATCTACGTATATTCCATGTCAACATGTTGAAGGAGTGGCACCAACCAACCAACACCGGTTTCTACTCTAATGCAAGTCCTACCGGCGACGATGACCACGCCGAAGTTATCTGTGACTATCAACGCTGCTCTTGATGACCGCAAGAAAGCACAGCTTCAAACAGTCATACAGTACCGCTCACGAGTAAGGTAACATCGACTCGCGAGTAGCGAGTACTCGCGCGTACTCGCGCGTCATAGCGAGTACTCGCTTGGGCTCGTTACGCGCGAGTACTCGCACTTCTAGCGAAAACAGACATTGGCAAATACTCGCTACTCGCGAGCATTGCGAGTCAGTATAACCTATAGGATCAGGCAACTACGGGACATTTATATGAAAGAACTAATCAAAGCAATCAACTTTACGAATAAATTAAAACGACGAAGGCTTATACAACTTTCGTTAGACAGCATTTCAATGCATTTCAGCGTCCGATGGCGACGGCTGTTATTGAAGTATATTAATGTGCACTGTTATCGCGCTATGAACAATCTAAGTTTGACTTCAATTGATGGAAATGACAGAGCAATCAAAGACAAGTTATATGATGATATGATACCTAGAAACAATTATTAAAGGCACGGCATTTCAATATACATCCATATGTTAAAGAATACTCACAGCTTGTCGTTAACGGGGTCGCGCCGTCGCTGACATGCACGGCTTCCACTTATAGATTTCGCCGAATTATCACAAAACTTTACTTCCAGTGTAAACATCCATATTAATATAATTTCCATAGTTGGCATTTAGTGTGTATCCAGATGAACGTTTGCTATGAAGTTTTGCGGGAATTAACTATACCGTTGTATCGGCACTTGGTTTTGAGCAGTGTTTACATTCTGCTTCGAAAATTATCGAAGCAACGGCGAATGAGGTCATCGTTTGCCTGGCGAAAAAAAAAGCCAAAACAATTTCGAAATACATGGCATTTTATATAAAAAGGCATTACGAAGGCCCGTTGATCAAAAGAAAAACGGACAACAACTCGTTTGTAAACCACAAATATACAGTAGTGCAATAAGTGCATGTCTAGTAAGTTTTTCCGCGAGTTTTTCCATGCGGCGCGGCTTTACCTCATTTGAATTGAGATGTGTCAAGTCGGCATGTAATATATTCATAACGTAGCACGTTCATCACAACAGAATACCAAGCGATCAATTTCGTTTCAGAATTATAGCTGTGACCATCTTAAAGCGCGAGCATTCGGAAAAACAAAGACTCGGTGAATTTATTAAAATGTTGACGTGATGTTGACGTGATTGCTTTGCGGCTTCAGCATGATAAATTCACCTAGTCTTTGTTTACCGAATGATCGCGCTTTAATACGGTCACAGCTATAATTCTGAAACGAAATTGAGTGCTTGGTATTCTGTTGTGATGAACGTGCTACGTTATGAATATATTACATGCCGACTTGACACATCTCAATTCAAATGAGGTAAAGCCGTGCCGCATGGAAAAAGTCGCGGAAAAACTTACTAGACATGCACTTATTGCACTACTGTATATTTGTGGTTTAGAAACGAGTTGTTGTCCTTTTTCTTTCGATCGATGGGCCTTCATAATGCCTGTTTATATAAAATGCCATGCATTTTGAAATTGTTTTGGCTTATTTTTCGCTAGTCAAACGATGACCTCACTCGCCGTTGCTTCGATAATTTTTGAAGAAGAACGTAAACACTGCTCAAGAACAAGTGCGGATACAATTGTATCTGCAAAACTTCATAGCAAACGTTCATTTGGATACACACTAAATGCCAACTATGGAATTATATTAATATCGATGTTTAACTGGAAGTAAAGTTTTGTGATTATTCGAAATCTATAATTTGAAACTGAAGACATGCATGTCAGCGACGGCGAAACGCCATTAACGACAAACTGTGAGTATTCTTTAACATATGGATGTATATTGAAATGCCATGCCTTTAATTATTGTTTCTATGTATCTATCATCATAAACTTGTCTTTGATTGCTCTGTCATTTCCATCAATTGAAGTCAAACTTAGATTGTTCATCGCACGATAACAGTGTATATTATACTTCAATAACGGCCGTCGCCATGTATTGAAATGCTGTCTAACAAAACTTGTATAAACCTTCGTCGTTTTAATTTATTGCAGTTAGTAAAGTTGATTGCTAGCTTTGATTAGTTCTTTCATATAAATGTCCCGTAGTTTCCTGATCCTATAGGTGATACTGACTCGCAATGCTCGCGAGTAGTGAGTTGCGAGTATTTGCCAATGTTTGGTTTCGCTAGAAGTGCGAGTACTCGCGTGTAACGAGCCGAAGCGAGTACTCGCTATGACGCGCGAGTACTCGCTACTCGCGAGTCGATGTTACCTTACTCGCGAGCGGTACTGTAGATGAATTTACAGATGTTATTCAAACCTCACCTGGCCGAACTGACACATGTACTCGCAAGATAGTTACAACAGACATTCAGGCCATTCGCCAACGACAGTACCGGCTACCACAGTCACAAATGCAGACCGTCAAAGACGAACTAACGAAAATGCAAGAAATGGATATCATCGAACCTTCTCGAAGTGAATGGGCAGCTCCAATAGTCCTCGTTCCAAAACAGGACGGCACAGTTCGCTTCTGTTTCGACTACCGTCACTTAAATGCAGTATCCCGCTTTGATGCTTATCCAATGCCCCAGACAGATGACATTATCGATAAGCTCGGAAAGGCACAGTACATTTCTACTATTAATTTGACGAGGGGATATTGGCAGATCCCAATGGACGAAACATCAAAAGAGAAAACCGCATTTGTGACACCGTTTGGGCTCTACCAGTTCAAGACCATGCCATTTGGTCTACACGGTGCGCCGGCGACATTCCAAAGGATGATAGACGCTATCCTCCATGGTACAGAAGAGTTCTGTGATGCCCTTCTTGACGACATTGTCATATTCAGCACCACCTGGAATGACCACGTATCACACCTCTGCGAGATATTAGAGCGCCTCCGCCAAGCTGGATTGACAGCTAATCCAAAGAAATGCAGTTTTGCCATGGCACACGTCAATTTCCTGGGACATACAGTTGGGTGGTACTGTGGAACCACAAACAACTAAGGTAACTGCGGTTCAACAATTTCCAAGACCTGCAACGAAGATGGAAGTTCGGTCCTTCCTGGGGTTAACGGGATATTACCGGAAGTTTATACCTGACTACGCCACCATTGCTGCCCCTCTATCCGACCTGACTAAGAAGACTAACCAAACGTTCTGCTGGAATGAAGAGTGCGAGCTGGCATTTAAGCGGCTTAAGGAGATCCTTATTTCATCACCAGTTCTGCATAATCCCGATTTTGACAAAGAATTTATACTCCAGACCAACGCATCACTACGAGGAATTGGTGCAGTTTTGACGCAAGTGGACAGCGACGGCGACGAACATCCGGTAGTCTACCTCAGTCGCAAGCTACTCCCAAGGAAACAACAATACTCTGCCACTGAAACAGAATGCTTGGCTATTGTTTGGGCAATTGAAACTCTCCGCGTTTATCTGTATGGCCGACACTTTCAAGTTGTCACTGACCACAAAGCTCTCCAGTGGCTCGACCAAATGCAGAACACAAACAACCGTTTGACCAACTGGTGTTTAAAGTTACAGCAGTATAGCTTCAACGTGGTTCATCGAAGTGGCAAAGATAATCTTAATGCAGACTCTTTATCCCGGATTTAAGAGAACAGTCAAACTATACTGAACATTAACTTAACGTTGCAGATAGCACGGGATATTTATAATTCCGTTTCTATGAGTTAACTTTATAAACCTTTTAACTAAGTCTCCTCAGACAGTTGAAATAAAATTGTTAAAATAAAATTTACAAATTTTATTTCCTGAAGGAGGGGGAAGTGTGCTAGAGTGACACACCCCCTGTTGTGATTGGTTGGAAGGAGAATGTACACGAGGGTTGTCGTTGTCATGAGAGCGCGAGCTAGAGGAAAGGGTCTTATTTTGTGAATAAAAGATATACATTTATTTATTGTCTGACTGACTCTACCACACTGCCCACAACACTACTTGAAGGAGAAACAGCAGGCGGTGTGCGCACTACGACCCTGAGCATTGTGGGTAACAATATTTTCTCCTTCGGGGAAAATGGCGGATCTCTCATGAAAATATGGTAAGTTTAGACGGTTATTCTGGTATGTTTCTTTTGTATTTACCACTTTAATTTAAGTCTTAGGTAAAGTTTAATAGTCATAGTGTACCTTATTTATAATTTCGATATTGTGTGTTGTGAAAGTAAGTGTAGACCATCCGTGCACAAATGTAGCATGTTATTTTGTTATTTGACGAGCCAATTTATGTCGCTAGTTTCTCTCGAAACCCTGAGTTTACTATTTATATTTTTCATTCCAAATTCTACAAATAGTAACTAGAATACATGATGAATGACCTAGACTAAAAGCGCCCCTAAGCGCCCGACGTTTTGACATTGATTTTCTTACCTAAAGTTATTACATTTCTAGGCTGGTGAACCAGTAGGCCATGAGATCGTCTGTTCCTGAGGGTAACACACCAGGGAAGCCACCTGCAAAAGTACGCACTGGGACAGAATCAGAAGCCTGTCGTAAGCGGCGCTTATTTGAAAAGGAAAAGGAGTCAAATGACGAACTTCCAGCAAAAACTTCATGGGTGAAATGGACAACTTTTGAAGATTCCGCAATACACGATCCTACGGTTTCCTCGCAAGGTATGCGCGCGCATCTGAGACCTAGGCAACGGCCCATAGCAACAAAAATTTCGAGTAAACTCACAAAGAGTGGCCTTTCAATGACTTGTGTATCCCGTTGCCTTCATTGTTGTTCGTACTAAAAGATCATTAAACCGTTTTTATTCAAACGTAAATCACTCTGTGAGTCATTAGTGGTGATTAATCACGAGTTTACTCGAGGAAATGACTCTGGAGACATTCAAACTTTGGAAAACGAATGCTCTGAAGTCAATCTTATCCGCGAGGAAGAAGTGTGTTGTTGATGGCAGATTTGATGAGCTGGCAAGCAGGTAAGCTTATCTTTCTGATTTATTTACCAAGTTCATTGTCAATATTTAGTAATTTCATGCATTAGATCTTTAAAAACGCAAAAATTATGATGAAATGCAATACAAATGACGCTAAATTTTCTTATTATTTTGATGTTACTCAGGGCATTTGTAGCTTGGGAAGATGGCACTGTAAACAGTGTTCTACTGTTGCAAAGCATTGAAAATACAACACATGAATTTTATCTGTTACTGTAGTATATTATTAATTTTGTTAAAAAAACGTTAGACAATTTTAAAGCAACACATGTAAAACCATCTGCATGTATTCATTTAAATACTTTGGTAAGACTTTTAATACATCTCTAGAAATTGCCTGCTTCTCACTAGGCTAGGAATTTATTGTATAGATGTAATTAATAAAATAGGTTACAGTCAGACAGGATGTTCGTTACTGCACAACTTTGCAATATTGACTGCAACATTGCAATGTTGATCATCAGCAAGTTATTGAAAAGTCACATTTCAAACAAGAAACTTGCAACTTTGCGCTGTAACGAACATCCTGTTTGACTGAAATAATAAGTGAATTT
Source organism: Corallium rubrum (assembly GCA_964035015.1). NCBI lineage: Eukaryota > Metazoa > Cnidaria > Anthozoa > Scleralcyonacea > Coralliidae > Corallium > Corallium rubrum. The sequence goes on along the minus strand of CAXIUP010000194.1, from coordinate 50,732 downwards.
GTATGTATTAATAAGTTAATATAAGTGAATTTGTATATATCGTAAATGAACTATAACAATCAATAGGTTACTGTAATTAAGGGGTTTGTAAATAATTATCGTAAAGGTTTTATATTACAATCAAGGGGCCAGTTAAACATAAATTAATTGTACAATTTAGGGACCGGGTGTTCGAAAGCTATCTTAATCTTGGATTAGTGAAAAATTATAGAACAGAATTTTTAGCTCCCACTTACAAAAATTCCACTTTGTCTTCATAAACTTCCTATTAATTAATAAAGGTTTTATCAAGACATGTGAAAATTGAACTAAAACAGTTGGTCTAAATATAACAAAACAAACAACAGATTAAATTTTAATCCAGGATTAGTGTTAATCAACTTCTGAACAACCAGTTCAAATTTATTTACAAGAGTTTTTCTGAATGCATGTGTCCTGCAGTATATATGCCTACACTCTCATTTTGGGCAATTCAGGCAATAATAGGTTTTTTCATGTTTTGCAATGCAGAACATATAATTAGCAAGTCATTGACTTGAGGAATTAAAGTTATTGGTAATTCCTGCTGCAGAATTTTGAATGTTTTTATCCTTCTTATAACCTGCTCAACAATAATCCTGAGGTTTGCAATTTTTTTGGTTTTATTTACCTCAGCACTTGTCATCTGGGAGGTCCCCCTTTTTCCAGGAGGCATGGGGTGATGCAACGGGTAGCACATTCCTAGTCCAGCATGAACCCCTTGTCAAACATTGTAGAATACCTAGGTACTTTATCTAGATATCCAGAATCAACAGTTATCTGTTTGTCTGTTGTTCTGCCAGTGTATGCTTTTGAAATGAATGTCACCATGGAATTTGGGGCAACGGCAACAACGAATTTCAAAGTGTTGTGGTGCTTGTATGATGACCAAGTAGAGCTCTGAAGTTTTGGGTCTCTTGGTGTTTAAATAAACAGTTCAGATGCATCTATGATTGTGTGCAGTCCTTTTATTGACTTGAACCGTTCTGGCATTGTTGCAGAGATAACACTTTGTTCTGGTATGTATTTTATAAGTGTAAACTGTTAACATGCCAGTGCCATTCACAGTCTGTGTAGCATGGCATTGGTGGTCTTCATCCAGGCTTTAAAATAACGTAAAATGCAATGCTTTCACTCTCTTACCTGAACTCTGGCGGGCAGTCACATTCATTGGAACATCTTCGTGTTTTGTGAAGATCACAATAACCTTCTTTCCATTTCCTGAGCTGATAGTTTAGTGTTTCTATCCCAAAATATGGAAGGAAACCGTGAATAAAATCAAAAACGATAGCGTTTCCCTATGCTCGCCTTTAGGTGACAGACTGACTTTACTCGAAATTTTTGTTGCTATGAGGTTACTAAGGAGCCCGCGCTACCTAAGTACAACCGTGGAATCGTGTATTGTGCAATATATATGTCTTTTCTGGGAAGATGCACATACAAAGTCCCAATTTCTGGCATGGTTGTGCAGAAGCTGTATTGAATATGTGCAAAACAACGAGAACTGGTAAGTTACAGTAATATTTATGTTTTTATATATTAATATTTATGTTTTATATTAATATTTATGTTTTATATTAATATTTATGTTTTATATTGATATACCCCATTAAATTTAATATGTAAACCATTGCCTGTACTGGACTTACATGTTCCTTGAGCTAAATATTAAGCTACAATGCCCCTCTCCCTACCCATAGAATGCTACTTTTTTATGTACTCTGGCTATAAATGCCAGATGATCACCAGCGAGTATTGCCCCTCAGTAGCTCTCGATAGCACCCCAGTTGAGTGAGTATTACTTAGTATTGCAGAGAGTATTGCACCGAGCAGTTGGTTAACCAAAGTATTTTGCCTTACTAGGTGGATCATGTCGTTCAAGAGTCAGCAAGCATTTGTCTAAACAATACACCACCATATCAGAAGCGGAAGATGCTCTTGACATTGATGTGTTGAATATGACCACTATAAACTTAACAAGCATTTCTTCCACTTCTGTGCAGTCCTTAAGACAAATATTGTAGACTCATTGTCTCCCATTTTTAGCTGTTCACCACAAAAGACGGCATCAATGTCAAAGATTGGGGATCTAGTTAAAACTTTAATTTTTGCATTCAAAAATACCATGACAAAGTGATTAAAGTGCCTATCTCAGGGTTGGGGATTTTACATATTTAGGGTATTTGGAACATTTTAAGAAGATTTATAATATATCTTCTTTTCCTAAAATTTCATCTTCATGGACTTTTTTGCTGTTAAAGTTGGCGATTTTGACGATGGCCGTGAAAAAATTTTACTGGGTTCTAGTCGCCAGAAGTGACGTAGAAGCAGGGAGAGCTTCTCAGACAGTAACAGCGTTTACATTGGGAGTTTATGGGTCACCTTGGATTTTCTTGGCTTTTTTCAGGTTATTTTGTCGGGACTTCTTTTAAAAATTATGCCAAACAGGTGCGTAGTGTCTTTACTCTCGAATGAACCCAGTTGATATGCTAGAATAGCGCTGTATGCTATGTCTTTTTGCGACAATAACGATGTACTATCTCGACTCACGGAAGGCGAAGAAGACAAGGGTAGCTTAGTGTGAAAGGAACGCCGCTTTCGTCAAGGATAAAGGCGTGAAATGAACGCCGTCATCTACTTCTGTGACCTGTTCGTTATTCGAAGTAGTTTCAACGGGAATATTTGGTACTAATACGATTCACAGCAGTTTATCACGAGGAAACCCCGTCGGTGTGTCGATTACAAAACGACAACAATAGAGCGTGAGAAGTTGTTCATGTCATCAGTCTCATTTCTTTTTATCGAAGTATTGTTTGCGTTCGATCTTTGATCAAGAATATATCGAAATATACTTGACTTGGTAATGTCATCTACCTCTGGTTCTAACACTGATAGCTAAAATGACTAGACTAGGATGTAAACATTCCGGGATACGTAATTGAGATCGAAGACGAAGTAAAACTGTCTTCCAGTGTGGCCATACCTGAAGACGAATCATCTGAATGCATTGTCAAGCCGTATGAAGACGAGTGGGTTGCAATGAAATTTGGATCATAAATCATGAGCAAATGCGACTTGAAAAAGGTCTTTAGTACGACGGCTGCAAATTCGCTTTTGAGGGGCACGATAAGGTAAATGATTGGTAAGTTTAATGTCTTTAATTGAAAGTTGCTTTTATCAGTGAATTTATGTTTACGTTTTATCTGCAATGTTGTATACATGCATTTGCTAAAACAAAAAATTTTGTATGCTGTCAAAGCCAAATGATTCGCATGTTTAATTCTATTCGATATTTCTCTGACACTGAACTGCTTGCGAATGCGAAGGAATGTCAGTAAATCAAAGCTTGCATTGAAACATGGCCAGAAATCGTGGACATTCACAATGCGCTTGCGCTAACATCAGCCTTAGAATGGCTGGCAAATGTCACTAATGTTTATTAAGGAGAGTTTTGTTATTCGCATATTAAGTGCTCTTCGATATTAAATTTATCGGATGCCGCAATGGTTTTAGAATTGAAAAGAGTTCCTTCGCTTGATAAACAAAGCAGATGGTTATTTTGTCTAATACAAAATGAACTTTTCGCAAAAATATATTCAGAATTTACCTCTATACTTCGAACTGGAAATGGCCATAATCCCATTCAACGACAACGTTGACTTGATATCTCGTTCCCTCTTATACTCTATACGTTTGCCGCAATCGCATAGCATCATGAAACCATTTATCCACGTTTAGCTTTTTGTCAAATGATAATTCATAGTTTTCCCGCTGAACTTTTCGAGTTCAAAGTTGAATAAGTCATTTCCAATCGATAACAAGGACATCAAACCCGCCATCAGCTTCGTAGCGTCGCACAGAATGTTGGGATACGAGTTGAGTACTCAGTGATACATTCGCTGGTCAGCGAACATCAGTCATGGAAATACTTCATATTAGATATCGTTGTGCAAAATTGTGTTTTGTCATGAAATCGTAAAATCGAAAGATGTCTATTTTTGACTTCTTGAAACTGGACAAATTTAAACTCGAATTTAAACATGGCATTTGCGTTGATACCCAGCATTGTAACCGTTATATTGCCAAAGAGGGCACTCTCGAGAAGAGAGTAGTCTTCACTGTGCATTTACCATACAAATGCCTTCGTACGTGGCACGAAGCTCGACAACAAGCATTGGCCCAAAATATAGCATGCACGTACGTGGAAATTTTTAATGCAATCCTCTCCGAAGAAACAGGATTAAAATTGAGAGAAGATAATGAACGCATTGAAGGGCGCTTAAGAAGAGAATGTGGTCAAATAGTAAGGCAATATTCTGAAAAAACGTGGATCAAGTCACCGAAAGCTTTTCGAGAAAGAACTGAAGCTTGCTGTTCAACTTGATGTTTTGGCATCAATGGCTGAGCTAGAGAAGAAACTAGCCTCCGAACTGCTCAAGAATAAAGACTTGGAGAAACGCTGTGAAGATTTGGTCAAGGAACTGTTTAAAGCACAGGATGCAGAGAGAATGGCAAGTGAAAATATTGCCAGAGCAGAAGAAGAAATCGCAAACCTGAGGAATGTAAATGAAAATCTTCACGACTATCTTGAAGGTCTAGGTCAAAACGTGGGATTTTCCAACAGTGGGAAAAAACTGACAGAGAATGGGGATCGCCAACAAAGAAGGAAACTGAAGGAACTGAAAAGCAATGTGGAGAAAGCTCTATGGTTTGCCAAGACATTTGGATTGGATTTGCAAAATGTAAGCTTCATTGATGAAAATGGTGTCACCCATACACTGTCTTACAATGGCAATGAGAAGAGAGGTTACAAGGACTTGCCAGAAGAAGAAGAAGAACAGCAGAAAGTAAGGAACATTTTGTTTATCCTAGATAATTTTTGTATCGGAGAGGCTGCCTACCATGAACTCACAATGGTATCGCCAGACAATGACCTGCCTCGGTCATATCTGATAAAGCAATGCAAAGAAGATTTGAAGAGTATTTGCCATATCACAAGAACCCCAGGCTCAGCGCAAGGAGCTCAGATTGACTTTACGAAGGAGCTAAAGTCTGTTATTCAAAAGAAGGTATGTGTATAAATACAACAGTCGCTTTAATATTTACAAGTAATAAGCCAAATACACCTGGTGGAGTACTGGTGGTTAACTCATTAACTTGCAATGCGTCCAAATGCGCCCTATTTTAGTATTCACTCTGTCTGACGCCAGGCGATTTTACTTATGCACCCTATCAAATAAATTTTACTAGAAATATTGCAATTAAAATTTATTTCAGATTCAACAAAATACAATTGACATAGATGACCCGTCTTTAACATTAAAGATCAAACTCTCTGGAGATGGAGCTAAAATGACAAGACTGACAAATTTTGTAGTCATATCATTTGCTGTCTTGGATAGCAAAGCTGACATGATGTCATCAAAAGGTATATTCAAGAAAAGAGTTATGGGCATATTAAGAACTAGATTTAGTGATAATCAGTATAACAAATACCAATATATCACAATGAGCCCATCAATATATATATATATATATATGTGTGTGTGTTTGTGTGTGTTTACTGTGATTTGAATTAGGAACCTTTCACATTATTTTGTTTTTGCTAGTCCAAAATATGCCTATATACTGAATATCTGGAACAATTTTACATTTTGTTAGTAAAACTAGATTTATCTTTATTATAATCTCAATTTATCTCAAGGGAACCACACAATTGGCATTATAAAAGGCCAGGAGTCATATGATTTACCACAACAGTCATGCTCATGCTTGCTGAAGCAAGTGAACAAGTTACTTGAAACCAAGAAATTAACTTTGAATGGAAAAGACATTCCAGTCGAAGTTTATCTTGGTGGAGACTACAAGGTAAATTTGTATGAGAGAAAGCTAGTCTTAGGGCTTCAGTGGCGCAGTGGTTAGCACAAGTCACCTCTGGAGTCTAATCAATCAAGAATTTCCAAAGTGTACCTGTAAATTATTTGATTAACCCTTTAATGCCCAAAGGGACTTTACAGATTTTACTCTGGCTAATGCCAGACGATTTTACTCGTCAGTAGGAGAGCTCTCGGGCATTAAAGGGTTAATGCAAGTCTATCTCGGTTAACCCTATAATGCCCAAAGGGAGTTTACAGATTTTACTCTGGCTAACGCCAGATGATTTTACTCGTCAATAGGAGAACTCTTGGGCATTAAAGGGTTAAGTACCGGTAATCAATTAATGAAACAGTTTTATGTCCTTTTCGTTTTCCTACGGTTTAGTTTCTCCTACTGGGTATGAAGTCAGCGACAGCGACTATGCTTGTATTTGGTGCAAGATTTTCAAGATGGACAGGTATTTAGAGTGTTAGTGTTTGACATTAAAAGCAAAGGCCCTTCGTCAAGAAGTTAGTGAACTTTGTCAAGAAGTTAGTAAATGTGTCTTCCATTTTTCAGGTTGTTGAATAACTGACCCCATGTGCTCTACTTCAATATTTACAGTCTAATGCCAGATGAGTATACTCATTGAGAGAAAAGGGTTGGACGTTAATGGGTTAACTGCAATGCGCCCAAATCTGACCCACCTCACTCTGTATTATGCCAGATTGTGTTGCATCATGATCTTTTTTTACATTTAGGTATGACATGTCAAAGCCAATTGACTACTACTGGCAAGCTGAGTTTGCCAGAACAATTAAAGAAATGCGGGAACATGCTAAGAGCTGCAAATTTTCATGTGAGCACAGACCACTACTCAACATCGCATTAGAAAATGTGGTCTTGGATGAACTCCATTTAATGCTTCGAATTACTGGTAAGTTAAACATATCAGCCATTCCATAGTGACTCGCGTGACCAAGTCACAAAATTTTAGGGTTAAAGAGGTGTTTTGCTGCTACTTTTGGTTTAGCAAAAAGTAAATTAGTTTTACATTTTGGAAGTTGCTGGAGAGATGTTTAAGTTCAAATACTTAATTCTTAATAATTGAATTTGAAATCTTCGATATCGCAACTTATTGTCTCGCGTGACAGGCAAAGTGACATTTACAACCTGATAGGATTCTGATTCTGATTTAACCCTAACCTTAATAAAACATTTGGTTGTCTTGGTAACCAGGTATGATTGCCAGGTTGCCAAGCAAATTAGGGAATGAAAGTATCATGGGATATGAGAAAGGTTATAAGGGATGTTGTTTTGAATTTCTCTTCAGCAGTGATTGGAGTGATGTACAAGAAAACTATTTTACATGATAAAATATATTGATAAAATTATAATTTTTAAGAACTGAATCAATTTCTGTGATAACTGGAGATGGAAATTAAAATAAATTATCTATGTATTTGTGATGGAAACATGGGTTTTCACATTGTGACCACCTATGGTGTGACTCGCGTGACCGAACTTGAGGGTGATATTTCTCTGAAACCACTTAACATATTTTTCTGATTTTTCTCAGGACAGTTTCCATTAACTAACAGTACTAAGTTGTGGTAGGCTCAGATAATTAGTTCTAATTGACAGGAAATGAGAATACTTTGTCTTTCTTATTTTGCCTTACATTATTAGAGGATTTACCCATCAAGGGTGGTTGGGGGATAACCTGTTATAACAGTTTCCCAGCATTAATTTATCTTTAGCATTTTAGTTGATTGTAGAAAAGACTTACAATCATGTTAGTGAAATGACAAATCTCATAAATTTTTAAATATTCAATTGTTTATTTCACCCATTGAGTCGCATTGCACCCTCAAGCGCCCTATTTTAGTATTTTACTCTGTCTAACACCAGATGATCTTACTTGTCAAGGGGAGAGCGCTGGTGCTCAATGGGTTAATTGTTAATAATGACACATTATTTACAGATAAATTAACCGACAACTTGGTAAGAGATGCCATTGAGTGGGACAGAAAAGAAAATATAAACAAACCACCAATGCAAAGAGCAGCCAAGCATGTGCATGATCTTTTAGGTGCAATCACAAGTTGTGGAATAACCTTCAACATTTGGGAAAAATGGATGCTGATGGAAGAGGCAGTGGAATTTCTGATTTCACTAGTTTGATGGGATCAGACAAGAAAGTTCTTGTAAAGAAATTGCCTGACAAGCTTGGAGCGGTTACTAGACCTGAAATCAGTGACACTGTTGTGAAGATCTGGAAGGTTTGTAATATCAAAGTGTCCATGCTGCAACTAAGTAAGCTGCTTACTAAATACCCTGACTGTTTTTTGTTTTTTTTGTGACAGGAGTTTGCCGAACTATATGCCCTCTTAGGAACAGATAACCCTAGCAGTGGTGATATTACCAAATACTTTCAGAAGGTAAACATCCTATTTGTCCACTTGTGCAGTTAATGCTTAATTAATTTCCACACACCTAGCACAGACTAGGCTGCAGTATCTTGTTACCAACCAGTATTGCCTGTGCAGCATATTACAATTTTCTACACTATTGTACTCCATTTAGGCTACATCCTGGGTAAGGCTGTTTGTCTCACTGAGTGGTAAAGCCATGGGATACGAGTCGGGAAGGGTGACACCCTACATGCATGCCATGGTCTACCATGTGCCAAGATTCTGGAGAAATGCAAAGGAGTTCGGAAATTCACTGGGCAAGGTGAGTAATCATATATGCCTTTCCCTAAAAACAGCATCTCATTTTTACACTTGGCACCATTCGCACCCTCGTAGTCTAAATCAATTAATTTTCCTCTGTTGTATACTTGCATGTTACTCATTAACCAAGACATTTCTATAAATTACTATGGTGTACAGTAAACTTAGTGACATCTTTGTTTTTCCCTTAAGGTGTTGAAAAACTAAATGATGTGTCCAGAAGAGTGCATCTGCATCGTTCAAATAAATGGGATGCTGCAAAGGATGTTCTGTTGGTTGGAAAGAGGATGGAGCATCTGGCAGAATGTGAGACGGGAGTAAGACAATATAAGAAACAGAACCAGGATTACTGGGAAGAAGGCATCATAGAGTCTCGAGCTAAGCGCCACAGGGTTTGCATGCAGCCAGCTGAAGTTGGACACTTAGACTCTGACATGCTCAACAATTTGACTGTTGAAGAAATTAAGCTAAGGCTTAAAAGCTTGGGGGTCAAGACCCGGTATAGGTGTAAGAAGAAGCTGAAAGAACTCCTTATCAACACGTTAGAAGACAAGGAAAATACAGTAAGACCTAACAATGGTTAACAACTGCATAGATTTTGCTGCAATGCACAATGTAAATACTCATGTAAATAATAAATAATATATATTGTAAATAATATTAACCTACTCTATTTAAAATAAGCAAATACATACTCTAACTATTTAAAATGAACTAATAAAATAACTAAATATTATCTGTACACTGTGCAAATATGATTATTATATTGAAGTTGCGAGGAGTCAGTTATTCAACTACTGAAAATTAGAAAACAAATTCTTGGACATATCTATCGAAGGCCCTTTGTCAAGAAGTTATTACCAAGGGCCTTCACTCGAAATCGGTCAAAGAAATTGTTTTCTATTTTGAGGTAGTTGAATAACCGACTCCTCGCAACTCCTTCTCACGTAGCTAACTACACTGGCACCCCCTCACTAGATTATCATATTGAATTCTATATACTTCCCCAAACTAAGCTTGAATTCATTGCCGGTATACTTGTATGAAATCTGGGAAGTTTCTATTTTCAAAAAATATCCATATGCCTAAAAATAAAACCTGTACAAATATTCATGACAACAAAGCTCAGTTTGTTCTATTGTTCAAAAAATATGTTCAGCATTGCATGCCTTTCTTATAATAGTTAGGCAAATTCTCTCCACTGGCATCCTAGCAGCTCTGCACAACTTGCTGTTTTTCTTCATGAAGGCCCTTTGTCAATTCCATACATTGGGTCCAGGGCTGAGTTCAACCCAGAGCTGAGATTCCACTAAATTGTATTACCCTGGGATAGAAGAAAAAACTTGAACAATTTTAACACTTACGTGATGAGGTCTTGAGCGAGATTTGTCGATGGTTCCCAAGAGCATGATTCAAGTGACCATCCCTTCCACTTTATAAGGTATTCATAATCCTAAAATATTGAAAAAGTATTTCAGTTCAGTTATTTATTATTAACAATAACAGATTTATAAGTGACGAAATGTATCCTTCGCCTTGTTATTACTCTCTCAACTTCATAGAAAGTCTTCGCTTTTTTCAGCCGTGGAGCCGTGTCCCACAAAACAACCGAGGACAGAGAATTTAATTGATGATAATCGTGTATTTTTCGAGCACGTTTCGTCGCCATGTTTGCCCCTCGTGATTCGTTATAAAATGGGATATGATAGAAATAAATAGGATCCACGCGGTAAGTTGCGGTGTACGGAGGGATAAAATAGGACCTATGAGAGAAGCTGCTGCCACGCTATGCGTGGGCTCAAATGTCCGCGATTTCTGGCCATGCGGTTAATATCAGTGACGAAGTTCTTTGTTTGCCTGGAAATCTGATCATTGCGTCTAGTGGGACACTTACATCGTAATATTGACAAGATAAAGCATCAAATAAAAGATCAGTACAGAAAAAAAGTTCAAATTTCCACTTTTGAAATTTGAACTTGCAGGCGACAGTATATACATACAGAGTCAATTTCTTCAAGTTTGAAGATGAAATCGCACATTTGTTGTTATTGTAGGTGAATTGTGCGCCGCTGGCTTATTCGCAAGTGGAAATCGGAAAGCGAACGATTATCCTATTAATCAATACTGACAGTATCTACCTTGCTTTCTGTATCTACTATTTTATACTTTGCCTCGTCAATTCTTCGATATTTGCAGCCCGCTAGATGCAGTGACCAGATATATAACAAATATAAACATGCGAATCATTTGGCTTTGACAGCAGCCAGTATACAACATTCGATAAAACGTAAACATAAATTCACTGATCTTGAAAGCAAACTTTCATAACTTACAAATCGTTCACCTTGTTGTACCCCGCAAAGCGAATCTATAGCCATCGTAAAAAGATATTTTTCAAGTCGCATTTGCTCATTAAATTTGCGATCCTAAATTCATCGCATTCGCAAGCAGTTCAGTGACAGAGAAATATCGAATAGAATTAAACATGCGAATCATATGGCTTTGACAGCATACAAAATTTTTTGTTTTAGCAAATGCATGTATACAACATTGCAGATAAAACGTAAACAAATTCACTGATAAAAGCAACTTTCAAATAAAGACATTAAACTTACCAATCATCTACCTTACCGTGCCCCTCAAAAGCGAATTTGTAGCCGTCGTACTAAAGACATTTTTCCAGTCGCATTTGCTCATTATGATTTACGATCCAAATTTCATCGGCAACCGACTCGTCTTCATACGGCTTGACAATGCATTCAGATGATTCGTCTTCAGGTATGGCCACACTGGAAGACAGTTTTACTTCGTCTTCGATTTCGATTACGTATTCCGGAATAATGTTTACATCCTAGTCTAGTCATTTTAGCTAAGGGGTAGACGACATTACCAAGTGAAGTATATTTCGATATATTCTTGATCAAAGATCGAACGCAAACAATACTTCGATAAAAAGAAATATGAGACTGATGACATGCAAGTTCTCACGCTCTATTGTTGTCGTTTCCTAGTCGACACACCGACGGAGTTTCCTCGTGATAAACTGCTGTGAATCGTATTAGTATCAAATATTCCCGTTGAAACTACTTCGAATAATGAACAAGTCACAGAAGTAGATGTCGACGTTCATTTCACACCTTTATCCTTGACGTAATCGGCGTTCCTTCCACACTAAGCTACCCTTGTCTTCTTCGCCTTCCATGAGTCGAGATAGTACATCGTTATTGTCGAAAAAAACCCGACATAGCATACACCGCTATTCTAGCGTATCAACTGGGTTCATTCGAGAGTAAAAACACTACGCACCTGTTTGGCATAATTTTTAAAAGAATTTCCGACAAAATAACCTGAAAAAAGCCAAGAAAATCCAAGGTGACCCGTAAACTCCCGACGTAAACACTGTTACTGTCTGAGGAGGTCTCCCTGCTTCTACGTCACTTCCGGCGACTAGAACCCAGTAAAAATATTTCACGGCCATCGTCAAAATCGCCAACTTTAACAGCAAAAAAGTCCATGAAGATGAAATTCTAGGAAAAGAAGATATATTACAAATCTTCTTAAGGTGGCTCCATACAGTTTCTTGAAAAATGGAAAATACAAGCTTGAGAGTCCAAAACACGTGCATAAACAATTCCATAAAAGAATAAAACTAAATGTTATGCATAAATAAACATTGTGACAATCAAAAACTGTTACCAAATAAATAGCAACAGTTGTTGCTATGGCAACAATGACGTTTCAAAATGGCTGCCAGTTACCCTTCAAACTAATTTAATTCGAAAAAAACTTTGGTGACCCCCAATTTCTTTTTCATTAAAACTTTACTTGTAGTATGAGTAATCAATAGGCCGATTTTAAAAAAATTCTGTAGAAGGAATAATTTTTTTTTCGGGAAAATCATGTTTGTTAACTTTTAAAAAATTTCGTTCTACAGAATTTTTTTAAAATCGGCCTATTGATTACTCATACTTCCAGGAAAGTTTTAATGAAAAAAAAATTGGGGGTCACCAAAGTTTTTCTCGAATTAAATTAGTTTGAAAGGTAATTGGCAACCATTTTGAAATGTCATTGTTGCCATAGCAACAACTGTTTCTATTTATTTGGTAACAGTTTTTTATTGTCCGACGGTTTAACTTTGCATAACATTTAGTTTTATTCTCTTTCCGAGTTGTTTAATCACGTGTTTTGGACTCTCAAGCTTGTATTTTCCATTTTTCAAGAAACTGTATGGAGCCACCTTAAAATGTTCCAAATATCCTAAAAATGTAAAATCCGCAACCCTGAGATAGGCACTTTAAGAATTCCACCAACAGATGGTGGAATTGAGTTGGCCACCTTTGTCTGACCAGATTTTCTGGAAGTTAGCCTGAATGCCATGAAAACACTTCAGATTGAGAAGGAGAACCTGATACATGACTTATCAACATGTTTCAAAAGACGAGATGAAGATGATTATGAGACGAGAATGCCTCTGCACAGGATGCCTTTTGGTCTGGTAGACTATAACATTAGGTTTTTTTCTAGGAATTCCAACCAGAAGATGAAAATTGAAGACCACTATGCCAAGTGGTTAGAGACTATGTTTGCCCATTTTGGCCATAAATGGTTATGTATGTTTCGAGGTCCTTATTGGCAGTACGAAGAGAAGGCTCCAGTTGTTGCTAGGTTAGTTAATACCATGGAAGTTGATAGTGAACTTCTGATTCCTTCCACGAACATACAAAATGCCAGTATGCAATCAGCTGGCAGTTCTATCATTGATGATGTCTTAGCAGAACTTCAAATCAATCTTGATGAATTTGAATTATCAGCGATGGGTGATGAAATTCAAACTAGTATGGAAGAAGAGTCAACACCAGAGTCAACGCCAGAGTCAACACCATCATGCGAGTCATTATTAGTTCAACCCTTATCTGATATTGAAGAACTGTGTAGCAGTTTGCCATCTGATCAATCTCAAGAAGATTATGAAGTTAGTGCTATGCCTGAAGAAATGGAAGTTCACCACAGAATCCAACCACAGCCATCAAAAAGAATCCCAGTAAACACTGCCATGTACAATACAATGAAGGTAATACTATGTACATACTTTAAATAAATACCAATCTTAGGTTGTAGCACATCAGGTTTTGTTTCGCTCCATTGTCCAAGAAATGCAGATATTGCGTGCGTGTTTAATCGCTCGCTACTTCGATCTTGGGCGCATGTGGGCGAGCGATCGCGCACCCCTTATGGCAAGCTCTGCATGTAATATTAAATGTGTATAAACTTTAAGCAGAAAGTGGCAGTACTCAAAATGCCAGAATCAATCTGCTTATCATATTTTCGATTTATTTTCCAGAGTAAATTTAAAGAAAACAAAATGGTATGGTATTTAAAGCAAGACAAAGGAGATATTGTCCAAATATCCAGTTAAAAATTGACAATCGATGTATTGATCAAGTGAGTGAAACTGTATTTTTAGGAGTAATATTGGATGAAACATTGTCATGGAAATCTCACATTTCTCATATAGCTAATAAAATATCAAAATCCATTGGAATAATGTTTAAGTCCAGCTTTTACTTATCGAAATTGTCCTTAGCTACATTGTATTATTCAATGGTCTATCCATATTTGGAATATTGCAATGTAGTTTGGGCTTCTACATATCCATCTAATCTTCGTCGTATTGTATTACTTCAGAAACGAGTTATTAGAGTTTTAGATAAGAGCAAATTTGATGCGCATACTGACCCCATATTTAAGAAGCTAAATATTTTAAAATTAGAAAATATCTGTCTATTGCAAATAGGCCTATTTATGTATTTCTATAAAAAATCTCTACTGCCAAACCGGTTCAAAAATATGTTTGTTCTAAATAGTGATATTCATGGTTATAGCACCAGGAACATGATGGCCTTTCATGTGCCATTATGTAGAACGAATATAAGACAATTTTCTATAAGATTTCAAGGTCCAAAATTCTTCAATTCTCTACCTTTAGAAATGACTAACTTAGTATCTGTAAATATATTTAAAAAAAAATTGAAAGCATTTCTTTGCCTTCAATTTTGAGTAAAATTTATTATGAATGTATTACTGTTTAAACTAGTTGCACATAGACAATTTAGAAAATAATATGTTTTATGGATTGCCTATGGTTTGCCGAAGGTTGTGTAAATTAATGTTTTTTATTATATATACGTGTGTCCAAAGGGAGCCTAAATTAAAATAAGCCTTGTGGTTTCTTTTTAGGCTTCCTTGCTACTAATTATAAGTTTCTTTTTCTATGTAAATGTATAGACATCTTGTAAAATTTGAAATAGCCTTAAGAAACCTGTAAAAATAGTAGCGAATCAAATCATTAAAGTCATCATTAAAGTCAAATGTAGCAAGTATCGGAGTTCGACAAATTCAAAAAAATATCTCTGATTCTGGATTCACTAGAGCTATTCATATTCAGGTAATGTACTATATGAAATGTACAATAAGCTTAAGGTATTTAAGTTATAAGTACAATAAGGTATTTCAATTAATACAAGGTGGTATAGTAGGTGAGATCTTACCATTGACTACCAAAGTGAACCAGTTATGTTTTCTCTCTATCTATTTGGCACAAAACTCTGAGTAACCATCACTTTAAGTTTTACCACTATATATGTATATTTAATACATGTTTTGTTTTTCAGATGGAAGCTTTAAAACAAGCAGCAGAAAGCAATCCCAATGGAAGATGGTGGGTCAAAGCTGATGCATGTGATGTCCGCCCAGGTTTACGTTGAAAGTGTCCTTGGAGCTTGGGCAGGTGACAGACCTTGGTGATGGATATGTTTATATAAACAGTATCAAGCAGATTGTTCTGTCGTGAAAAGCTTAACGTCACCCTTCAAGTCACACTTTTCTCTAAGTGAATTTCAGAAGCTTCACTGTTTACTGGAAAATAGTGTTGAATTCCTCCCCTCTGCCGATGCCCAAGCAAAGACAGCTTACGAGAAAGCTATGCAAGCATCACGTCCTTCAGAAAAATCTTTGATGGAACTCTCATGGGATCTCATTGGTTTTGAAGAGCTACTAAAGCAGAACAAGGAACTTAGTCAGGAGATAAGTTGCGTTGTCAACAACTTTGTATGTGGCCAGCAAAAAGTTGTAAAAACCTCTATGGTGAAATTACATGACAAATTTCTCAGTTATCTGAAAGAGTCGTATAGTAAGAAACGGGTTGCTGCCAGTCATCTCATGATATTTATGATCTCTGATGAACTACGCAACACCAAACCATATGAGAGCAATTCCAGTGAGATTTATGCCATATAGTTCCATAACTGATAAATTAAAGCAGATTTCAAAATTTCCAGGGGCATCCACCTGCACCCCCTTAATGCAGGAACAAGTCTTAGGTACTCGAATAATACGTGTTCCCCTTTTTATGAGTGCCCCCTTTCTACTAGTGCCCTCTACTTGTCAGGTCCTTCTGTGGCCTTGCCTGCAGGACCTAATAAAAAATTGTCATTCCTGCACTTAAAACCCAGACTTAATCGCTTAAGTGATACAATAAAATAGTTACTTACCTGCACTACTCCCGGTAATGGAAATGTCTTTAAATATAACACTCATTGCTTCTGAGTTAACATTTCCAATTGCAACATTCATGGATTGCTCCTTAGAAAGTAAGCTTGATCGATGAATTAAGGAGTTTGAATAGTAAAACAATTATATAGTGAACATGATATACCACCAGAAGGGACCAGTGGTATTACAACATTAATAGGCAATTGTTATGTTCCCTGCTGCACCCTACTTTATTTTACTTTGTATAATGTCTTACTTTTTGAGGGGTGAGTGCTGTGGCTCAATGGGTTAACCAAACAATCTGCCAATACATCATGTTAACCCATTAGGCAACAATGCACCCTACTATATTGTCTAGTGCCAGAGATTCTAGAGAGTGCTGTGGCTCAATGGGTTAATCGATTATTCCTATCTTGTAAGATGGGAAAAAGAATGATTGAGCTATTGGCTCAGTAGGCCACACGTATGGTAAGAGTATCTGTAATGTATTTTTTTCATTTTAGTTCACTCAAACAATGATGAATAGAGAGATCAGTATAGAAGTAGGATGTCAATTTCATTTTTGCAGGCAGCAATCCCATCATCTTTCATTAGGCAATTAATTTGTTTTTATTTTATTTGCTTTGCCATATATTACATATTACATTACAGAGATAATTTAAAACTATATAAAATACACAGAAGATCAATGGAACACAATGGCAGGTATCCGCAACAGCAGCGCTTTTCCATCCAAAACTATAGTTTTCAATAAAAAACTAAAGTTTGTCAGCAAAATACTATAGTTTTCGTTCAAACTATAGTTCTGGAAATTAAACTATAGTTATAACTATAGTTTACTTTTGCAATGAACTATAGTTTCCCTTCCAGAAACTTTAGTTATTACCTGATTACTATAGTTTTCATAAAAACTGTAGTTTTTAAGATCAAATTATAGTTACTATGCAATAACTATAGTTGTTTACAGCTGAACTATAGTTTTCCAACTGGAAAATATTAAACAAACTTTAGTTTGTTTTGACAACTGTAGTTTCTAAAGAAACTATAGTTTTTAAAATTCAAATAGTATGTATCTGTGAATTATGGCGAAACTATGAAAAGTATAACAGTAAGGTATCAATTGGTATAAACTCACAAAAATCTATTCATTTTATACCTGCTGGTTAGGCAATTGTTAATTGAACTATGGTGACTTCTATCAACTAAGACAAACTGAAAAGTGTAAAACACGTTTTTATTATAATATACATAATTACAGTAATTAGAATAACAAACGAACAAAAAGTTCCTTTTAATTAATACTATTTAGATATACGGTATTTAATTTACATATATAGTATTACATATTAAACTCATACACTCATAGCTGCCAAGTTTGAGTAATACCCAGGCGTGTGACGGCATATCTAGGGGGGTCCGGGGGCATGGGCCCCCAGAACATTTTTGGAATTTGGATCGCTGAAACGGCATTTCCCGCATTCTGATAGCTCATTTGTGAAGAATTTTAAAAGTTTTAAAACGTAATTTTAATAGCGCATTTTGTCCTACACTGCATGAAATTTGGATCTCTGAAACGGCACTTCCCGTATTCTGACAACACATTTGTGAAGAATTTTAAAAAACATGATTTTAATAGCGCATTCCTCCGAGTCCATGTCAGCCATATTTTTTTGTGTAAATCTCATTCAGAGCTGAGCCCCCGTTCTTTATGGCCACCGCGTGCATGAAAGTCTTGTCCCCAGACTGCAGCAAGCCTCTGCGAGGCATTCGCGTGACTCACTGACTCGGGAAACCTGCGGTCACATTTAAATTTTAATTTTCCCAAGAGATTGTACACATTTGGGGATTACGAATAATATTTAATTCGCTTTTAGCAGGATTTCAAGCGTTAAGTATTAAATACCAGCACGGAGCTCTACAAACAAAACTGAGGCGTGAGATCACTTATGTCCCGCGTGTGAGTGTGAGAATTAATGCTGAGGCGTGTGTCACACGCGCAAGGCGTGAGACTTGGTAGGTATGTACACTGTAAAAACTGACTGGTTAAAATAACCTCTTTTTTTTTGGTTGCG
>CAXIUP010000194.1:0-27500 GCA_964035015.1 Corallium rubrum | reverse complement strand
TTTTGTAGAATAAAAGCAATTTGTGCATCTGCTTCATACGGGGCAACAATATAGTCGATCTTTCTATCACGACACAACTATAAATAATGACAAACATAAAGCCAGCTGAGCATACCCAGGTTACAACAAGTAATAATGTTTATAAAACGTATTTAATACAGAGAAGAGTAATGAAACTTACTTTAATAAATAGAGTTGTCATGGTGAACGTGACACTAGTTGCTCCAGCCAGTAGCTTGTTCGCTGCCATTACATCACCTTTGTTTCGAAGATCGGTTGCTTTTGCTCTGATTTCCTCTCGGCGTCTATACATTTTAAACAAAATAATGGCATACATATAAAGAACCAACGATATTAAAATTGAGCAACTCCCACGCGCGTTTTGTGTGCTTTCTGATTCAAGGAGCCAAAAACTCTCATTTACATAAAATGGCCAGAGGATATATTATGTTTATTTACATAAAGTTGCGTCGATTATTACTCACCTTTCCCTTTTTATACGCTCATGTTCTTTTGCCGGCAATCGTACACCATCAAATACGATAAAGGCTTTGATTTCGTTCCTTGCAAGAAGATCCACATGGGAAACAAGGAGCCCGAATAATCTAAAATTATGCGTTATTCGCGAATTTTAGCTTCCGTGCAGTTCGACTTAAGTAATATGCCATAAAAATCGAGTAATCAACACATTAAAAACACTGAAAATATACCTGCTATCGTCCCCATGCATATAGATAGCGCTCTATGCAACAAGCACGAAGCATCAACTGCAGCAGTTTGTCCTTTAAACTCTTGAAGTTTTACTTTTCGTGTAACATCTCTCAAGAAAGGTAACAAAGTAGTGATACCCATCGCTTTGCTTTACAGAGTCGAGTTGTTATCACCACAGCGTCGAATGGCAAATGAGCGATTTTTGTAATTTGACCCACAATGCCCGGGGTCGTAGTGAGCACACCGCATGGAGAAACAGCAAAGAAGTGGAAACACGCCTAACAGAACATCCCAATACCATCAAACGACACGACCTTAAGTCTCTCCCTGCAAACCATGCAGATGACAACATACTTGGACAAGGAACAACACGGCACACACGGGGATTCAAAGAAGCCTGGCACAGCATGGACATGTCTACCCCAACAGACACATCGACATTCCCATTATCTACCAACAACACAAACACACTAAACATCTCTTCATTCTTCAACATCTCTCCTGACCAAACTTCTACCTAGTACCAAAATTCAGACCACTGCAACAACAAGAAATTCCACTACTGCACCTTTTTGTATGTGTGTGTGCCAGTACATACACTCTAGTAAGTTTTAACTATTTACCTCTTAATGTTACCAAAGCCATGACCACTCTCACCACAAAATGGGCATTCCTTTGGTTGGTGGTAAATTGGAACTGGCCTTTCTATATTCAATAAATATACAGACCATATATATTTCAGGAGAGCACTGATAAATTTAAGTTTGATGACATTTTATACCAGCTAGGTTTCTTGGTGCAAACTAATTTGGAATTAACAACACTGCAACACCACAGTGCACTCATTTTTATAAAAATTTAAATCTGTAGTATATTTAGTTTCCAGCAGCATTTTTTAACATACAGTAGTTGAACATTTCAACAAAAATTGTAAAATTATCCTACCTTATTCCACAATTTGAACACTAATTGTCTGCAAAATTTAACTTACTTTAAAATTTAAATTAATAGTAATAAAGTTTCCACCATTGTCTATACCAGTGGTGGGCTGAACATATTCATAGTATCCTGAGTGGAAAATTTCTCTGTCATAAAATGGCAGCATTTTATGTTGCTCCAAATCACAACCCCCACAAACGTTTTGCATGAAAACACTGCCTACACCTCACCACTACTGGCCTCTCCTGGCAGATATGGCACACATTTTCAGATTGACCATGTAAATGCAGCATTGTATTAAAATCTTTGGCCTACTTGACTTCCAGTTTAAGTTTACATTGGACATTCTTCTTTTTCATGACTTGGTTTTGTCCTTCTAGTACAACTCTCTAAACTTGTTTGTTGTATTAATAAGGTCATTCAGTGTATCTAGAGTATAATAAACAAATAGTAAAGCATGTTATTATAATACAACTTAAGGTTGCTAAATACAACTAGTAACTGTTTAAGTTTTAGTAGACAGTACAAATACTATCAGGTACAATAGTAGAAATTATAGTAGAAAACAATTTTTGGAGCACAATAAATATTTCAGAAAGTAAATCAAGACTTATTGTTCACCCATTCTTGCCTGGGACAACCTTTATTATGTTGTTCAGGCTAATGCTAAACAATCTATTCAAGAAAGAAGAGGCTGGTTGAGGCTGGCATAGGCGGAAATAAGTGAAGGTACAATGCATATAGTCGTTGGCATCTAAGCGTGTACACTGCCCATCAAAACATATTTTATGTCAAAGTCAAAGTTAAATGTTTGCCTTGGAAACATATTAGGTTTTCATTTGATACATTCGAACCAATACATTATTGTCACATGAATATAGCCAATCACGTCTCGCCAATCCCATGGCGTTGATTTAAAAAGGGTTAACTTTGGCTTAAATTTAGCTAGAACATGTGTTGATGGGTGGTGTACATGTATGCTTTGGTGCCAATGACTATATATAATATTATATTTGTTAATAAGGTAATAACATGACTTTTGAAGGGCATATTGTTTATTTGTGGCCTGTGTAGTAAGATAACATAGATTTTGTTTTTAACTTGGTTGTTTTTAAGGTTCATCATCAGCCTGCCGCTTGAGTATTTTCAAGAGGGTGATTTGTCATTTGGCTTTGTATATTGATGATAATAGTAAATAATGAGAGAGTAATTCAAACTATATTCAAACTCACAATTTGTAGACTGATATAAAATGCACCCAATATCTTTCTTACCATTCTCTTCTGCAGGACCAGTTGTCCATGTTGTCTTCACCATTATCTCCTGTGAAAAATATTTTAAAGAATTAAAAATTAGACTGTGTACGATGTTTACAATACCAAAATATAAACTACTGTAATAAGTGTATTAAACTGTACATGTAATTATCCAACTCATTAATAATTTATGAAGAAACCACAAAATAATTCATGACCGTGAAAAAGGTTGTATCTGAGTGGTATAGAACTTGGGGGTGCCGGTGCACTTTTTTTTATTTTGCCAAAAACAGCCTCAAAAAGTTGGAATTTAATGGGAAAGGACGTTTGAAAGGGTAAACTGTTTTTTTTCCAATTTTTAAAGTATAAGCACCCGAAAAATGGATTTTAAAAAGTATGGAAAATTAGCTGTCCCGTTAAAACACCTCGTAAGAGCTTGAATTTAATGGATAGTTTATAGATTGGAAATAGTATAGGACTTGGGGGTTAGGGCAGGTTCACAGGTGCACCCATATGTAAATTACTCCATTAACTGTTTAACCGTGTGCAGGTGGCAGGAGGGGAGACGGCCAATCAGCTTTTAACCCATAAATTAGAGTTTGAAAGTTGGTTTTGGTTTTGGTTTAGTTAGTTTCCGGTTTTTGTTCCACTAGTTTTGTTTTATGTTGATACACATGTTTTCCCACAGTTACACCTCCAGATAACAGCCCGAGACATGGTAGATACGGTGTACACATTGCCACAACTTTGCCAACATCACTTTTTAACAGTTTATCTTTTTGTAGCTCGGTATTTAGCGCCTCAGAGCTTTCTACGGCGTCGAACCCCCAAAAAACATTAGAGAACCTACTGACCAGCGTATCAGTCCAGAATTCGTTAGCTCTTTCCATCCTTCTAGCCCCATTCAGCGTACAGCTTATCCACAACCTTTACCGATGCTTTTCTGATGTAGCTGACTGACTGAGTCACCCCACCATCTTCTGATAGTTTTATCAGGTCACTTCTCTTCTTGTTGGTGTCATCGGTTGGTGCTGGTGTTGGGTTGGTGTTAGACTTTTCCGGTGTTGGTTCAAGGTCATCAACCTTTAACTCATTGACGAGCTCATTGACGAGCTCACCGACTTCAGTAGGTATTTCCGTTTCTAGTTCCCCAACAAGTGTCTCGACTGATGTGTTGGCGGATGCCTTGGTTTTTCCGCCAACTTTTATCGGTTTAGTTTTCCTTTCAGCCATCTTACTGTAGACCAGATTCTGGGGTGACCACCTTATATGCATACGGATATCTTAACATAACCTCAAGCCTAGTAATATCATCAGTAATAACCTTCATGCCGGCCTTGTTGGGGTTGTAGAACGTTACCAGCTTACTGATATTCTCCCAATAAGGTTTTGTAATAGCTATTAGCTGTTGTATGATTACAATAGTTGACAGATTGTAGTGTCGGGCACTGAAGGCTAATTTAACCAACTCACTTGTTCTGTTCTTTACGGTTTGTCCACTAGCACAGTCATCGAGGACTATTAGTGTTTTGGAACCTTTGAATATTCCGACAATGTGTTTCAGTATAATTTCGACGTCGTCCTGACCTCACTCCATAGCCATGAAGTCTGGGTCGGGGGTGTACCTCCAAGTAGTATAGGTTTCGTTCCAGCTGAACGTCGGACAGAGCAAAACGATGTAGTCGAAGAACCCAAAGTATTCATTTTCCAACATCTTCAGGAGATACCAGGTTTTCACACAGGCCGTCATACCAGTGAGCAACATATTGAACGGGTGATCCATTTAATACTGAATTGATTTTATATTTTTGTTTACGATGTTCACCAAACCATCACTCAACACAAAGATTCGGCAGACTAATCTAGCCACGGTCGCCTTTTTAGTGCAAAGTTTCGCAGAAACTTTGCAGTATTGTGATGGTGGCGAAAATTCACACGATCGATAGTGTAAACTTTTCCGGGGGGTGTACCAAGTTTAGCGACGTATAAGTTGTCGTGCTTGGATGAATAATATCGTTGTCAATAGGTATTTTAAAGAGTTTCACTGATAGCTAAGACAATTTAGTAAAGTATCTGTGGATATCTCTTGAAAGACTTAAGTCAAAAATTACATTTTAATCTTGAAGTATGTTGAGTCTAAAATCAGAATATAATGTTTTCCTCTGGGTGTTTTCCCCCCGGTTTATGTAGAAATCTTACTGCGCACGCGCGAAACTAAATTTTACAGCAAAAGTGAATGCCATATAATGGCGGAGACACAAGAATGCGTGACCGACAAGCGATTAATAGAGAGGCGATGAATTTTCTTGTCAAAATAAGGACTATGTGGTCTAATTAAATATGGTCTGAGCGAAAGGATTATATTGTCACATGTATTTCGAGGTAAGCGTATGTTCAGTAGTTTTTATTAGTTTATATTTCACTGTTGACGAATCGCGCCCAGCCGCCCAACAGCTAATTTTGAAATTGATAGAGTCAAACTAGAGATTTTCTTAAGGGTGGTATGATATTAGCCGCTCAGGTATGATGAACGAAGGGCGCTGAGTGCATAAACTTTCTTAGATGATAAACTCAGTACACTCATCGTCTTTTGTTTTGGTCGTTTGTGCTGCCGTGTTTAACATATAATTCATCTTTTTTTCGCTTCTTCACGGTTTGGTGATTTCCAAATACTTTATATACACAACTATATTTTCATATACTATTAAGGCCTACGACAATTGCATCAGACAAAATTACAAGTCACAAACGACGTGTTTCCCATAACGCAGATACGCTGTATCACTGATTCATAGTCCAGTTTATTTTGTGTCGATTCTCAAGGCTGCCGTAGTTAGTTTTTCTTTGCCGACATATAAAAGTAATGTGTATTAAATCAGCGCTTGAGAAGTCGGCTGTTTGCATAATTGCATCATGGCTGTACTTTTATAGTATAAATATCATACGACATTTAACGGCTGGTTACAGACGGCGTATTTTTTTATGAAATTTCAATTCGCAGTCGAGTTGATGTTTAACATATAGCCGACTCGCCTTCTTTTGTTTTTATGTCAAGATACCTCGGGCTCAGTGAAAGTCAGCTCTAGTAAAGCAGCCGCCAGCCGAGTACCAGACTTTGAATCCTTTATCAATTCGCGTAATAGATTTAAACAAAAACAGATATTTTATAATAACAGAATAGTCGAAGGTCAAGTGAGTTGTTTACGTGTCATTGATACGACTGGACATGAGAGATGAAATCATGTGAGGCATATGACGCCTAGCAACGGGGACGTCCTTTGATGTGATTGGCTGTCTAAATACGGAAATGAGTTTTTTGGTCACATGATATGCTGTTGTTTTGCACGTTTTCTTTCTTTTCGACGAGGTATTCGAGAAGTGAAATTATGTCTGTGTTCTCTGCGACTTTTTACAATCCTGCGACTCGCCAGGAAGCTTCAGTTGGTAGCGAAATGCGAGTAGATAGCCAATGTGTCATTGACACAACGTTCAGTTGCCACGTTAGCACTTCAGGTGCAAAAGGCGATCAGATGTCAACGAACATTGCCACAACGTTCAGTCGCCACGTTAGCATTTCAGATGCGAAAGGTGACGAGTGTCAACGTGCACCAACACAGACCCAAAAGTTAGCCTGCGTAGCAGGCTCTAGGGGGGAGGGGGGAGGGGGGGAAGGAGGGGAAGAGCGAAAAGGCGTGCAAGGGGAGTGAAAGGGGAGGGGAAGACTGGGGAGGGGAAGGGAAGGGAGAGCCTGCAAGAAGTCTACTGTTTTGTCATTATCTGCCCACATTAATCTCATTTTCAATAGCTGTCAAAATTAACCAATAGAGTGATTGTTTACTTTGCAAATTTACTTGTCAAAATACAAAATAAAATATACTATTGCACCTGGATTACGGGTTCACCTGGATGTCGGCTAAAGAAAATATAAATCCACGAAAAGGACGTCCAAGATCTGAAACATATCAAAACGAATGTTGCCGCTTGTGCAAGACGTGTTTACGTTTAAGGTACGGAACACAATTATCTTTTAAATCGTACACGAACATATTTAAACCCAGTCAAAGAAAGGAAAGCTTTGGAGAGGTGATTGCTGAAGGACTGAAGCCTGTGGGAATATCGATAGATCCATCCCCGTCATCTTCTCAAGTAGCTTGCAATCCGTGCGCAAGAAAAGTAAGAAATCTTGTGGAGACGTACATTCAACGATGATGTCTTAATGGCAGTAAAAGCAAGGTTGCAAAATGCAAAACTTCCAACCTACAAGTAAGTTTCTACCACACTCTACTTGGTTTTAGATTACCTAAATTTGTAAAAAAGTGTAGCAATTTTGAGAGTTTCTTAACCCTTTAATGCCCAAGAGTGCCTTTAGTATTTTACTCTGGCTAACACCAGACGATTTTACTTGTCAATAGGAAACCTCCTGGGTTATAAAGGGTTAAGAAACTTTCTCGGTTAACTCTTTAATGCCCAAGAGTACATTTAGTATTTTACTCTGGCTAATGCCAGACGATTTTACTTGTCAATAAGAAACATCCTGGGTTATAAAGCGTTAATGCCCAAGAGTGCCTTTAGTATTTTACTCTGGCTAATGTCAGACGGTTTTACTTGTCAATAGGGAACCTCCTGGGTTATAAGGGATTAACAAACTTTCTCGGTTAATTAAAAGTCGTGAACTTGAACTGACATAAGTGCTATGTCCTGAATTCCTGACCCTCAAAATGACCCCTCCTAAACAGCTAAACCGTTCTCACAAATTAAAAGAGTTTTATTTTGACCTTTAAAAGGTGAAAAAAATTAGTAGCTCTGGGGAGGGGGGGGGAGGGCAGGAGGAGAAGAGTGAACCAGTCCCCTTGCATGCGTTTTTGCTCTTCCCCTCATTTCCCCCCCCCCTAGAGCCTGATCACCCTGAGTAGTTACAAATTGTGTTCTTAAGGCCAGTTGTTACAAAAATGTACAGAATAAATTGAACAGCCGAGTAACCTTATTTATATTTTAGTACTTATTTCCTTATTTTTTCATTTGAGGTTAGGGTGGTTATGCCACACAAATACATCATCACAATTTCTAATGTGCAATTATTGAACTGAGCTTATTATTTTCTTTTGTTAAGAATTGTATCAGACAACATTGATCATGAAGTTCAAGCACGAATTCAAACTAAAGATCATTCCAACCGCACAATTCACTGGACCCACCAGTATGCTGTACAGGATAAAGTCATTAATCCAACCCTCAAAGCTACAGCACCACAAGGAGACCCTGATGATCTTCAGCTGTCAGCTCTGCTGCCCGATAGAGCTGCCCAACAGAAAATGATTAACCAGTGGGCAGTTTTTGTTAGTAGAATAGTAACAAAGTATATACCAGCTTGCAAGAACTTTCAGAAGGATGTCATCTGGCACATACCACATGCATTTTCAGGAGAAATGTCCGAAAAATCTGACATGGTAAGGATTATGTACTGTACCTTCAAGTTAATATTATTTCTAATGTTTGGTTTGCAAGGAAATAAATAAAATTTAAAAACATATACATCCAGTATTTTATTTAAGCTGATCCTTTTGACATACTCTTCTAGCTCTCTATGTAGTCTGAAAGAATCAGGCTGTGAGAATTTAATAACTGGGAGTAGAAAAATTACATGAAGGAAAATTAAAACTTTGATGTACATGGTTGATCAAAAATTTTATTAAACTTTTGTTATATGTCCATGAATTAATAAACAGGGGGTCTGAATAAGCTGAGAAGGAATTCCGAGTCTTTTGCATTATAACAGGTTTGTTTGTTTTGTATGTGCAGTGTTCCATTGGTATGGAATTTTACAACCCTAATGTGGCAGCTGAAATGGCCCAGATATTAAAAGTTCAGTCCAGTCATGTCATGATGGTTTCCTTCTTATATTTTTCTACAGAAAAACGAATGTTGTTTCTACTGGGGCTGATTCTGATTTTGAAGGGGGTTTTCAGTAGGAGTTTCTCCTCTACAACAGCAAGTGTTCTTTAATCTGCTGTTCCAGTTAATGCAGCAATTGGAGTACCTATAATTATGAAATGGACAGAAAATAATTGATAATCTCTTGTTCCTGTATTCCCAGTTGTTTCTATATCCACATAACCAAAATTCACCTAATAGAATTGCTTCTTTCTTTGAAGTCACCATATTTCAGATTGCTACTTAACTCTTATTTAAGGTAAACTGTAGCCTGCGTAGCAGCAGGCTAGGTAAACTGTTTTGAAATAATTATTAATTGCCATGCTTATTCCAGCCTCTTATGTTTATTCTTGCATGTAAACAAACGTTTAAAATCTGACGAGTAATCTGTAATCGCTCCTAACAGTTTTATACTAAGGTTATACGGAATAAGGCATTATTAAAGTATATAAAACGACTACGTATATCATCTGAGAGCAAATATAACAAATAAATATTCTCTGCTCACCTTCTTTTAGAAATGACCGTAATATCGCAAGCTCTCCATAAGCCGCACGGAAGGCTATGCCATCGTGTTTTCCTTTACATTTCCCATCGCTGTTGAGCATAAAAAATAGGTTAGTCATACAGAAATAAGCCAGTTACATTTCAACATCCTTTAGCCATCAAACAGATAAGCTTAAATATCTATTCCCAATGACTGAATGAATCCGAAGCGTGTTTCATTTTTTAATTTCATACCAACAAGCTAATTATACAAGATAGAGATTGAAGAATTGACCTAGACTTTTCACAACAGTTCCTTCAGTTGCTTACCTTTTCCCACCCCAGGTCTGTATTGTATGCGTTCATCTATGACACACGCTGCCAAGTTTTCGCTGAAAATAGAAGGTTTTTTCAATTCCTCGAGAAACCTCGCGTCCGTAACATACTCTGCAGATCCATACACAATATGATATTTACCACTGCAAATATCGTCCATACTGTTGTCAATGTAGTCGCCAATAGAGCACGCTGTTATTCCCATTGACTTGAGCTCTGATATCTGGTCGGCAATGATACTTTTTAAAGGAACGATGACCAGAACATAACTTTGCTGTGTGAATAATACCAGCGACTGAAATATCAAACTCTTCCCAAATCCTGTGGGCATCACAGCGATTACATCTCTCTTCATAAACAAATGTTGTAAACACTTTTTTTGCTCCTCCTTAAAAGTGAAATCAGGGCCTTTTGACTCTTTTAAGGTGAGGAAAACTCTCGAGAAACATTCCTCAAACAACATCAGCTCCCCATCCACCATGTTCGTGTTCTGTGCCATGACACGCAATAATGAATAATTAGCATATCTGTCATTTTCAACCAATCAGATTTCTCATTCACTGAGAGAACGAGTAAATACGACAAAACAATAGACTTCCTGCAGGCTCTCCCTTCCCTTCCCCTCCCCAGTCTTCCCCTCCCCTTTCGCTCCCCTCTCGCGCCTTTTTGCTCTTCCCCTCCTCTCCCCCCCCCCCCCGAGCCTGCTACGCAGGCTACCCAAAAGTTCACAGGTCTATCACAACGGTGAGCAATTGTGAACTCTATCAAAATCTATCAAATACTTATCAAAATCTATCAAGTTCTTACCAGAATCTATCAAATACTTATGAACATGTATCATCAAGTTTAAAGCAAAATAAATCATTTGAAATGTAAAAAGCTCAAATGTTTTTTACTTTTTTTATGTTGAAATACAGTACTGTTAATTGCTCTACGAAACTTTGCACTCTCCTTGGGTTCTAGTTGGTGATCTCGACAAGGACCCCAGACTGTGTATTAACAATTCTTTTCCCAGTTCCAACACTATCGCGGTCCTCAATACTTCTCAAGTCAATCGCCAGAGCGAAGGCGTCCTTGTAGAACTTCCAGATTGTCATAAACTGATCGGACTCTTCCTTCCCACTGAATAGTCTTTTAGCTTCATCATAGAACCGGCTCTTTGGGATCCCTTGACTGAAGACGGCGTTGGGTACACCCTCGATTGTTAGCTTAACACTTTCGATGTTTGGATAGACGTATTCCTCACTATCAGTCCGGGTTTTATTTGTGAACATCATCACAATCCCTTTCATGGACTTCCGTGGAAGGTTAATGTGTTCGTTGATCAGGGTTGATCCAGCCACCCATTCAGTTGACTTCATCAGCGTCACGTGTTCGTAGGACAGCGATCGGCCAGTTGTGTACAGCGAGGTTATTTCACTGGCGATGTCAGTGTTATCAACCGTCTCATACTCCAGTTCGAGGTTTTCCAGTGTGTACCCGTCAACAGATTCACTTGACTGGGCCACCATAACGTCGCTCGCCTTTGGCAGACTAATGATGTAGCGGAAGTTGTTGTACATTTCAAAGGGAGCATAGAGTCCGTGGTCCTCAAGGATTTTATCCAGTTTTATTTGAGTTTTGTCCCATAGATTGTGAGCATCAAAGCGTCAGCCACTTTCTCAGTGTCCCCAGAGGAAGCCCCACTGTCATCCTTAGACATCAGCTTTCTCAAGTTCTCTGGACCAATTCCATATCCAATGTTCTGATCCCTTACACTCTTCGGTAGCCAGAGATCCCTGTACACATTGAAGACACTTTCACCCATGTTGTCGTAAACAGTTTCACCGGTTAGCTTAATCACTAACCTTTCAACCTGGAGAGATTGTTTAGGAACCACGACTTGGTTTTGGTGTTCTTGAAGTTGAACAATAAATGAAAGCTACCCGGGACCAAACAGCTATCAGGTTTTAGCTTTGGTATGTTGATGTAGAGGTCCTCACCAGGGTTGACTTTGTTGGGATTCATGGTGACTACATGTCTTGTCCTACTTCCCTTAATCTCTGACATCCTCGCTCGTTTGAATCCAGGTGACAGCTCTATCTGACTTCTGTTGGTCATATACTACATGGTAGATTTTATTTCCTACTTTTTCTGTTTTTCCAGTAGTACGATAACCACACAGTCGCTATGGCAAGAACCCACAGATTGTTGGCTAACCATCCCACACCTTTTTCTCCCCACGTCAGAACCTGTGCTAGTAGATTGAACAGTGGCGCTAAGTTAGCGAGTGCCTTAGTGAAACCACCAACAGCTTTCGCCCCACGTGAGACAGCTTTCCTAGCAGCTATAATTATTGTAGTCACAATCCCAGCTATGGAGATGGCTACAGCAGACAGACCAATCATATTTTCCCTATCCCACTTTTTAAAACGTTCCAAACTATTAAGGTCATTATTCTCCACCTCATTGGTTAAAACAGACAGCTTCCATATGTTCAGGCCTTTCACCAATCCCAATTCTTATGCTGCCTGCCTTTAGTTTTGCTGTCTCGCTCACGCTTCTGTAGAACTGTTCCTTAACAGGGTTGGCTTCATTCAGCGCTTTCAGTCTATAGTGATCGGCCTGTATCTCAAGGGCAACAATATTCTCCATATCCGTACCTTGTGGGTTGAAGCGTTCCAGAAAATTATCTTCTTTCCTGCTCGTTCAGAAATATTCCTCCCACCCGATCCTGTAGTTCTTCCTCTTTCTTTAACCCGGTCGCTGATCACTGAGCTGACTCGTGAGATTATATCAGCCATCACTTCTTCAGAGATTATTGGGTCGTTGTTGATTTCCTCAACCATTCCCTCGGTCGTATTGGAATGTTCAGTTCTGGCTTCATCTAACAGTTTTTTGAAAAGCTCAACGTGTTCGACTACTTTTTTTGATTTGTTTTCACTGTACCTAATAATTCCATCTCTCCCAGACATGAGAACTTTCACACCATCAAAAGATGCTCCGTTGACGCGACCCTTTCTGTCAAAACTAAACTCAGTCAGTTCTATCTGGTCCTTGGATGTCTCACCATCTTTCTTATTTACTATAGTACCTAACGTTACGCGAAAGATCTGCTTTTTATCATTTGTGATAGACCCTCTCATTACCCCAACATCACGACCGATGTTGGGCACTCTATCTTCAATACGGGTTACATGCCCAGAAGGTCTGGACACGGGATAGTCCAGTCCGGGTCCTTGTTGTCGCCACCTATGAAACTCGTCTCGTCGGTACCATCTTCTCTTTCTCTACCTTCACCATGCTCATCCATTTCGATGTCAACTCCTCCTTCAGTCATTATATACTAACCTATGTACAGCTCGAGCAGAACAGCTCCAACATTCTCAGAACCGTTATTCCCGCGGACTCTAAAGGTCATCCTATTGTAAACACCCTTCTGAATCTCAACTTTCGACTCAATGTCTGTATAATGCTGTACACTCCCTTTCAGACTCTGTTCAGAGGTAATTGGAAGAGTGCCAATCAAGTTACTCCTTTTTCCATTGTACAGACTTTCCTCACTTTCAACAGCGTCACATAAAATTTCAACATACCTCAACCCTCTGTTGATGTCCACCTGGTTTGGACTGATCGTCCACCCACCACTAGTTATCACATCACCCTCGTTGAACCCTAAAAGTAGACCCATCTTTCCAAATTCTAACTTCCCCGACGTCTTCATTCTAGAAGTTCCATAGGGGATGTTCTTTCCGAAGTCAACCGTCCCACCATTCGTCTTCGTTAGAGATTTGGCAAACGTCTCTATCGCGTCAAAGTCTAGATAACCTCCGACAGCAGTAGTCATGTAATAATAAATATTTTTTTTTATGTGTTGGGGACTGGCACTAGTTTTTAACCAATCAGATTGCAGTATTTTTTTCATTAGCCAATCAGCGTCGAGCATGTGTGTAATTAGCATAATTTTGGCCGGGGGGTGTTCGAGAGTGGGTGTTGGCTCTCTTCATTAGCATATTGTTTTTTTAGGAGGGGTGGGGGTGGTTTTTTTTTTGGGTGGGTGGGGAGGTGTGTGATGCGAGGAGGTGTGTTGTATGTGGTTGGTGTGTGTTTTCTTGTGGTTTATTGTTCTGCGTGCGTGTGTTGTGTGCGTTTGTATGTGCAAGCTTTATCTAAAATATCTTCTGTTGTAATCCTTCACGTGATTGTTTATCATCTTTGCAGCATTCAAACACAATAATATTCGATGATATTATTGTGATATCATGAGTGCTGAAGAGATGACTTTTCTTTCTTCTTTCTTTGTTTTTTACGTAGTAAAGGATGCTTGAGTTTCTTGTTCATAGTCATCATGTTTTTTTAGAGCTGAAATGTGATCTGTGACGGTGAAACGTTTCAGACTACATTTCAACAAATAAAAAACACAACGTGTTTCTTCGCGAAGAGTTCATGCGTCGAGAAGAGAGAGAGACGGGAGCACCGGATGTAACGCTGTCGAGAGGCAAGTTGAAGTGATTGTGAATTCTTATACGTATGATTATTTAGTAATATTATTTTTTAAATTAGAATAAAAAAACATGTTTTGAAAAGAATGTTTATTAATAGTAAAAATACATTTTTTTAGTTTTTTTATCACCAGTCAAAATGCCACCAGGGTGCGCCACCTTTTTGTGGTGGAGCGCCCATATATTTTCTTTTAATTTTTCTGTAAAAACCGGATCTTTTTTTACCACCTTTTCTTAAAATATTTTTTTTTAACCTTTGGCCACCAAGCGCCTTTTGAGTTTTAGTTTTTTTTCTAGAATATTTTATTTTTGTTTGTTTACTCTTTAGAGACATGTTGAACAATCCGCCGTTTCCGTTTTGATTAATTATTTCCCTTCGAACCAATCGTTGTTAAATGTACGCATGTTGAAGAACCCACCTTTCTGACGCATTGATTTACCTTTTACGATTATGTTTGAACAAAGAAAAACAAAAAAATTAGTAATTCATGTGTTAATGTATTTAAAGTATTTTTTTTAAAAGAATTTGCCTTTTTTTTTTTAATGTATTCCAAAAAAAAAATCAAATTTTACACCGCCTTTTTTGATTCGTTTTTATGTTGAATAGATTACCTTTCTGGCGTGTTTTTTTAGTTTTTATACCACTACAACATTTCCTCCTCCTTTTCTTATTTTTTGTTTTATAATTTTTTTTATAGCGCATTGTAATTCGTGTATAACAAGGTGTGGGAAAAAATGCCTTACCGATTCGTACCTGTATACAAGTATTATGGTGCTTTAGTGATGATGCTTGACGAAGTAATACCTCTATTGATATGTGGCGGTAGTGACCTACAACTACGTGTTAAAGGAGTAAGGGTGTGTGAGTCGCTTTCAAATAGCGACAACGAGTCACGTAAAGTTCTTCTGCCTATATATATCGATGAGGAATGTACTATCGCTTATGAGAATCATTATTGGGGTGTCGATGTTAAACGATTTGAAGAAATTAAAGACACACAGCCTATTACGAAGTGGAATACGCAAATCCTTGCTTATATGAAAGCTTTTGAGGAAAGCAATGAAAATTGGTCGAAGTGAGTCTGTTCGCGTATACGTGGTGAATGAAAATTGTTCGAAGTTACACGTCTCGTCGATAAAAAACTATTATAAATGGTGTATACGTTGTCCTCTTCATTGTTGTATTATAAGACAACATTCTATGTGTTTACGATCTCTACCGAGAATTAATAATAAACCCTTGACAATTTTCTGCAGAAAACTATTTAACGAGAACATATATTCTTCGTATAACCCAAAAAAAAAAAGAATTTTCAACCTGAACAGCTTAAGCAAGGCGACTTAGAGAAGAGGTTGAATGAATTGCTGAGCAGTCTTTCTACGCGTATTTACATGGTAGAATATCGTATGGCAAAGTGTAATTCTATCACCAATGCTGATGCTAATCTCCTAATGGAATATTTAATTAGTTTTCAATCTGACATCATTTCGATGTTGAGGATTCTCCCCCACATCTATACGTTTCTACCCATGAACGAGGAAAGAGATCTTCGAGAAATAGCGATGGTAATGATGAAAGCGTGCCAGTGGGTAGATGATCCAGCGCCAACACAATGGAAAGAACGTTATTTTTTGATTAGGAAATGTTTGTCGTCGGTGAAGACGTGCAGCGTTAAATTTAAGGAACAACAATTATTCGATTTTTGCAAATATAAGGGTTATGTACGTAACGTAATTTATATATCGAATTGGAACGATCTTAAACAATTTAATTTTTCAGCGTGTAATTGTTAATTCATTTTTTTTTTGTGTGATTATGTTAATTAATTAAATAAATAATTTTTTTGAAAAATTGAAGTGATGTGTGTTAGTTTAAGTTTATTTAAGGAGCAGCACGGAGTGTGCAGCCTCGAAAGATTTAAGAATGCAACAAGATAAACAAGACAAGGCTAGAAACGTTGTTGAAACAATTGTAGGGGACGAAACGGCGATTATCAACAAAGAGTTGGTATCAAGCATCGACAAAAGGTTGCTAGATATTGGCGAATCTCCCGAGAACTGGAACGTCGTTTCGTTTTATAGCAGGAAAGGTTGTGAACCAGATATTTGCAAAGTTTTAGAGAATGAAGAAGGGCTACGAATAACAACAGTACCTCCGCGAATTTTACAGATTCTTAAAGAAGAGACGGCGATAGCTAACGCCACGTTAAAAATACGTGTGGATAATAAGTGCGCCGAACAAGGGATTGATATTGACCAATTGAACTTTCAGGCGGAACACATTTCGGTGGGGTGCGCCGTTAGACGATGAACAGACATCTGAACCTAATGGATGAACTTGCTGTATATATGCTAATAAAAAAACGTATAGCGAACATGTTTTTATTTTTCATTTGTGAAAAACTGTTCTTTCTAACTTTTTATTATTTTTTTCTTTGTGGTAATTATTTTGATAGAAACGTATTTTTAGTTGGGTTTGCGGAGATTTTTTATTTGATAACCTGTTTGGGTTCGTTGTACTAATAAAAAGATTAGAAAATCTCATTTGTTGCTTTATTTGCTAGAGAGATGTCAGAGGGTACGGATGTCGGCTGTACACCGACGTTGCTTCTTGATAAATTGATATGTGAAACGGCGGAATTTTTTGTTCAGAAGCTACGGGAGAATAACTTCGAAGGAGACGTTTATTTACATACTGCTGTGTGGCTACATATTGACGCGATATTGCGCGAAAGAGAGAAAGTGCGTGAAAAAATTCATAAAGACTATTTGAAGGACTTACGAAGACATATATTGCTAAAGCAAATTCTCGATGGAGAATGACGTCTCAAGAGGACTTAGTAAACGAAAGTTTATTGAATTTGATGATATATATCCTACGTTAAAAGAATGTTGTGCGACTTATCTTAAAATCGTCGATGTATTAAATGATTATTTTCATTATATGGAAGACGTTATTTTTTTTGACGCTGTTAATTTATCTTATAATTCAGAAATACCACGAATGGAATATATATATTATTGGACACTAGTTGATAAGCTTAGAAATACTTGTGATTATATGAACTATGTAAACACACAGACACCGCAGAAGATATGGAAAAAAAAAAGGGATGGGTTATTACAAAAATGCATTGTGATGTAATCAAAGAATTAAAATAAATAAACGAAACCGAAACCGGAATGAAATTGATGATGATGATGGGCATTCGAAACCGGAAAGGGTGTGTTTTTTTTATTTATTCAACATAATTCCCTTTGATTGACATTCGAAACCGAAAAAGGAATAATTTATTCATTCAACAGTTTCCTTTTCGAAACTGAATTGATTGACATTCGAAACCGGATAAGGGATAATTCATTCATTTAACATTTCCTTTTCGAAACCGGAAAAAAAAGGGATTATTTATTCATAGAAAAAAAAACTGGGAAAAAATTTTTTTGGTGTGTGTTTTTAATTGATTCTGGGTGTAAAAAAATACGGTGAAATTTGTAATTCTTAGGGATGAAGGGAAAATTATATATTCTTCCTAAGAATTATTTTTTTTTAGTATTCGAAAGGCTATGGAGAGGAAGGAGTATGAGAAATCTAGTTACGATAATTATTCAGATACAGACGATGATGATGAATTCAATGTAAATGAGCACGCTCTAGAGCAGTTGCATGCAGATATAACACGTATGGAAAGTAGTGAAGAATTTAAAAGGATATTTTCTTCGGTTATAAAACGTCTGAATAAAAGAAAAGATAAAATAAGAGCAGCCTGATGGACGACACCCACATTATAAGAAGAAAATATATCACTTTCAAACAAATATATCCCGAGTTGAGGGAATGTCATGCTACATATTTGAAAGTTATTTGTGTGAAAGAAGATGTTTTTAAAACGGGTGAAGCTCTGGTTTATTTTAACGTGGTTAATTTATCTAGTCAAGCTAAGAAAAGAATGAAGTACATTCATTATTGGACAACAGTTGTTGATCCCGGTTTGATTTTGGAATTAAAACTACATGTAGACAGATATACGACACAGGAAGTGTGGAAAGATCCAGTGCAACAAACATGCACTTGTATTTTAGTGTGAGAACAAACGTTTTGTTTGTTTTGACGTGTAGACCGACCAAGTGTTAGAGAACGTGTTTGTTTTTTGTTGCGTAGTAACGATAAGTGTCGGAACGTTGATCTAGAACCTGAAAAATAAACATTCTTAAGTGGTTAAAAAAAAAAAATTAGAAAATATAAATCGTTGACGACGTTGATAAAATATCTATCTATCTTCTATCAGCAAGCAAACACACACACACACACAACGATGAATGACTGTTACTACAACGTCACCACGATGAAAAACGATGTGGTCGTTGAGGACTGGGTTGTGAACAACGAGTGGTGGGTGCAGAAGACAAGTTGGAAGAGAGCGAACGGCGAGCAGCGATATCTGGTCAAAAAGTCCCGTGAGGCTAGGAATTTCAAGGAGATCTATTTCCTGAGGGACGAAGTTTACGAAGAAAAGAAGCCGCAGCAGGACTATCGGGGAACAACAATTGCGTCACGTTGATGAAAGACAGAGAAACATTTTAATTTTATAAACATTAGAGAAAGTCGTTTAAGAACTATCGTGAACTAAAGTTAACAAACTATCGGGAATGTTTTAGTAGTAGTTACATGTGAGAAATAAATATTTGTTCGTCTTCATTCATGTTTAGGTTGTTCGTCTTCATTTTTAATTTTGCAACAAACGTGTTCAGAACAACATTCTGTTGTTTTTGGTTTAAAGTAGTCTCGAGTTTCGGGATGTACATTGTACACGATGTTTGCAAATTCGTTGCCGCTGACTGTAGTATCCCACACATCACACCATAATAACGACGCCTCGAATCCCGTGATAAGAGTTTCGACGTGGCTTAACAAGATATACTTTTCGTGACGCTGGTTTCTTTGCTCTTGCGAATCGCCCACCATACCATAACCGCAAGAATCGACATAAAAATCGAGATTATGTTGATATCGTAATTTGTCTAACAACGATTTATAGAAAGGTAGTTTAGCGTTGTTAAATGACCCCATCGTTGCATTTTGTTTGCTTAAAAAACTCCACCACGCGTTACCCACTATTGAACGGTACGCAATAGACGTGTGTCTGCGCTCACTAATAAAAATAGCGTCATCAGCCATTTTTTCGTTGCTTGGGTTTGTTTGCTTGAAATCTTGCGATTGCGGATTTATTTATATTTGTTAAAAAAATTTGCATTTTTGAAAAAAATATATTTAAAAATTAAGAAAAAAAGATTTGAGTCAAAACGATGTCGAAACGCGATCATACCGGACGTGTGAAAATCAACACCGTTGAAACTGATCGTGCAACTACTATTTCTCTAAAAATGTTGCTTTGCATAGTACCGGAAATGAGACGTTTTTCATCACGTTATATGGGATTGTTGTACTGGTTGTGCGGTGTGTTAGATCACTACGAGGGAAAATATATATCGGGAATTAAGAGAAGGTCGTTGCGTGAAGAAAAAGAGGAAGATTCTGATGACATAGACTATTTATTTCATAGCTGTGCATACTTGTACAAGGATACGAATACGGATTATGTTATTCTAGAAAATGGATGGGAATATTTATTACCCAAGGTCGCTAGTCGTGAATGGTGTGTGTATCGAACATTGAGAGACGGTGTAATGTTGAAGCGACATCGTGGTGCCGGCAATGTTAATTTTTATTCTAGACATTCTTATTTTATGCATATTTCTTTCGATCAGGAAGAAGTGTTAACTCAATATTGCCTAGAATGTTTGAAAGCGTTGTATCAGCATAAATTATATTGTGTAAATAGTGTGACCGGCGAAGTACTCTACCCGTTAAATGACTCCCTACGGGAATTCTTACTCACGATTAATTTAAAGTATGGCGAAAGGGTTTTCATGGCGACGTATTACTTATTTACTATAGCGCCTGATATTTTTATGAGTGTGTTTATATCCTACGCTAGTTTTGATGTCGACTTGTTATATACGTTAGTGATAATTTTTCTATTTTATTGTGAAGATCATAATCCCTCGGGTGTGTTATTGTCTGAAAGGAAAACAGAGTATTCAATTTCGACGATAATAACTTTTATTGAGAAAAATTTAGAATGGGAATTGGATAAAATTGATGGTGATGAGAATAATTCTTTTTATTGTAATTATATGTATAGAACACGTGAAATTTGCATGTATAAGAATTGTAAAAAAAAGTGCGCAACTCATTTAGATAAATTAAAAGACTCCGTTTACGTTTTTGAAAAAAAAGCGAGAAATTATAGAAAATGTTCTCGCGATTATGTACATACGGTATTGAACGATTGGCGGGGTTATGGATATGTTGATTTAAAAACAAAGAAGTTATCCTCTGCCATTCGTATACGTACTACGGACTCAAGTTATTGTAAAAATCGGTATATAAATTTTATATTACCCAACGATCAAAACATTATCACTCAGCTTAGTTGAACAGTAGTTTGTTTCTTTTTTTAATTAGAAATAATTTAAATATCTGTAAAAAAAAAATAAAAAGAACTTTAATGAAACTGTGTGTTAATATCGATATTCTCCGTAAAATTAATACGGGTGAAATTTATGCAAAACCGATTCAGTCTGAGCAATTATACCTGTTAATTAATTCGTCATATGATTTTAAAATAATTGGTTTGGAAAAAGATTATTTTAGAAAAGGTTGTGATAAAGTTATTTTTGAACCCGTGGGCGAGCCGACTCTTCCGCATAAATATTATTGGGGATTGAGTAGATCGCATGATTTTACAAATGAAGTCGATGAATATATTAAAAACCATTATTTTATACGTTAATTAAAAAAATATTATAAAAAGCAAAGCAAAGATTTGATCATTATCATTAAATACCCTCTGGAACTCAGGAGACGAGCTCCCCAAACAAACAAACGCTAAAATTTTCTTATCACAATGGAATTATATTTAAAACAACACGTGGGTAACGAGCGCGTACTTCAAAAGTACGCGGATTTAACGCAAAAGGTGGTGGCTCTTCAAAAGAAGAATAATAAAGCGATTTTAGCGAAAGTATTCCCGACGAGTAAAGCGTGTGCAAAATTTACCATGCAATCGATGATGGAGGTGGAGATGGATTCGATCCCCCCGTTGGTTAACGTTATACAGCAAGCTAACGGTTACTTCAATTGGAGTGAACATGTTCTCATTGTGATTTCGACTTATCGAAATTACAAAAATGACGAGATGCGTCTGGTGTTGCGTAGTAGCGAATTTGGAACCGGCGAATTAGTTTTGCAAAGAAAAATACAGGTCGTTCCCGATGAAGATTTAACATTCGATGACGATGGTGAAGAAACACCAGTGGTGGTTGCTGCTGTATCAGAAGAAGAAACCGTGTCGTGGGAAGACGAATGGGGGAGTTTTTCTTTTAAGAAAAACGATTCGTTAACAGAGATCGCTATCCAGTTGAGCCGTTTTCATCACGATGTGTGCGGGAATGCTGGTGGGAAAAAAAGAAAGGCGCCTACTGCTACTAATAAATCAACAAGCACAACAGTAACATCGAAGAAGAAGAAAAACGAAGAACAATGTGAGTCGGGGGAGAAGAAGAAGAATGAACAGTGTGTAATACCCATAAATATGTTTGCCGCCGCTGAATTAATTTATTTTTGCAGTATCGATAAAAGTCTAAGCGTAGAAGATTGTATTTGTAGATATAATGATGAAATGAATGGGGGTTTAAATGCAGATGCTAAAGTAGATTTTGTCAGTCTTATAAACACAGAGGGGTTTGAAGAGATCAGACGTATGGTTGAACAATTACGTTAAAGTATTTTTTTTTTTATAATTATTCTTTCAGAAAGAGATGGGAAGAAAAAAAAAGACTGTATTTACTGAAGATTTTATTAAAAAAGCATCGCGACTTTTAAAAGGAGAAACGTTAGAATTGGAACAATTAGAAAAATATAAACAACATAAACTGACTAGAAAAAAATATAGACGTTTAAATATACATGTGAGTGAAAAGAATGAACAGTGGGAAATTGATTTAGCAGAAAATAAAGATTTGGCGAGATTTAATCGTCAATTTCGTTATTGGCTTGTGTGTATTGATGTCTATTCGCGTTATGCGTGGGTGGAGTTTTTAAAGAAGAAAACGGCAAAAAATACAGCTGAAAAAATGGAAAAAATTTTAAAAAAAGATGGCACGCCTAAGAAAATTCAGTGTGACGAAGGATCGGAATTTCAAATAATTCGTAAAACTTTGAGTAAAAAATATGGTTTTGAAGTTTTTCATACGTTCAATCGAGAAATTAAAGCCTCGCATGTCGAAAGAGTAATTCAAACTTTAAAAACAATGGTTCGTCGTGTTTTAACGTTGACGGATAGTTTTGATTATTATTCTTATTTTCGCATAATTCTCGAAAGATATAATAATTCACCGCATAAAAGTTTGGGTGGCGCCACACCCCATGAGCTTTATCGTGAAGATAAAAAACAAAAAAAAATTAAAAATATATTACTACGTAAGATGATCTCGCCCGTCACTTTTACTAAAAACGTGTTGAAAGAAGGAACGCTTGTGCGAATAGCGCGTGGAAAAACGAATATTTTTGAGAAAAGCAGTCTACGCCGTTGGACGGACGAAAAATTTAAAATCAAAAAAGTATTTGTAACGGATCCCGTGACATATGAATTGGTGGATTTAAACGGTGAAAAAATCACGGGGATATTTTATCGCGAAGAATTACAAACAATATGAATTTGCAAATTTTAAGCAATACTGTTGCAGAAGATGGAGAGGTTAATTATACGAATCAATTTGAAATGAAATTAGCCGAACCGATCGACGCAATAAATCACGACGCGTTTTTTGAATTAACAGAAATTTCTTACCCGGGAACGACGAAAAATATCGCTGATGACTCTTGTTGGTTTTCTTTTAAATTATTAATGAGTAATTTTAGGCGAGGACCGAACGGCGATGATTTTGCACCCACCGACCTAACCATATCGAGTGATAAATTCATTATTCCAGAGGGATGTTATACTTTAGAAAAATTATTGCAGTATTTAAATAACGCTTTAAACGAATATGATATAGCATTTTTATTAACAGCGAGCGGTAAAGTAAAAATAACGGCAAAACTGTATTACGAATATTGGGTGAATCAATCAGTAGCGACAAGAACCGTCCGAGGGATGAGAACAGGAGATGATGGGTATGATCTCGATTTCTATCATATTGTATCACCATCATCAGAAAACACCAATGCAAGATTTTGTATTGCGGATATGGTGGTATTTTCTAAAAAATTAGCTTTTATGTTAGGGTTTGCAGATGAGATTATATGGTTTAGACAATGGAACATCCCTTGCGACGGAATAAAAGTTTATAATACAACACAAGAGGTTGTAGCGATGCATTTACCCGACATATCTGACGGGTTAGATAAAATGTTTGTTTATTGTGATGAACTTGAAAGAAGTTTTATTGGCGACTCATCTGCTGAACTTATTTCTACAGTACCGATTCGTTGGAGCGAACAAGGAAAAGGGAATGGTGAATTAATTATTTATACCCCATCTGTACCGGTTAAAAGAAAATTTAAAAAAGCGAGTATTTCTTCGTTACATATTGCAATAAAAGACAGTGCAGGTGTTAAAGTACCTTTTGATTCGGGAACTGTTAGCATCGAGGGGGTAGTTCATCATGCTTAAATTACATTTTAGAGCGAATGAAAATAGGTTGGAAATTGTCGACAAAGAAATTTCATTTCCTTTTTCGTCTTTTTCATATGGTGATAAGAACGTATTATGGAATTTAAATTCTATAGAATGTAAAAATATTCGTGGAAATTTTCGTTTATTATATTGTAGAAGACTTGATTTTTCTACGGTTTGGAGAAACAATTCGAGTAATAAAGTTGAAAATTTAACATATCGCAATAGCAGAGATTGTGGATTAGGACGGCTCGAACAGCAAGGCATGTTATTATCTAGGCATTTATTATTATTTCATGATGAAAAAAAACCTAATAATTTGGTATTTAAAAAAAAACTACCGTTAATGTTATTATCAAACGCTATGGAAAAAAAAGTCCAATTTTTTATTTGGTATGAAAAAGATGATTATAGAACTTTTGCATATAAGAAAACGCTACATGATGAAGACATTACACTCACTTTGAATTTGTTTGAAGAGGGGTAAAGAGAAAAAAAAAATGAATGCAAAGAAGAAAACATCACAATTAGATGAAAAAGACTATTTGGAATTATTACATGGAAGAAGAAATGGCGGGGGATATAATCGAAATTATTTTGTAATCAAACAAGAAACAAAACAAACTAAAGGAGAAATTTTACTCAATGGTCACGTGGGACTACCTCCTAATATGGATGAACAACATGAAAAAAATTATGTAAAACCTGCAAAAAAAAGAAAAAAAGATACATTACATCCTGAACTTTTACGTATTTTAAATAGATAAAAAAAAAAAAATTTTTCAAAAAAAAAAAAAATAAAAAAAAATATTTAATTTGATATTATAAA
Organism: Corallium rubrum; assembly: GCA_964035015.1. Classification (NCBI taxonomy): domain Eukaryota; kingdom Metazoa; phylum Cnidaria; class Anthozoa; order Scleralcyonacea; family Coralliidae; genus Corallium; species Corallium rubrum. Next base: position 2,791 of record CAXIUP010000194.1, on the reverse strand, counting down.
TATCGTGTGTTGTTTTATAAAAAAATCATTTCGTTCGGGTTTTTATACGCTGATAGTATGGCACGCAATAGAAAAAAAATAAAAAGACGAAGAAAACCAAAAAGAAAACAACAAAAAGGTCGGGGTTTTGGGGCGGGTATGGCACTTGGTATGTTTTTGCCGAAGTTATTGGACACGACAAAGGGCATTCTTAAAGTTAACATTTAAAAAAAAAAAATATGTCTACCCGCGATGGTCATGAACAAGAAGTCGATCAACACGAGACATTATATTCAAAACCTTTACAGTTATTTAAATCATCGCCTTTTAATGATCTTTTTACGGATAAGCGTATTGATGTGATACACCCCATTCCTAATACTGCTTATGCAGATGCGTACACATTTAAACGACAGGGAAATAATGTGGGGTTAATAAAAACAAGTGATGCAAGAATGTATGTAAAAATGTCAATACGAAATGCTGCCGGTGCTATTATTGCAAACGCTAGATTTGTACCGCCCGCCTTTCCTTTGCGTACTATGTGGCGCTCTGCAGAATTGAAGATTAATGAATGTTTAATTACACCTGCTTCTAATTTTAATTTCCTTTCGGCGTATTTGAAAATTCTTACCCGTGAAACGCCTAAAATGTATAAAGATTCACCGCAAATAAATTGCGGTTATTTTGACAGCCATAGTCAGATGCAGACCATTCTGGGAAATAACGTGGGGATGGTGAGTAGACGTAATCTTACAAACAATCAACCCGCAGTACAACTTATTGATAAAATTGATCTACCGTGTTTCAGCGATGCGGGTGGTGAAGTTTTTATTCCGTCAGCTTTTAAACTGGAGCTAAAATATGTAAGAGCAGCCTATGCCCTCCTTTACATGGGTGCGAACCACGCGGATGGAGATTTTGATGTTTTCAAAACGTCATTAGAAGAATTTCATATACGTGTACCTGTTTACAAGCCCAAAGACCAGTTGGCTAACGCTTTAAATACAGCGTTTGTCACTGATTCGCAAGAAGCGCGATATTATTCGACAACATTCCGCACGGTGACGGCATCAATAGCTGCTGTTCGAAGAACGCATATAGAAAACGATGTGTTTAATGGATCATGCCCTGTTCGTTTATTTATCGTGTATGTGAGACGTGACAATTTTGCTGGTACTATGGGTACTAACGTGTTTAATTTTCAATGGGAGAATTATTCAAATGTAAACGTCACAGTAAATAGCGTGTCTATTGGAACGATAGAAAATTCAGTTGAAGCATACGAGCAATTACGCAATGTTCTTAATAGAGATCATTCTGAAATGCCGATAACTTACAATCAATTTATAAATGGATATGCGGTTTTAGCTTTCGATTTAACTACAAATTCCGACTCACATTTAAAAGTGCTACCGAATCGACCCAGCGGTGTTGTTAACGTTCACATGAATTTCTCAGTCGATACGGCTGCGGGAAACATATTCTACATTGGCGAATTTCGTAATGAAATAAAAGTCGGAATGAAAACACCTGCGCGTTTGTTATACGATGTATAAATTTATGAGTTACTAAAAAAACATACTCATTCCGTTTTTAATTCTCACCATGGAAAAAACTAACGGGAAGTCAAAAACAAAAATAATAATTAAAACTATACACCCAGGAAATATAATTGATAAAAAAATACATTTAAATAAAGAACATATTATAGTTCATCCAGTAGCGTCGAAATTTGCTTGAAAATGGATGTAAAAAAAACAGAAAAAGAAGAAGAAAAAAGAAAAAAAAAACAAGAAGAAGAAGAAGAAGAAGAAGAAGAAGAAGAAGAAGAAGAAGAAGAAGAAAAAGAAGAAAATGAAAAAAGAAAAAAAAAGAAAAAAATAGAAAAACACGACTCATCTGGTTTTTCAGAAAATGAGTTGATGTCTGAAAGTGATGACGATGGTGATGATGATGATGATGATAATGATGATGATGATGATGATGATGATGATGATGATGATGATGATGATGATGATGATGACGACGATGATGATGAAAATGAGACGGGCATGTTAAAATCATTAATATTATATCATCAGTTGTTGAAAAAAAAAAAAGAAAAAAAGAAAAAAAAATTCATCCCTTCGGTTAGAGAATTTTTTAAAGTAAATATGATTAAAAAACATAAATTATACGATGAAAATTTAAAAAAAAAGATATTACTTTTAGCCAAAAATATTGTGGAAAAAAGAATTCCGATAAAATGCAGCGACGATTATTTGTATTTACTTAAAAAAATGGCATGCGGAAAAATTAATTCAAATGATCTTAAGATCATGTTATGCGAGGATCATTGTCTTAGCCTTGTATTTGAAAGAGCGGTTAAATTTTTAAGTAAATTTGAAAAAGAAAATGAATAAATTACAATTAGTTGATGCTGTTAAATTGAACGAGATGTTTGAATATTTAAAAAACGATCATGAAAATAAGAAACTACTTCAAGGAATAAAAAAACAAGATGAATTTCAGTTGGAAGAAAAAAAGGAAGCGATGGAAAACGCTGTTAGACAAAACAAACACCCCGGTGAAAGCGTAGTGAGTTTTTTAAAACAAAAAAATGCTCTCAAACGTAAAGCCGACAATTTAACGGTTACTGGAGGGGATGGTGATGAAACAAAAAAAGAAAATACGGACAAGAAGGAAGGAGAAGAAGAAAGTCAAGAAAAAAAAACACCTAGTGAAAGAAAAATAATAGAATTTTTAAATAAAAAAGGACTGAAAAGCAACACTCTTCAAATGGGTAATAAAAGCATTAATCGTGCAGATT
>CAXIUP010000192.1:1557500-1603690 GCA_964035015.1 Corallium rubrum | reverse complement strand
GCTCCCGGTTTGGACTTAAAATGTATATATTCTACACTCGAATTTTCCTTCACCCTAAATCCTTAGAACATGCTATGTAATCGAGTGAAATGCCCAATATCATCTATATATATATATATATATATATATATATATATATATATATATATATATATATATATATATATATATATATATATATATATATATATATATATATATATATATATATATATATTGGTTCACGAAATGTTAGTGCTCAATACCATATAGATAGAGCAAAATACAGTCGTTGGCACCTATAACTTGTACACGTGACAATAAAACAGGTTTTAATTGGACATTGAATTTAAATTGATCAGGGGTGAAACGTTGAAGTTTGCGAGGCTATCTTTTACGTTTCTCGATTTGACCCGATGTATACAGTAAACAAGTTTGGGAGGAACTATAAGCCTGGAACTCATTTATCCGAAGATTTGCGACATCAGATAATCGAACTTTCGCAACATGGTTCGACTCGGGAAGTTGGTAGAAGGCTGCGAATTCAACCGTCGACCGTTTCAAAGATCGTGAAACAATACCGTGAAATGGGGCAAATTGCGCCACTTCAAAGAGATCATATCAGAACACAAAGCAAACTTTCATTTGCTGATTCGTTTTTATTAGAAACGATAGTGAACCATAAGGGATCAGCATCTTTGAAAGAGCTGCAGGAGCAATTGAACGAATTTGGGGATTGTGCTGTAATTTCACTTACCACAATATCGCGACATTTGCGATACAACTTGCCGAGTGGAGAAAATTACTCTCGTAAACGTTTGGGAAAGTGCGTCGATAAAAGATTTACCCATTATATTTATTATTTCAAATAATCTTTTATTTATCTAATTTAAGTTTTTTATTAAAAAAATAATATTTTTAGTTTGATGGCCCATGGGTGCCATTAGAAAATTTAAAAAACCCATATCGTGGCCCATGAGTGCCATAGACCATAATGCAATTGGCGCTTGCTATCTTGCCACATGGAAAATGTCGAAGAGAAAACAGGACGCTTGGGACAGTTTTAAAGCCAAGATTTCCAAAAAAAGAATGGGGAAGAACATCGATGATAGCTCTGTAAGCGCTTGTCCTGAATTCCTTACAGTTCAGCGCTTATCGTCCGACGTTGAAGGCAAGTGCCAGAAATACTCTCGCATCGGAGCGTTCACGATGGTACCATTTGGTAATGAACTGTCAATGGAAAACGTCAAGAACGCGTGTACAACACATTTTTCTATCCCTAAATACATGGATTGCGATATACTGGCTGGGGAAAGAGGGCCATCGTTCACCGACGTCGGCCAAATCAAAGATTGGAAGCTGATCCATGTGAGATTCATTGAGCGAAGCGGTACTAAAGAGGTCGTGAACATTGATGAGAACAAATCAGGACAGGTATGTTCTTCTGCTAAAAGCAGTAATATACCTTTGCAAAAATCAAAAATGCCTGCATCAGTACCACTTAGTGCCATGATGAATTTGGGGAAATTCATTCCACCAAAACAAAGTAAGGAGCTGGTGACTCTGCAGCTGGAAGAGTTTTCGATTGAGGGGGAAAAGTGGCTTGACCCCTTCGAAGTACGATTTTCTGTAAGCAGAGAGAAATTTGCAAGTGGGGGATTCAGGGATGCATATGATTGTACCGCCGTGTCCGGCATGAAAGGTAGATTTGTCTTAAAGAAGTATCAGGAAGATAAAATTCAAAGTATAGTGGAGTCGTTTAACTCACTGGAAATTCACACAAGAAAGGTTGTGCAAATGCACACCTTGGCAAGGCATTTTACCAAATTTTTAAAAAATGAACCCCCCGGTTTTGGTGATTCACTCCTTTACAACAAGCTGTATTATAGCAAACTTCATGAGCAGTTTATAACCATTGAACAGTACCTCGAGGGTAACTTCAGCAAATACGTCAACAACACTGGTGACGTTATTATTAAAGATGGTAGTGATCTGGCATCGAAGGCTGAAATGTTTGCTCATTACACTTATATAAAGTCAGGGAAACAACTCATGGTCCTCGATATCCAGGGAGCTGGTTGCTCACTCTGTGATCCTGAGGTTGCAAGTTCTAATCTGGTCGATAATGAAGATAACATCTTATTTTGCAATGGCAACCTGTCATTTAATGCCATTGATACATTTCTTGCAGATCATATTTGTAACAAATTCTGCAAGTTGCTTATGTTACATGAAAAGTGAGCTAAACCTGTCTGAACTGAATAAGACTGAGAAAAACTGAGAAAAACTGAACTGATAAAACTGCATTGGTACAGACAGTGCTTGTTCTGTTTTGTTTTGTTTTCTTGTTACTGTTGTACTGTACTGTACTTCAAAGCATACTACATGAAGTTCTATATTAACTTTGTATTTTACATTTTTTCTAAATAAATTTTACAATAAATTAGCAACTTTGAAGCTGCCTTACTGTAGCTGTGTGTATATGTCAAAACTTTAACAGGAATAAGAACTGGTTATTTTAGTATAAAATGATTACAATACTCTTCCTAAATCAATATTTTCTTTCAAATATAAGTAAGCATTAGCTGCCTCTGCAGGTTCGATATCATCAACATTGGGAATGTGCCGTTCACATTCAAGGTGAAAAGGTTTGTCTAAATAGTCATCAGTATCCTCCAAAACCTCAGAAAGCTCTGCTACCTCTTTCAATTGTTCTTCAGTCACAGGAATACCACACCTTTCACCACCATAGTTTTCAGGAAAACAATAAATATGTTCTGGAACACCTGATGGCAGTTCCTTTTCTCTCTGATGCCAACTACGATGGTTATTCCAAATTGATGTTCGAAATGTATCAAGTTCTTTTTGCAATAGGGGAATATAAACAAATGCCAGCATATTTTTTAAACAAGTAAACAGTAAACAAGTACACCAATGCATTTAGTGTAGTTGTTGAACAGATAATTTAATATCTCCAAATTACAGGTTCACTCTGTATGAAACACATTTGTCTTCAACACAATAATGCATACAGTACCTGTGACTGTCATTAGAAGGGTCATATTCTCCATCTTCTATGAGTACATTAAGTTGCTCCTTGAAGAACTTTTCCATTATGTACAAGAGCTCCCTCCACCATCGTTCAATTTTATTTTGTGTAGAAGGGTCATACAGCACACAATCAGTCGCTTCATCCAGATCTCCATTTTGACTTCTGAGGTAAGAATGGATGGTTGCTAAAATAGTTGTCTCTGTGCCTTAGTCTACTCTGATTCTACAGGGCAAAACTAAGAAATGCATTGATAGAATAATTTAGTATACATTTGTATTTTTCTCTATCTGTCTAATCTGTCTAAACCAACTTCACATTCTAACTAAGTTAGTGTACTGTACTAAATGCACTTTGTGAAATAACAAATGGTTTACCTTTACAGGAAAACAAGTATTCCAAATAAAAACGACCAACAATGTGTGGGTCATGATTAGTAGTCCATATTCTTAAAAACATCATTCTGCCACTGTAGGTATCTTGACCTCCATAAATGCGCAATGGGAATGTGGAGTTTTGATAGCCACACATTTTGTCATGGCCATCCAATGCCATGGCACAATCAGAACCCTAAATAAACCAGACACAGTGCTCAAATGCGGTGCCTTGTTAAGTACTCAAGTAATTGATTGTGCACTACATGAACAAACTCACAGACAGAATATATTGCTACCTTGGATTGACTAGTGAATGTACCTCACACTATGGTGGGTACAACGAGGCAAAGTGTGACGGAGCTCGCACTATACAGGTCAGCGATATATATATATATATATATATATATATATATATATATAATTAACAATTATACCATGAGCTCGAGTCGTATATGAGCTCATAGCCAACGAGGCACTTCGCCGAGTTGGCTATGAGTTTATATTCGACGAGAGTGAATGGTATAATTGTTTTATAATATAGCAAAATATGTTATGATAATTAATGCAAAATTGTTGATTTATTGCAATAAATTATATTAATTAATTGAATATCCGCCACATATGAGCTTCCGTCATGCGTATTGTAGTTGATGTTTTCAAGTTTCTTGCTGAGTTGAAAACAGCTTCAGAATTTTCTCTCAGAGCCAAAATATCCGTTTAAAAGATTGAATGAAGAATAAAAACAGCTTTGAAAAGTCAAAATAATAAATCACATATCTCCTCGTGGCCTCAAAATAACCTATATATATATATATATATATATATATATATATATATATATATATTTATTTATTTATTCGGTAGACTTGCTGTGCTACTCCGAGTTTCACGCAGTAAAGCGATCGTCAGGCAACTGACAGATCTGGTGAAGCTACTCTCTATAGCAACTTTGACGCAACTCTAACCTACGAACAACCTACAAGTGACGAAAACAACAGTGACAGCAACCGAACACAAAGACGAAACAGACAACGCAACACTATATGGTACAACCCCCCTTACAGCAAGAACGTAAAATCAAACATCGGTTCCTTCAACTGATTGACAAACACTTTCCACCTTCTAACAAACTACACAAAATCTCCAACCGACACAACGTACGAATTAGCTACAGCTGCCTTGACAACATGAACTCATTCATAAACAGACACAACAGGAAAATACTAAACAAACACACGAGACACACGAACACAAACAACACAGACGACGTGCGGCAGTAGATAACCCCCCCATATAGTGTATCAAAGGGATGCCGCCTCATTAATATTCAGCGTGACTCACGCACCGTGACTCACGCATGACTCACGCCTATGACATGATTGGGCAAGATTGGAATATAGTTAGTGCGCATGAAGTTATATAAATTGAATAATATGGAGACTTTGAATATTATATTAACCTAAATGATCAAACAGTCTTATACCCGTTTAGAGAGTTATTGGTCTTAAGGGGTAAGGGGTAAGTCACGTCACTACGGTGTGCGTTGTTTTCGAAACTTTGCAACCTCTTACTTGGTGCAAAGTCAATCAAATATAGTATTAAATTGATCATAAAGTTTGGGTGATTCTGAGGATATATTTTTTGTGTTGTTTATCGCTGGAATTATTCGTTTATTTTGGATTCCTTGTCTTGGTCGTCAGTTTGTTGTTGTGCTCACTACAAATCGGGAATTTTGGATTGTGGTCATCTCGTCTACCGTTTATTGGATTTGTTTTAAACTATGTCTGTGAACTACGCAATTTGTTACTGTTCACCTGTCAAGTTTTGGTGTCTTTTGGTCATACAGAATTCAAACTACGCTCATTTTATCATTTTGACCGTTGGAAATTCATTGACATCGTATCTATATTATGTCAAGCGCCGTCCGCCTTGGTAACTACGTTATATAATTGTGATCGTTTGTCAGTCGTCTGCAGTCTATTATGAATATCCATCCTAGAATCGTGTCATCTATATAATCTTCTGTTTCTTGGTACAATTTTGGAATTTATTTCGTGATTAACATTTTTATCGCTATTTTGAATTATTCACGATTGTATATTTCAAGTTCGTCGTTGTTTGAACTTTGCCCTTGGTCACGGAAACCTGAGACTTTGGTCTTTTGTAATTTCAACGTTTCAACACCAGCTTCGGGATTTCCCCTGATAATTATTATCAAATCAACTATGGCATTTGTTGCACTATCTTTGTCGCCACGTAACTTACTGGTTATATTGCATATATTCATATACCTATCAAGTTTTACCCGAGACTTGTCCCAATCCACACCCGCGGATCTCAACTGTGAAACTTTGTACGTGTCACAATTGTTGTCTAATCCAAATATTCGAACGAATATTCTCATTTTCATATCTCCCGTCGCTCAACCTCCGCCAAGCCTCTCTCCTCAGATAGGAAATTAATCCGTGGACTTCATATTGCCATGAACTTCTCCATTTCTATTATTCTGATATCTCTATCTAATGACATTTCAACCCATCCTGGTCCTGACTGCAGCATTTCAACATCACCACCTAATGTGCGAGGACTAATCAACCCCAGAGCCCGTTCTTCATTTAATGTTTTGTATCAGAACGTCAGAAGTCTGAAGGCAAATTATCATAACTCTAGAACTAATTGCGTCGTGAATAAGCTATCCTGTCTACATGACGTTGTTTATGGCAACAGTATAGATGTGATTGCTTTGGTGGAGACTTGGCTCTCTAGTCATGTGCGTGATGATGAAATCTTACCTGTTGGGTACAAGCTAATTCGTAGAGATCATCAAACTGGTAAACGGGGAGGTGGTGTTCTGCTTGCCGTGAGTGATACAGTCAAAACTGAACCTTCTGGTTTCGTTTCCGACTCATTAGAACTTGCATCTGTTGTCATTAACTCCTCGTCCAGTAAAGTATTTGTTGCTGTCTGTTACCGTCCAACTGACTCCACCATTGATTTTATTCATGAACTATCCCGATTTTTGAAATTTGTAAAAGATTCACAATTCAGAGACGTTTTTCTACTTGGTGATTTTAACTACCCTAACATCCAATGGTCTAATGGTTCAGGTTTCTCTACCTTAAGTTCAGAAACTAGTTTCATTGACATTGTCACTGAGTTTAGTTACCTACAATTGATAAACTCGCCTACGCGCGGTAACAATCTTATCGATCTGGTTTTAACTACAAACGAACATTTAACCAACAACTTCGAAGTTACTGATGACGACTCCATCTCTCTGCACTCTGATCACAAAGCAATATTTTTCGACTTAAAACTCCATCAACAACCTAAACAATCCTCCGAACGTATAGTATATGATTACTCTAAGGGTGATTTCGTTGGCCTCATTAACTGTCTCAGGAACACTCCACTAGTAGATATAGTCCTCAACGAAAGTCACGACGTAAATCTTGCCTGGTCAAAGTGGAAAAACGCTTTCCTTGCCGCTGTAGACTATTTCATTCCTAAAACAAAGTTAAAGTGTTCATTCACCCCTCCGTACATCACCAAGGACTTACTCCACGCCATCAAAATGAAAGAGTCACTAAGGAGAAAGGCTAAGGCTAAGAACTCACCTCAACTTTGGAGAAGAGAGAATATCTCTCTGGACTGTCCGAAAATGTGTACAATGATCCTAAATCATTTTGGAGATTCTTTAAGAGTAAATCCTCAAAATCCTCTATCCCTGACGTGGTTAAATTGAATGGTCAGAAACTTTTTTCTGCGGAGGAAAAAGCGGATGGCTTTAACCAATATTTTGCGTCAGTCTTTATCTCCGACTCCGACACAAGTTCTTCACCTCTTATCTCTCCTTCTAACTCAACATCTAACTCTCTTGACTCATTAACTATATCTGAATCCGACGTACAGTCATTGTTGTTTAATTTGTCACCCTCTAAGGCTACTGGTCCTGACGGTATACCAGCTTATATTCTAAAGCGATGTTCTGAAGTAATCGCCTCGTCTTTGACTGCTCTCTTTGAGCTATCTCTTCAGCAGGGTGTTTTCCCTTCTGAATGGAAATCTGCTAATGTCGTGCCCATACCCAAGAAAGGCGACGCTCATGAGGCCACCAACTACAGACCAGTTTCATTACTCTCCCAAGTCTCCAAAGTTCTTGAACGTCTAATTTTCAGTCAAGTTTATTCTTTTGTTAAGAACTCTTTGCATGACCTTCAACACGGCTTTCGTTGCCATAGGTCATGTGTTACTCAACTTTTGAATGTGCTTCACGACCTTGGTCATACTCTTGACTCTGGTAAGGAAATTGACATGGTTTATCTTGACTTTGCTAAAGCGTTTGACTCTGTGTCCCACAGCAAACTCTTGTTCAAACTTAAATCGTTTGGAATCTCTGGTCCACTTCTTAACTGGTTTGCCGATTACCTTCGTGATCGTAAACAGTGTGTTGTCGTTGAAGGAGTTTCCTCATCCTTTCTTAGTGTTACCTCTGGTGTGCCACAAGGTAGTGTAATTGGTCCTCTCCTATTCTTACTTTATGTGAACGACCTTCCAGAGGTAACCAAGAATAGTACTGTTGCACTTTTTGCTGATGACAGCAAATGTTATCGTGCTATACAATCACCAGATGATCGAGATCTCCTCCAGCTTGACCTGGACGCTATGTCCAACTGGTCGCTGTCCTGGCAATTGAAATTTAATGTCTCAAAGACGCTTTTACTCAGGATATCCCGCAAACGCAACCCTCCAACTCATTCCTACTTTCTTAATAACGAACCAGTCAAGAGCATAGCTAGCCAAGTAGACTTGGGTGTGGTTATCAGCAATGACCTAAAGTGGTCCCCACACATAGCCAGCTTCACTGCAAAAGCCAATCGTATGCTTGGTTTTCTTCAAAGGAATTGTACCCAAATGACTGATATTCGTTGCCGTAGGCTTCTTTTTCTTGCTCTCGTCCGATCTCATCTGTCCTATGGTAGTGAGATCTGGGCACCTCAAGGATCGTCACGCGATCTTGCGATCCTCGAGGGTGTTCAAAGACGTGCTAGCAAATTCATCCTTCAGGATTATGAGTTGTCATATCCTGAACGTCTTAAGAAACTTAATTTACTTCCGATATCCTACTGGCTTGAACTAAAGGATCTCGTCTTCTTTTTTAAATGTAAACAAGGCCTCTTCGACCTAGACATCTCCTCTTTCGTCACTTTTTCTTCTCACAGCACGTCTCGCACCCGTTCAAGTAAGGACAACTTGCTTCAAGTCAACCATTGCAGGACGTCTCTCTATAGGAACTCTTTTTTCAACCGAATTGTCCTTCTCTGGAACAATCTCTCTCCCACCATTCGTAATAGTTCATCCGTTTCCTCCTTCAAACACAGACTAACTGTTTACTACTCTTCTCTACTACACTCATCTTTCGATGTAAACAGAATGCGCACTTGGAAAACCTTCTGTTCCAAGTGCCGCTCTTTCAACTTAAGCTGTTGTTCCTAATTCGTCATGTCTTCTGTAAACTGTATATTTGTTCTCGTCTTTATTTTATTTTATTGTATTGTATGTTATGTTTGTTTTCATTAAGGTCGGTCTTCACATGGGACTACTCATGTCCTGTTGACCTTACCTTCAACCATATATTTAGTTATTCAAAGTTTTTTTCTCTAATTTGATAGTTTTAATTCTTTCGCATTTATGTATGGTTGTAAAGTTAATAAATAAATAAATAAATACTTTGGGCTAGTCTGTAGAGGAACGAAACAGAAATGGATAGAGACACTTTATATTTTTTATCTTAAACCTGGTTTGTAGGAATTTAGCGGGTTTTTGGTTAAGTAATCTGAGTGTTATTTACGAAGAGATGAATGTTGACAGTTTTGGTTGAACTATCGCTTATCTAACCCTAGTGTATAGAGTATACGAATCCTTGGATGAAGAATCAATTCGAGAAGCCGTAAAAAGAAGACGATCAATGATTTCATGAGAAAATATAAAAGGAATAACTCTTCAAGCTGGTTGCTACGCTTTCTGTTACTAACTGTGATATTTGCATATTTATCCTGAGTGCACGTGCAGGAGACAAAAGAGAAACTTATTAAGAGGATTAAGTGCTTAGGCAAGTCTAGGCAAGAAAGTCATTAGCGTGTATTTTGCATAAGACAGAATTCACAACAATCAGTTTAAAATATTCATTTAGGCTTTGGTTTAAACTTACACATATCAAAACGAATTACGGTTACATATAAAAAGTTTTAGTAAGGTCTGCTTCTTAGATTAGATTTAGGCGTTTTACCCCTGGGGTAACTCCCAAACACCCCTGGGGTACCCCAAACACCCCCGGGGTACCCCAATCACCCCAGGGGTAACCACCAAACACCCCCGAGGTACCCCAATCACCCTAGGGGTAACCCCCAAACACCCCTGGGGTACCCCATTCACCCCTGAGGTAACCCCAAACACCCTAGGGGTAACCCCCAAACACCCCTGGGGTACGCCATTCACCCCTGGGGTAACCCCCAAACACCCCGGGATACCCCAATCACCCCTGGGGTAACCCCCAAACACCCCCGGGTACCCCAATCACCCCAGGGGTAACCCCAAAACACCCCTGGGGTAACCCCAAACACCCCAGAAAATACTCCAAACTCCCCCTATCATGTAGTCATATAGTCATAGTCATATAGTCATATAGTCATGTAGTCATAATCCTAAGATCATAGTCATAGTCACACTCCTAACTAAGAGTATAGTCCTTATCTTCCTCTTATCTTCCCATTATCTTTCTTATCTTCCCTTTATCTTCCTCTTATCTTCCTTGTCTTCCTTATCTTCCTCTTATCTTCCCATTATCTTCCATTTATCTTCCTTGTCTTCCTTATCTTTCTCTTATCTTCCCATTATCTTCCGTATCTTACTCCTCCCCCTCTTTCTCCGCTTCCTCTTTCTCCTCCTCCTCTTTCTCCTCCTCCCCCTTTCTCCTCTTCCTCCTCTTCCTCCTCCTCCTCCTCCTCCTGCTCTCTCTCCTCCTCCTCCTCTTAAATTGTGTGTTTTGGTAGCGTTTTCCTCATTTAGACACTGACTGTCAAATAGATGTTGATCAAAAAGCACATTTTAAGAGGAGGAGGAGGAAGAGGAGAGAGAGGAGGAGGAGGAGGAAGAGGAGGAAGAGGAGGAGAAAGAGGAGCAGGAGAAAGGGGGAGGAGGAGAAAGAGGAGGAGGAGGAGAAAGAGTAGGCCGAGAAAGAGGAGGAGGAGTAAGATACGGAAGATAATGGGAAGATAAGAGGAAGATAAGGAAGACAAGGAAGATAAGAGGAAGATAAAGGGAAGATAAGAAAGATAATGGGAAGATAAGAGGAAGATAAGGACTATACTCTTAGTTAGGAGTATGACTATGACTACGATCTTAGGATTATGACTACATGACTATATGACTATATGTCTATGACTATATGACTACATGATAGGGGGAGTTTGGGTGTTTGAGGTTACCCCTGGGGTGATTGGGGTACCCCGGGGGTGTATGGGGGTTACCCCTGGGGTGATTGGGGTGCCGCGGGGGTGTTTGGGGGTTACCCCTGGGGTGATTGGGGTATCCCGGGGTGTTTGGGGGTTACCCTGGAGTGATTGGGGTACCCGGGTTTTTTGGGGGGTTACCCCTGGGGTGATTGGGGTATCCCGGGGGTGTTTGGGGGTTACCCCAGGGGTGAATGGCGTACCACAGGGGTGTTTGGGGGTTACCCCTAGGGTGTTTGGGGTTACCCCAGGGGTGAATGGGGTACCCCAGGGGTGTTTGGGGGTTACCCCTGGGGTGATTGGGGTACCCCGGGGGTGTATGGTGGTTACCCCTGGGGTGTATGGTGGTTACCCCTGGGGTGATTGGGGTGCCCCGGGGGTGTTTGGGGGTTACCCCTGGGGTGATTGGGGTATCCCAGGGGTGTTTGGGGGTTACCCCTGGGGTGATTGGGGTAACCCCGGGGGTGTTTGGGGATTACCCCTGGGGTGATTGGGATACCCCGGGGGTGCTTGGGGGTTACCCCAGGGGTGATTGGGGTACCCCAGGGGTGTTTGGGGGTTATCCCAGGGGTAAAACGCCTAAATCTAATCTAAGAAGCAGACCTTACTAAAACTTTTTATATGTAACCGTAATTCGTTTTGATATGTGTAAGTTTAAACCAAAGCCTAAATGAATATTTTAAACTGATTGTTGTGAATTCTGTCTTATGCAAAATACACGCTAATGACTTTCTCGCCTAGACTTGCCTAAGCACTTAATCCTCTTAATTGCCCCTGAGTTTCTCTTTTGTCTCCTGCACGTGCACTCAGGATAAATATGCAAATATCACAGTTAGTAACAGAAAGCGTAGCAACCAGCTTGAAGAGTTATTCCTTTTATATTTTCTCATGAAATCATTGATCGTTCTTCTTTTTACGGCTTCTCGAATTGATTCTTCATCCAAGGATTCGTATACTCTATACACTAGGGTTAGATAAGCGATAATTCAACCAAAACTGTCAACATTCATCTCTTCGTAAATAACACTCAGATTACTTAACCAAAAACCCGCTAAATTCCTACAAACCAGATTTAAGATAAAAAATATAAAGTGTCTCTATCCATTTCTGTTTCGTTCCTCTACAGACTAGGCCAAAGTAAACGATAACTCTCTAAAATTGTTAACACTTATTGCCACAAAACGGGTATAAGACTCTTTGATCATTTAGGTTAATATAATATTCAAAGTCTCCATATTATTCAATTTATATAACTTCATGCGCACTAACTATATTCCAATCTTGCCCAATCATGTCATAGGCGTGAGTCATGCGTGAGTCACGGTGCGTGAGTCACGCTGAATATTAATGAGGCGGCATCCCTTTGATACACTATATGGGGGGGGGGGATTATCTACTCGCGGCAGTGCAACTGCAGACAACCCGACAAATGCCCGACCGAAGGTAAATGCCTTACAAAAAGTGTAGTATACCAAGCCGAAGTTTCGACAGACAACAACGAACCAGCAAAGTACATTGGAGTTACCGCCGACGACTTCAAAACGGGATATAGAAACCACGCCAAATCATTCGCTAACAAAAAATACTCAACGGAAATGGAACTGTCTAAACACGTATGGAACTTGAAAGCAGCAAAGAAACCATTTTCCATCATATGGTCGCTTCTTAAGAATGTTCCTGCCTACAAAGCTGGTTCCAGAAGGTGCAACCTTTGCCTCGAGGAAAAACTGACAATTATGAAAAACAAGAACAATTCACTATTGAACAAACGATCCGAACTATTCACCAAGTGCAGACATGAAACACGATACCTAATATCACACTGTAAATAGAGAGTAACTTCACCAGATCTGTCAGTTGCCTGACGATCGCTTTACTGCGTGAAACTCCGAGTAGCACAGCAAGTCTACCGAATAAATAAATATTATCCGCTCTACCGGTAATGGTATTGAGCGCTCTAAAACCATTGACAAGTTCTGTAACCACTTTGTTACAGTCAATTATCGGTATACACACATATATATATATATATATATATATATATATATATATATATATATATATATATATATATATATATATACAATGTACATGCTAAACTTTGCATCTACCTGGGCATTAAAATTTGCAAATATTCTTTATTAATAATACCTTTGACGAGAATTTTTTTGTTCGAACCGGTCGTTTCGATTGCCCGACTCCCCCTCTTTCTTCAAGTCCAGTAGAGTCAACCTCCTCCATCATCGCATAAACCACATTTCTGGGTACCATAAGCACGTGGACTTCCCGCAAATTCGTGTGTAGAGCACGATAACCAAGCAATCGCCCAGGACCGTCCATTTCTTTACGCACTGCCTCTTCAGTACTACCTAACTCTGTACAGTGGAGCCTCACTATAGCGTGGTAGTTGGGGTCCATAATGAAGACCGTGTTATAGATGAAGTGCGTTATTGCAAGTTATTGGGTAAATCGCGTTCCCAGTACTCTTCCCACTCGGTCCTGGCGCAATATTGTGGAAAGAGTACTGGGAGCAAGCTTGGATACTGCCAGAAGCACTTTCTGTTGGATCCTTATGACGTCTGTAATAAAGTCAACACGCATTTTCTGTTATGTTATTCATCTTGTTATATTACCTAGTGAAAATCAGACTATCAGTATTAAATACATACCAAACCAATATTTAAATATGCAACTTTTTCGTGCTTCAACTTTAGCCTGATGTAACAAATTTCTAAGATGAAAAATAGTTACGGCGGCAGAGTTCTCCTGCGATTCGGCCCACTCCAGCGTTGTCTCTATGCTCTGCGCCTCCTCTTCATCTTCGCTGTCACTTTCTGGTACTGGTTCTTCTACTACGCTACTGATGATGCCGTCCTCTGTCATTTGAGAAGAAATCGCTTCATTCTCGTCAACGTTGAGCCATGCGTTCACCTTTTCTGAGGAAAACGATTAACCAAATACGTGCGCTAAGTTAGACATGTCATATGCGTTTAATCCACCGGAGTCGCGATCATTCAAGACGCTCAGCAATTGTTAAGATCATTCAAATGGTCTCTAGTGATTATAATAACCAGGCAAAGAGAAATTTTTGGGGTCCAAGGATAAACCGCGTTATACCGAGTCGCGCGTTATAATGATGCACGCTATAGCGAGGCTCCACTGTATTGTAGTCTACGAATTTGATACCAAAATGGTTCAATCGACGACAAAGTGTGCGTAAGCTCCATGCATAAAGCGGGTACTTTTGCTTCACAAAATCTAGAATTTCCGTCCTGCGAAGGTTCTGCTGAACGTAGTTAAGCAAATCCTGTCTAAGTTCTCTATCATCTTTCCATCTATCACTTCTCAAGTATCCATCAGCCATAATATACAGAAAATATACAGAAAATATTGAAAGGTTTCTGAAATTCACAATTTTGTGCCCAGTCTCCCGTGAGTGATTGACGGAGACTGTATATAAAAGCATTATGGTCTATGGCACTCATGGGCCACGAGATTGTTAGCATATTATAGACCATATTATAGCATATTATAGCATGCGAATTTAAATAATTTAGGAAGGGTGAAATGTGATCTCGAGATTTGAAAAGGATAAAAGTTATTTTCAACCATTCCAACCGCTCATTGTCTGATGAAGAAAAAGCAGTCCTTGCACGGGGTCTTAACTTTTCTCTTCCACCGAAGAAACTGAACTACACCGAATTTCTACTTCCTTTTGAACTTTTACATCGTAAAACTAAAGATGAAGAAATTTATGCGGGATCAGGTCATGATGAAGACTCTGTCAAGACCAGATTGAAAGATATCGCATTGTCGGGTCTACGCTCTTATTCGCCGCCTTCCACTGGATTATCCAAGGAAGAAATGAAAGTTTTGAAAAAGCTCCAAGACGATGATCAGATAGTGATAATCAAACCGGACAAAGATAACGGCGTAGTTATTCTTGATAAATCTGATTACATAAAAAACTAGAATCCATTCTCGAAGACACAACCAAATTCTCGCCAATGGTAGATGACCCAATTAAGACCACGCTAAAGCGAGAGAACAAAGTGCGCACCTTTCTTCGAGAGTTACATAAGCAGAACGTAATAACCGATCGACAATACAAAGATCTCTGTCCAACTGGTTCTCGACCTGGCATCTTATACGGACTACCAAAGGTGCACAAACCAAGTATACCTGTTAGGCCGATTCTATCCACCATCAGAACACATTCTTATAGTTCAGCTAAGTTTCTCGTTCCGCTTCTTCGTCCTCTTTCCTTAGGTATTTATGTCATTAACGATTCTTTTTCTTTCATCCATCAGCTTTTTTCTTTAAATGTTAACACGGATAATGTAGTAATGGCTAGCTTTGATATCACTTCTGTTTACAAACATCCCAATTAACGAAACCATAAATATCATCGTAGATCAGTTATTTTCCAACAGTCGTGTTTTTGAAGGTTTCTCTCGCGATCAATTTACTCAACTTTTAAATTTAGCGGTCAAAAACTGCCATTTCTTGTTTAACGGTAAATTTTATGACCAAGTTGATGGAGTGGCAAAGGGTTCACCACTTGGTCCGCTTTTCACCAATATATTTTTATCTTTTCATGAAAAGAAGTGGTTGGACAACTGTCCTACACGTTTTAAACCAATTTTTTACAGGCGTTACGTTGATGATTCTTTTATCCTTTTCAAATCTCGAGATCACATTTCACCCTTCCTAAATTATTTAAATTCGCAGCATGCCAGTATTAAGTTTACTCACGAGATTGAAAATAACAAAACGCTAGCTGTCCTTGACATTAAAATTGCTCGCTCGAATGGTTCTTTTGTTACATCGGTCTATCGTAAACCAACGTTTACAGCCTTATTCACAAATTTTGAAAGTTTTTTACCCATAATTTATAAGAAAGGGTTTATTATCTACACTCTTTTATTTCGGTATTATAATTTATGCTCGTCATATGTTTCATTCCACGAAGAAATTGATAAGTTCAAAGCACTTTTATCCCAAAATGGATATCCTAAACGATTTGTCGAAAAATGCATTTCCACCTTCCTTGAAAAATATTTTTTCCTCCGGTTAATAAAGAGTCTACAGCACCGAAGTATGTTATTCCGGTTGTTTTACCATTTACTGGAAATCATATTTTACAAATTCGTCAACAATTGATTAAGTTATTTTCATCTGTTTTTTCCGCAAATTAAACTTCGTGTCATCTTTCGACCTATAACTCGTATGTCTAACCTTTTCCCTTTAAAGACCGTGTCCCTATGAGACTGAGATCTCATGTCGTGTATAAATACAAGTGCCAACGCTGCGACGCGTTGTATACCGGCGAAACAAGCCGACATTTACACGTCAGAGTTTCTGAACACATGGGCATCTCGCCTTACACAGGAAAAGCTCTATCCATTTCTTGCCTCTCGGCAGTGCTTGCACACCAGAAATTATCCGGTCATACTATTTATTTCGACGACTTTTCTGTTTTAGCTTCCGTCGCTTCTCCATTTGAAGTTCTTATTCGGGAAAGTTTACTAATTTCAAAGATTAATCCGTCTTTAAACAAAAAGATTAAATCTTTTCCTCTATCTCTATTTTGATTGTTGTTTTTATGTATATATACATTTATAATTTTTTTGGGATTGTCTCATTATTCATCTTTATTATACTTCTGTCAAACTTTCTTGTTTTATTTCCGATCTCTCGCTTCTCGCTTCATTAGTATTTTCTGTCACATCTTTCACCACCTAGTTCTGTATCAGTTAAGTTATTTATAATCAACCGCTGTAAATTATTCCCTTCACTTTGAAGATGTTACTGCACAGTAACAAAACGTCAGTTCAATAAAATTTAACATGTTTCATTATTGGTTTCTTGTTTGAATTCAACAATGCCTCTTTTAAGAATAATTTACTGGACAATAATCTTTTCAACCAGACTTCGACCTGGTGCCTCAATTGCATCGATATGAACTAACTTTATTATTAATAGACATATACTTAGACCCGTCTTAAACGTCGAACTTCACATGCGCCGCATGTAATGACTATAAAAATAAAATTATGAACAAAATCCGTTGTTCAAGAATCAAGACTAATTTGTATTTACATTAGATTCGGCACATGTGAAAGTCGGCGTTTAAAACGGGTCTAAAATGCTAAATTTAACACAAGAACAGTAGTATAGGACTTGGGGGTACCGGCACACTTTTTTTATTTTTCCAAAAACAGCCTCAGAAAGTTGGAATTCAACGGGAAAGGATGTTTTAAAGGGTGAACTCTTTTTTTCCATTTTTCAAAGTATAAGCAGACCGAAAAATGGGTTTTGGGAAGTGCGACGGATTTTCCTCCTTTCAAAAACGCTTCAGGACGGTCGGGACTGTTTTAGGTTTTGGTTTCAGGTTTTGGTTTTAACACACTACTTAGTTTCCGGTTTCTGTTCCACTACCTTTGTTTTATGTTGGTACACATGTTTTCCCACAGTTACACCACCAGATAACAGTCCGAGACATGGTACATACGGCGTGATCATGGCTACAACTTTACCAACGTCACTCTTTAAAGGTTTATCTTTTTGTAGCTCGGTGTCTAGCGCCTCAGAGCTTTCTACAGCGTCCAAACCACCGAGGACATTAGAGAATCTTCTGATTAGCATATCAGTCAGGAATTAATTAGCTCTTTCCATTCTTACCATTCTCAGCCTCATATTCAGCGTACAGCTTATCCACAACCTTTACAGACGCTTTTCTGATGTAGCTGACTGACTGAGTTACCTCACCATCCTCTGATAGTTTTATCAGGTCACTCCTCTTCTTGTTGGTGTCATCAGTTGGTGGGGGCACTGGGTTGGTTTCCTCAACCTTTTTTAAATCATTGACGAGCTCATCGACGAGGTTGGGGATTTCAGTAGGTATTTCCGTTTCTGGTTCCCCAACAGATGCCTCGACTGGTTCCACAGCAGATGCCCTGATTTTTCCCAACTTTTACCGTTTTAGTTTTCTTTTCGGCCATCTTACTATAGACCAGATTTTGGGATGACCACCTTATACGCGTACGGATGTCTTAACATAATCTCAAGCCTAGCGTATTTGTTCTCTTTCAACTTTTTAGTTACCTCCATAACCTCATCACGGTCTAAACCACCTAGGTACTCATCAGTGATGACCTTCATATCGGTTTTGTTGGGGTTGTGGAACGTTACCAACTTACTGATATTCTCCCTATAAGGTTTTGTGATAGCTGTTAGCTGTTGTGTGATTACGATAGTTGACAGATTGTAGTGCCGGGCGCTGAAGGCTAATTTAACCAACTCACTTGTTCTGTTCTTTATGGGTTGTCCACTAGCACAGTCGTCGAGGACTATCAACGTTTTGGAACCTCTGAATATCCTAACAATATATTCTAGTACAATTTCAACGTCGTCCTGACTACAATCCACAGCGATGAAGTCCGGGTCGGAGGTGTATTTCCAAGTACTATAGGTTTCGTTCCAGCTGAACGTTGGACAGAGCAGAACGATGTAGTCGAAGAACCCGAAGTATTCATCTTCTAACATCTTCAGAAGATACCAGATTTTCCCACAAGCTGTCATACCAACGACCAACATATTGAATGGATGATCCATTTAATACTGAATTGATTTTAGGTTTTTGTTTACCATGTTCACCAAACCATCACTCAGCACAAAGATCCGACAGACTACATCAGCCACAGTCACCTTTTTGGTGATCTCGATCAGGACCCGACTGTGTGTTAACGATTCTTTTCCCAGTCCCAACACTGTCGCGATCCTCAATACTTCTCAGGTCAATCGCCAGGACGAAGGCGTCCTTGTAGAACTTCCGGATTGTTATAAACTGATTGAGGTTTTCCTTCCCACCAAACAGTCTTTTAGCTTCGTTATAGAACCGACTCTTTGGAATCCCTTGGCTGAAGACAGCGTTGGGTACACCCTCGATTGTTAGCTTAACACTTTCAATGTTTGGGTAGACGTATTCCTCACTATCAGTCCGGGTTTTATTTGTGAACATCATTACGATACCTTTCATAGACTTCCCTGGAAGGTTAATGTGTTCGTTGATCAGGGTTGATCCAGCCGCCCATTCAGTTGACTTCATTAGTGTCACGTGTTCGTATGATAACGATCGACCAGTTGTATACAGCGAGGTTATCTCACTGGCGATGTCGGTGTTATCAATCGTCTCATACTCCAGTTCAAGGTTTTCCAGTGTGTACCCGTCAACAGATTCACTTGACTGGGCCACCATAACATCACTCGCCTTTGGTAAACTAATGACGTAGCGGAAGTTGTTGTACATTTCAAAGGGAGCATAGAGTCCATGGTCCCCGAGGATCTTATCCAATCTCACCCTCAGTTTTGTTCCGTGGATTGTGAGCATCAAAGCGTCAGCTACCTTCTCAGCGTCCCCAGAGGAAGGCCCACTGTCGTCCTTAGACATCAGCTTTCTCAGGTTCTCTGGACCGATTCCATACCCAACCATCTGATCCCTTACACTTTTCGATAGCCAGAAATCCCTGTACACACCGAAGACACTCTCACCCGTGTTGTCGTAAACAGTCTCACCGGCTAGCTTGACGACTAACCTTTCAACCAGAAGCCTGGAGAGATTGTTTAGGAACCACGACTTGGTATTAGCGTTCTTGAAGTCGAACAGTAAGTGAAAACTACCCGGGACTAAGCAGCTATCAGGTTTTAGCTTTGGTATGTCGATGTAGAGGTCCTCACCAGGGTTTACTTTGTTGGGATTCATGGTGATCGTGTGTCTTGTTCTACTTCCCTTGATCTCCGATATCTTCGCTCGTCTGAATCCTGGTAACAGCTCTGTCTGACTTCTGTTGGTCATATACTACATAACAGATTTTATTTCCTACTTTTTCTGTTTTTTCCAGTAGTCATACAATAACCATGCCATAGCTATGGCTAAAACCCATAGATTGTTGGCTAACCATGCTATCCCTTTTGCTCCCCAAGTCAGAACCTGTGCTACCACACTGAACAGTGGTGCTAACAGAGGTCCCAGCTTCTTACCCAAGTTAGCGAGTGCCTTAGCGAAACCACCAACAGCTCTTGCTCCCCCCGAAACAACATTTCTAGCCGCCACAACTATTGTGGTTACAATTCCAGCTATGGTGATGGTTATAGCAGACAGACCAACCATATTCTCCCTAGCCCACTTCTTAAAACGTTTCAACCTATTCAGGTCATTGTTTTCCGCTTCGTTGTTTAGGATAGACACAGCTTCCGTATACATAGGTCTCTCACCAATCCCAATTCTTATGCTGTCTGCCTTTAGTTCCGCTGTCTCTCTGACGCTTTTGTAGAACTGTTCCTTAACAGGGTCGGCCTCTCTTAATGCTTCTAATCTGTAGTGATCGACTTGTCTCTCAAGAGCTTCAATCTTTACCATATCCGTACCTTGTAGGTGGAGTATCCCAGAGAGTTCTCTTACTACCTGCCCGGGTATGTGTATTTCTCTCGCCTGCTCTCGTAGATTTTATTCTTTCCTCAATCCGATCGTTAATCATTAAGTTGGTTCGTGAGGTGATGTCATCCTCGACTTCCTGAGAGGTTGTAGGGTCGTCTCTGGTCCTTCTGAGATTTTCAGTTTTAGCCCTTTTTGACAGCTCCTTAAATTCATTAATAATCCTAATATATTTTTTGTTTCCGCTAAGCCTGGTTTTACCACCCTCACGTACCAAAACTTTTACACCCTTAAACATCATTCCACCGTCGGGGGTACCCTTTTTGTTACGGTTAATCGAAGATTGTAATAACCGTTCCTTAGAAGCCTCACCAGCATTCTCATCTATATTCACATTTTTCCATTCTTCCCACTCTCTGAGTACCTCTTTTCTGGCATTTATAATAGATTCATCCACATCCCGTTCGTCACTACTGGTGTTGATTTTGTCCCCAACACGGGTTATACCGATTGTGACCGTGTCGTGATCTGTATCGAGTGGTATAAATCTCTGGTTTATGTCGGTGAGGCTGGTCTCGTTAGTATCGACCTCAGAGTCTAGCCTCCCTTCATCAAGATCATCCATCTCAATGTCGACTCCCCCATCAGCCATTATATACTAACCTATGTACAGCTCGAGCAGAACAGCTCCAATCCCAACCGGCCGACCTACTGAATGATCATTGTTTCCACGGACCCTAAAGGTCATCTTACCATAAACACCCTTTCGGATCTCAGCTTTCGACTCAATGTCTGTGTAGTGCTGTACGCTTCCTTTCAAACTCTGTTCGGAGGTTATCGGAAGAGTACCAATCAGATTACTCCTTTTTCCATTGTCCAGACTTTTCTCACTCTCAACAGCGTCACACGAGATCTCGACATACCTCAATCCTCTGTTGATATCCACCTGATTCGGACTGTTCATGCACCCACTACCACCATTTATCACATCATCCTCATTAAACCCTAAAAGAAGACCCATCTTCCCAAGTTTCAGCTTTTCCGACGTTTTTATTTTAGAAGTTCCGTTGTAAACATTCTTTCCGAACTCAACCGTCCCCAACAGACCCCCGGCTAGGGTTTTAACAAACGTCTCTATCGCGTCAAAGTTTAGATAACCTTCAGGAGTGGATGTCTTAACACCGTCGAACGACACCGAGTCGTTCAGACCTGACACCACATTGTTATAGTTCCAGTATACCGTCGCTTTCTTCAGCATTATTTGTGGTTTCGGATTTATCACCATAATAGGTTGTTCGAAGTAGACAGTCTTTTCACCGTTTTCAATGAACAATGTTAACCTCATCCTCAGGGTATACATTAACCTAGGTTTTGTACGTCACTCTCAGGTATCCATGAATTGTGCTTGTTGTCATAACCCAACCACTTGACCAACACCATCTTCCTTCCAGCGACTTTCTTCCTTCTCAATACCTTCTTTATTCTGTAGACGTCATCCTTCTTATCCACCGGCGACAGCTTCCTGAAGTTTCCGATAATCGGTTCACCCTCAGCGTCCTCTATCTCGTAAACGTTTGGATCACCACGAATGACCTTCACCACCCTAAAGATTTCCTCAGTGAAGTTAGCTTCGTAGCCTTTCGTAAATATGCTTTTGTACTTTGACACCCTCACAGTGTCTCCAACCCTGAAATTGGGTAAGGAGTGATCACCAAAATGGTGACCAAACAACGTATTCCAAACCTGATTCTCGTTTGACTTATCAACGTCCTTGGGCTTCAGCATAACGACACTGTGTTTTGTGTTGTTATAACCTTCAACGAGGTTGTCCAGGACATCAACCCACCTATAAGTCCCCTTGGTGTAGAAATACTTCCACATAGCAGTTTTCAATGTTCTGTTAAACCGCCGCTTTCTTGTCTGAAAACGTACTGAAGTACTCAACACCATGTTCCTGCAGTAGGCCTTTCACACCGACGTTGTAAAACTCCTTCCCGTCGTCGAACTGAGCCAGGTCGGGGTAACCACCAAATCGGTCTTTGAACTGTTCCAACAGCTCAGCCACAGCCCCGGTCATGTTTTTCGTGTCCTTCCTGTAAACGGGAACGGCGAAAGCATACCTACTTAGAATCTCAGCAGCTGTCAAAATCCAGTAGTACCCTTTATTCTGGTTCTTGTACTTCCCCATATCAACCAAGTCCATCTGTATCTGCTCACCGAGGTGGTTGACGAACGTCTGTCTGAACTTATGCTTTCTCACAGCTGGTTTGAACCTCGTATACGTGTCCTGTGTTTTCAGCCAATCCCGGATCGTTTTCCTACCCACATCAAGACCTTCCTCCACCACCTTCTGATACAATCGTTCAGCTGACTGATATCCTGTTTTCGGATTGTACCATATATCTCTCAGTTCCTGTTCCCGGTGTCCATATAACCTAACCTTTGTTATATGAGTAAAACTCTGAGGGAATTTTTCACTAAATATCCATACGCCGATAGAACCAAGTTTATAACTGATTCAGTGTTTGGTCAGTCAGAACCTGGTGTGTTCTTCGGACCTATCGATGGTTCGTACATATACACTGGCGACGCGGAGTTTAAGAACAATAAAAACTACACCAAGTATTTAACAATAAATAAACCACATCCCAGATTTCCGAAGATATGGCTTGGTGGTGGTACGGTACAGAAAGTTCAGGGTAAGCGACACTGGAAGAGGGACATTGAGGGAAAATATGACTTCTCGAAGTTTACGTATCTGTCAGACAACGCTATAGACTACGACCTTAACAATTTCAGGATTTATGTTAACGGTGAGGACTTTTTTATGGCAAAATTACCAGTTCTAAGCCCAGGTAGTCGGACGGACATCGCGGTATGGTGGAATAACGACGAACCTTATTACCAGCTTATTTTTGATGTCTATCTCAGTTCATACTGCTGTGGCGTTGGGGTAGAACATCTAAAATTCTCAGAAGACGTATATCCAGTGGTTACCAGTATCATGCGTTTTCATATATACTTCACAACACGACGTATACTAAGACGTCTGATAACGGAAAAGAGGAGTGACCTGATGAGAGAGTTTGGCGTTGGAGAGCATCCCGATGTGATTGACAACATGGCGAACGTGCCTAGAGAAAAAAGTTCCTGATTAATCCTCACTCTGGTTTCAAACACAACCGTCCATTCCATGAGTGGATGTGGCGTCTCAGTAGTGATTATAAGACACACTACAGAAGGTTCATCCCTTTACGGACAAATGGTTTCACCAGAGTAGGCTTACAGTATCTGAATGAGTCCATCGAGGCTTATGTTTACGCCGTTCTCGGTTCACAGGCTAAGACAAGGACCAGCGTTGTTAACAAAGGTGGTGGCAGTCTCGAAACACAGCAGGAATTTAGAGTCATTGTAGAGGATGCTATCGTTAACTATTCCGCTAGTACTTGGATTCTGAATATGAACAGGGCAATATCAGATACTAACGTCACCCAGAATGTAGCCATAAGCCCTGACACGTGGTTAGTACCGGGCTCATTGACGATACTGAAGGAGAAAATCTTAGGATACAACAACTTACTCAGACGTGCGTTGAAGGGTATGAGGTTTGGTATTAATTCTAAGGTCAACTACCAAGGTGTTCGCAAACAACCACCAAAGAAGCTACACCAAGAAAGCGGTTCACACTTGGAAACACTAGACGACAAACCAGCCGTCCATACACCTGATAGACAACCAGCCGTCCATACACCTGATAGACAACCAGAGCCGGGCAATCTGGGAGTTTTGTTGGTCCTAACAGCCGCGTCTGGGTATCTGTTCAGTAAATACGTCCTATAGTATATGAGTCTGTTTTATGGTTACAACAGACTGGACACGGTGACTAAGGAGCAACTTAACGATAAACTAAAGGAGGTCCTTCACATGAAGCCCGTCCGAGACTATAAGGTCATCTTTGACCTGAACGTAACTAGGGCCAGTAAGAACGCGATCTCCAAATTCTCTCCCTTTGTTGATTACATAGAGGATAGGGATGGTGAAACCCACTCAACCATGTTTTGGAGACCTTCTAGTATCAACCCACAGCTAAACACTGCTGGCGATCATCACTTCCTTTACCCTGAAACGACGATAAGAACGGCCTTTCACGCTAACGTACCCAGATTCATGTTCACCGATATTTCGGTTTTCTTTGTGGTAAAGAGGAACAGCATAAGACCGGCGTCAAATATCTGGGAAGCAATCGTTTCCAACGATGACGGTGGCTACGACAAAACCCTTGGGTATAAAGCTGGAGTGAGTGACAAACTGATCTTCGGTGGGTCGTTCCCCGCTAAGTGTAACGAGTGTAAGATTCCAGCAAAGTTCATCGGAAAGAAGTGTCTAATATCCATCCACTGGCTATCTGGACTTAGAGTGTCACACATTAGGATAAACGGTGAGATACTAAGAGACTCATACTTTATCAGTAATATTGAGGAAATAGGGAAACCTTATCTGGGTGTGTTCTCGCTAAACCACCGAAAAAAGTACTATTCAGACATCAACTTTTACGGTATGAAAATCGTAGAGGGTCGTCTGGGGGAACCCGAGATCGGGAAGATCTGTAAAGAGACCATTGTTGAATATGGTCTGTAATTAGAATGAAAAGAAAAAGCGTTATCAGCTTCAACCACATTGGTAAAAACCTCCAATCGGCTGAAGTAGACAAACTACAGAGGCTCTACTCGTATTACCACAAGCTAGCGACTTGTTACAAATGGAAACACACCAGGTTGAAGAGATTGAAGATGATCCTCGAGACGGTCTCTATTGGGTTGACTGTGATTGGGGGGATAGCTGGTGGTGTTACAGCTAACCCATTAATTCTCGGAACCATAGCCGGTCCTGGTGTCCTGATCCAAGGATATATGACCAAGTCGGGAATGCCTGGCAAATTGGAAAACTGTGAGTTCGCTCATGTTAGCTACCACAAGGTTCTAACACAAATCAGAAGCTTCCTACGTGGAGCTTCCTACGACGAAACTGTCTTTCTGTCTGACGTCCGTGTACTCGACGACATTGTGACTGAGGTCTGTCCACATTTCGACAGTATGATTACGCGGTATCACAAGACCTATGATTCACCAAAACCTGCCGGGTCTGGCTGACGATCTCTGGTATGTAAACGTCTCAGTTACCCACACGAGCCATCCAACCATGGAATCCACTAGGAGTTCCATTAAGAATATCGATTACCTCCGATTCATCCGGACCGAAGTTTTTCCAATAGAGGCCAACCACCTTGGTTCCCTTGTTCCAAACCATTACAACCATTTCTCCCATATACCTTTGTATCCACTCTAGGTAGTCTTTGGTTACACCGGCTTCACATTCCCGACCTCTCCTAAGCATTCGCCCGTAACAGGTGTCAACTGAGGCTTTTAGAAACATTAGGGGCATCAGGGGTTGGAACCAGATCATTCAGTTTGTGGAAGACCTTGGTGTACTCAGAGAACTGTTCGTCGGTTATCCACCCATTACGCCAACAGTTCTTAGTGAAAACCAGACAGCTGTGATGTGTTCGCTCTATGATCACATTCTCCCCTTCATTGATTAACTCCAGAGCCTTTAGGTAAGCATCGATTTTCTCACCGAGGAACCAGGTCTCCATTTCATACGCCCAGGTCCCAGGGTCGGCGTAAAACCTTTCCAGGTATGGGTTGTCTTCAACTGGCTCTTCGATGAGACGGTAACCATTTCTTCTAGCGAATGGTTTAACAAACGTTGTCTTTCCCACACCAATGTTTCCGTCGAGGGCGATCAGTCGGGCACCAAGCTTTGGGTTGTTCATTACTCCAGGTTCACAGTACAGACTTAGACCTCCTATACTTTATATGAAGATTCCAAAGAAACTCATACGTCCCATACTAGCTGTCTTCCACGCCCTCAGAAGAGCTATCGGAGTGATGAGACATTGTGTTAGAAGGAACCGTAGGGGGGAGTACTACGTAACCGAATCTGTTGTCTACTGGCCGACACTAGATCCCCCACAGACGATCTCAGAGATTCCCACAGATCAGCTGACAGATTCCCTAAAGACAGTCTCAGAGATTCCCACAGATGACACCACAGATTCCCTACAAACGACCTCGGAGATTCCTACAAACGACCTCGCGGGTTCCTCACAGACTCCTACAGATGACCTTACAGATTAACTGACAGACAACCTCACAGATTCCCTACAGATGGAATATAGGTCAGTGTATAGATGGCTGACGTAGTACCTGAAAAAACCCCGGAAGTCCCTAAGATAACATCAGTGGTCAAGACGGAAAGAATCAAGGATCCGAAACGAGTGGCTGCTGGTAAACGACTGGCTCAGATATCGAAGGCAGCCAAGGAGAGGAAAGCCCGGGAGCGGTTGGTGGTTGACCTTGGGGTCGGTGGGGGCTGGTCAGCTTATTACGGCTACATAATCGGAACCGTTGGCTTGATTATCGGTGGGGCCTCACTTTATTACAGTATGAGACAGGAGAGAAGAGAAATCCAGAGGTTGAAAACCGTTGAGGAGGAAAGGGTAATGGAGAAACCGAGCCACAGAACCCCGTCCAGACTTCTCCGCTTTTTGATAGCTTCGATGAGTGAAATATGTGGTAGTATAATGTCAGTCAATCGAAAAGAACTGTTGAACGAGCTCTACGACGCTCTCCTCATCACAAGTGGAGCTGTGGCGATCTCCATGGCCTCGAAGAAGGTGTTGAGGGAGCCTTTGGGTACCCCTGAGTCGGTGAAAGGCACCGTCAAGCTGGCTCTAGCCGTTGGAATCAGCACGGTTGGAATTAAGTATGCCCAATCGAAAGGGTATCTACCAGTTGATACGTTCAAAACAAAGTAGACACCCCATGGGTTGGATTGACCCAAACAGGTTAGGGAAAAGTTGGGACCGGAAGTTAAATTAATTGTGGGATCTGTGGGAAAAAATTTAGTTCTAAGGGAAATCTTACCCAACATGTCAGACAAATCCACAACAAGGAGAGAAATTATAGATGTAAGGACTGTGGGAGGACGTTCACGAGGGGGAATGATATGAGGAAACACCGTGGGAGAGTACACGGAGTACGCGGAATACATGAAGTACGCAAATCCATCACAACATACACAAAGACTGAAACAATTGAAATTAAAACCTACACAACCGAAACAAAAGTTGTCACCACGAAAAGTCGTGGGTCTAAGGGAGAAAGAGACGTCGAGGATACCCTACGCGGTTACATAATCAGATACATTAGGGAGAAGACGTTTGATGGGTTAACCGGGTTGGGCGGTGGTCTACTGAGGTATGACTTCGCGATACCTGTGGGTTGTGGTTTCCTACTGATTGAGTACGACGGTGAACAACATTTTATACCCACCCGGTGGGGGAGTATGACCGCGGAAGAGGCTGAAAAACGCTTTGAGAAACTAAAACGACATGACAAAGTGAAAAATAATTACGCTAGGTTACATGGTTATCCCCTACTCAGGATCCCATGCTACAGGAGCCATAAAATTTACGATATAGTCAGAAAATTCCTGGTGGATAACGGACTGATTCACTGAATATCCATTAGTTTATAAATGGCTAGTGTAGTTGCTGGTGGACTGTTTAACGCCTTGGCCTTCGCGGGCGCTGGATTCCTGTTTTCAAAGTTAAATCATACCGGATACGAAGCTGAGATCAAAAGACACAACCACGCCCTTGAGAAATTGGCTAAAGCGAAGGAGAAATGGTATGAAAACGAGGTAGCTAAAAAGGATAGGATACAGAAGCTCAGACAGGAACTGTCTGACGCCAACGCTGACATCAACACAACGAACCACGCTCTGGATCTGCTGAAGGATAGGCTGAGGCAGGTTGAGGCCGCTGAGCTGCCCCAGCTAAAGCCTGAGTTGTCTGACTATTACAAGCCATCGGGTGAGATGAAAGAGTATCAGACCTTGTTCGTTGGGTCTGTTGGTCTGGTTGGTGGGTATCTGATATCCAAGCTGGTTTTGTGAGGGTTAGGGGGGTTTGTTGGGATTCAGTTATAATGTCTGTTTCCTGGTCGAACTTACCAGAGGGGCTGAAGGGTTTACCGTCTTCAAGCGTTAAATGGGTCTGTAAGGGGATGAAGCTTAAGTTAACAGATATGACCTGGAATCCACCTGGACGTAGTACGAAGCTGTGGCGTGAGGATTGTTCCAGATTCCGTGTACAGGTGAACACTGAGATGTTCTCCTGTCCAGGGTGTGGTGACACAGAATATGGATATGTTGTCGGAAGATATCGGGCAGCTGTTGGTCATAGAAGTGAGCATTCGAGAAATCATTGGATGAGGAAGAGACTCACCAGAGTCGTCAGGGATACAGCCGTTGATGTTGTTTTAGCCGACTTCTCCAAGGTCCTCTACGTGATGAACACTAAAGATCTGATAAAGGGTCGTAACTTCTCTGGATATAACTATTACATCATCAGATTGTGTTCAAGAAGAGGGATTGAGTTATTGGGTAACCTGAAGGATCTTAGAAAGGGAAGAACGAAGGACCTATTCGATAACAATCTGTTTGGGGTTGTGTATAAGGAACTTGGTTGGGATCGTACTCCAGACAAATTCTACACCGAGTGGTTGGGACGACACCTAATGGGATGTGACCACCCCTGTTATAACGATGAGCTCAGATGCCATGATCCACCAGGACGACGACTATTCCGACGAAGACCTCCGTCTCTACGAGAGGTTGATTGGTTACGACATAAATCAGTTAGACAGAGCCCTGAGGGGTAAGACCAAGTCGTTCAGTTGTGCTGTGGTAAGTCAACACCCATTGGAACAGGTAAACGCTCTCAGGAATGACGTGGTACGGTTACTACGTCGGGAGTTGGTTGAGATGAGGGGGTTGAAGTTCGCTGAAACGTTGGTTGTAACGCTTGAAAAGGAGGTGTCTGGTGGGAGAACTTATAAGACGGCTCACTTCAACAGTCACATCAAGACTGTAATCAACGGTAATGGAATTGGTCAGGACGTTGACACCGCGAACGAGGAGGTGGTGGTTGGGGTAGCCCGGTGGATAAGCGAGGGATCTGGCTGGATATTAAACTCTGTCGACGGTCACTACGTTAATCTGACTGTGTACAGTCCGCTGGAAGGCTCGTCTTACATCGACCTCCCTAAGGAGTTGAGGAATAGTCGGAAGGGGTTGATCAACGTTAAGAACAATGATGATAAGTGTTTTATGTGGTGTCATCTGGCTCATAAGTTTCCTGTATCAAAAAAACCACAAAGACCCACAAAGTACCGAAACCACGTTGACGACCTGAACTATAGTGGAGTCCGCTTTCCGGTGTGTCGGAAACAGTATAACCGGGTGGAAGGGTATCAACGTCTTTGGTTATGAAGACGGGTTAACCTTTCCGGTTTACGTATCAAAGGAGAAATTCACCGACCTCATGAACCTCCTGATTATAACCAACGAAAACAACAAACATTACGCCCTCATCAAGGATTTTGATAGGTTTATGTACAACAAAACAAAACACAGGGAGAAAAAACACTACTGTGTTTACTGCCTCCAATGTTTCAGTTCAACGGAGGTTTTGGGGAAACATCAGACTGTGTGTATCAGTGTAAATGGTAAACAAGCCGTAAGGATGCCTGACCCCGGTAAGAACGTGTTGAAGCACAGTAATTTCCACAAACAGTTAAATGTTCCGTTTGTTGTGTACGCTGACTTCGAGGCGATAACGGAAAAGGTTGACAGACCGAAGGTGTTAGCCTCAGACCAAGCAGAGAGAGATAAGAGACCATACATGGAGAAGTACCAAAAACATACTGATTGTGGTTATGGGTATAAGGTTGTTTGTTGTTATGACGACAGATACAGTAAGGATGTTCAGGTGTATAGAGGCCCTGGTGCTGTTAACAGGTTTATCGGAAAGATGCTGGAAGAAGTGGAGTATTGTAAGGGTATTCGGAAGGAGTGCTTCAACCAGGACATGGTTCTGATTCTGATATAGTGGACTTTAAAGACGCTATAAAGTGCCACATCTGTGGTCTGGAGTATGGGGAAAGAGACGTTAGGGTCCGGGACCACTGTCATGTAACAGGAAGGTTCCGAGGATCGGCCCATCAGCTCTGTAACAGAAATTATAGACTAACTGATAAAATACCAGTCATCTTACACAACCTAAGGGGTTATGATAGTCATCTCATTATGGGGGAGATTGGAAAGTGCGGACAGGAAATTAATGTCATTCCGAATAATATGGAGAAGTACATGGCCTTCATGTTAGGTAAAAACCTTGTATTTCTGGACAGTCTTCAGTTCATGAGTAGTTCCCTGGAGAAGTTGGTTGGAAACCTTCCAAGGGATTCTTTCAAATACACAGCTGAGGAATTTGGTGAAAGAGTGGATCTGATGAGAACGAAGGGTGTTTACCAATATGGCTACATGGATAGCTTCAACCGGTTCGGGGAAATGGGGTTACCACCGAAGAGTGAGTTCT
This sequence comes from Corallium rubrum, assembly GCA_964035015.1. NCBI lineage: Eukaryota > Metazoa > Cnidaria > Anthozoa > Scleralcyonacea > Coralliidae > Corallium > Corallium rubrum. Next base: position 1,572,834 of record CAXIUP010000192.1, on the reverse strand, counting down.
ACAGTATACTTAATGATGAGGGAATATCAGACAGTAATTACCAACACGCTCAGGAGGTTTGGAGGGCGTTCGGAATTAGGACAATGGGGGACTACCATGACGTGTACCTGAAATCGGATGTTCTCCTGTTAGCTGACGTCTTTGATAACTTTAGGAAGACTTGTGTTCAGTACTACAAGCTGGACCCCTGCCACTACTTCACCTCACCGGGATTAGCCTGGGACGCTATGTTGAAAATGACTGGGATTGAACTTGAGCTAATGACTGACATCGACATGTTCCAGTTCATCGAGAAAGGAATGAGAGGTGGGGTTAGCTATATAGCCAACAGATATGGAAAAGCAAACAACCCATATATGAGAGGGTATAGTGAGGACGAGGCTGTGAAGTATATAATGTATCTGGACGCCAACAATCTGTATGGTTGGGCCATGAGTCAGTGCCTCACAATTGGCGGATTTAGGTGGATGAGTGAAGTTGAGTTGAGAAACTTAGACCTGGGAAAACTTCCTGACGACGGTCGAATTGGAATGATACTTGAGGTCGATCTTGAATATCCCTCTGAACTCCACGATCTACACAACGACTACCCATTAGCTCCCGAAAAGATGGAAATACGAGAAGATATGCTGTCTGACTATTGTTTTAAAATCAAAGAGAAGTTCGGCGTCAGCGTTGGTGGTGTAAGTAAGTTGGTAACCAACCTGATGTACAAGGAAAGGTATGTCGTCAACTATAGAAACCTACAGCTGTACGTCAGGCTTGGAATGAGGGTGAAGAAAGTCCACCGGGTTCTGCTGTTCAATCAATCCCCCTGGCTAAAGCAGTACATCGACTTCAACACGGTAAAGAGAACCGCCGCCAGGAACGTCTTCGAAAAGGACTTCTTCAAGCTGATGAACAACAGCGTTTTCGGTAAAACAATGGAAAACCTGAGAAAGCGTGTAGACGTCCGGTTGGTCACCAGTGAAGAAAAGCTGTTAAAGTTGACTTCCAAACCAACCTTCGTGTCCGCCAAAATATTCAACGAAAACCTGGTTGCCGTTCACAAAATTAAGGAAGTCCTGACGTTGAATCGACCGGCTTATGTTTGTATGTGTATTCTGGATCTATCGAAAACCCTAATGTACGATTTCCATTACAACTATGTGTTAGAGAAATATGGAAATAATGCTAAGTTGTTGTTTACGGATACGGACAGTTTGACATGAGATTGAAACAGAAGACGTCTACAAAGACTTCTGGGCTGACAAAGATATTTTTGACAATTCGGACTATCCAGAAAGCTCGTCGTACTACAACAAGTCGAACAAAAAAGTCATTGGGAAAATGAAAGACGAAGCGGCTGGCGTTCCCATAACCGAATTCGTTGGTCTTAGAAGTAAAATGTATTCTTATCTGAAAGACAACGGAACAGGTGGTAAAACCGCGAAGGGAATAAAAAAGAGTGTTACTAAGAAACAAATCAGACATGAGAACTACAAAGACACACTATTTGGTAAAAAACAAATGTTTCAAAAAATGAAAACCATTCGAAGTGTAAAACATAAGCTGGGTAGTTATGAAATTAATAAAATATCACTCTCATGCTTTGATGATAAAAGATACCTGCTGGAAGATGGGATTAATTCTTATGCGTATGGACATAAGAATATTTAATTTACTGAAACAACAAGACTGACTGTGGAGAATTACGCGTAGTCCTCTGGGAAAACCCAACGGGAGAAGCGGTGGAGAATTACGTGTAATCCTCTGGGAAAACCATAAAAGAAGCGATTGTGGAAAGTTACGCGTAATCCTCTGGGAAAACCATTATGGAGAAGCGGTGGAGAATTACGCGTAATCCTCTGGGAAAACCATAAGAAAAGCGATTGTAAAGGATTACGCGTAATTCACTGGGAAAACCCAATGAAGTGATTGTGGAGAATTACGCGTAATCCTCTGGGGAAAACCCAATGAAGTGATTGTGGGGAGTTACGCGTAATCCTCTGGGAAAACCCAAAGAAGTGATTGTGGGGAATTACGCGTAATCCTCGGGGAAAACCCAACGGGAAAAGCGGTTGTGGAGAATTACGCGTAATCCTCTGGGAAAATCCAATGAAGCGATTGTGAAGGATTACGCGTAATCCTCAAAAAAGCGTCTGTAAAGGTTGTGGATAAGCTGTACGCTGAATATGAGGCTAGAAGAATGGAAAGAGCTATTGAATTCCTGACTGATATGCTAATCAGTAGATTCTCTAATGCCCTCGGTGGTTTGGACGCCGTAGAAAGCTCTGAGGCGCTAGACACCGAGCTACAAAAAGATAAACCTTTAAAGAGTGACGTTGGTAAAGTTGCAGCCATGATCACGCCGTATATACCATGTCTCGGACTGTTATCTGGTGGTGTAACTGTGGGAAAACATGTGTACCAAAACTGTGTACCGGAAACTAAGTAAAGTGTGTTAAAACCAAAACCTGAAACCAAAACCTAAAACAGTCCTGACCGTCCTGAAGCGTTTTTGAAAGGAGGAAAATCCGTCGCACTTCCCAAAACCCATTTTTCGGTCTGCTTATACTTTGAAAAATGGAAAAAAATAGTTCACCCTTTCAAACATCCTTTCCCGTTGAATTCCAACTTTCTGACGCTGTTTTTGGCAAAATAAAAAAAAGTGTGCCGGTACCCCCAAGTCCTATACTACTGAGAACTTAAACTCATTTACATTTATAGTCATTATACTCATGCACTTGTATGCTGCAGGTTACTCTTCAGACTAGTTGTAAAACGAAAACCAAACGGCAGAAGCAAAAAGGTGTTTATCTCAGAACGGCATAGCGCCATGGCTATGCCATAGGACATATAGTCGTCATAGGCTGCACTGATTTATTTCCTCAAGAAGTAAAAAACTGATTAAAAGGAACGTACGTGTTCTGGCATTTAACTCAGGTCAATCGCAAAACAAACACAAATCGGTTCTCATATAAACACAAATTGAAACTCTAACCACTGCACGCACGATTTTGCGTTTGAATATGAAAATTAACATCCGTATACATGTATACACTCCTGTACAGTCTAAACAAGTTTCTGTGTAACATGTCATTTTCTGTTACCATGTGGCGTACCACGGCTCATCACCACGAGAGTATTAGCGGCTTCTTCGCTAGCATTCTGCGTTTGACTTTGACAATTAGCTGGTGGTTCATTTAACTCACAGTCTCCATTATGGTCTCCGTGCGCGTCGAAACTCGCTCTCTTCCCCCTCACTCTCAGGTTCAGTATTGATAGATGTGGTCAATGAAAGTTTAGTGGCCATTCGAAGCTGTTCAATCTCCTCATCCTCGGTGTTCGGTCGGAGCTTGGATAATGTTGACGTCATGGTCTACTTGTGTTTTGGAAAATTGACTCCATACGATTCTAGTTTGGATTGCATCGCGGTTTCTGGTGTTTCAGGAAACACACTATCAATTTGCGGAGGTAAGCAGAACGTCTTGTGGTCTCCTTCAAGTATGGCTCTGATATTATTTCGCGTTAGATCACTGCTACTTCTAACACTCTTTTTAACGAGTGCGACGTCTCTTTGGATTTTTAGCCAGTTACGAGTGCCATCGGTGATATATTTATTCTTCAAGATATTCTCTGAGAAGCAGGTCTTCTACGTTCTTGGTTACGGAATTGTTAACACGATAAAATGTAGTTTGCCGCGAAGTCAGTTCTTGTTTAAGTTTTTTGACAGATGTTTGAAGGACAGTAATGGCGCGTTTCTTTTCGTCAAAAGCCATCTTTTCATTTGGATGTTTTGACAGGGCACCGCACAAAAAGGACGACTCGCATTTATCTCCTGTGCACGATCTTACCGTGTGTTTTTTTGGTGACAATTAGAACATCTTTGGCCAGTTTTACCAACAACGAGGGAAGCTTGATCAATTCGATCCAGAGTTTGCAGCTCTTTTCTCTTTGCTTCGACCTCCGCAGTTTTACTTTGAACTTCTGCTTCCTTTGTTTTTTATGTAACGTTCAACTGGCGACAAAAGATTTGTTTCTCGTAGATGATTATCCGGACATCTATAATCGAACACTCATCTTCTTCTTCACTGGATTCACCTTCAACAAGTCTGTTAATGGATTTGGCAATTTCGTCATCGAGGTTGCGCCTTCATCTGACGTCCTTTCTGCTAGCCTTAGCGCCGTGTCTAGCATCGTACTCTACACAGTGGGTCTTCGTTTCTGGACTCTCACCTATAGTAGGTGCATCCTTTCGTTTGGAAAATCGCTCTGGAGATCTATTAATGTTCATCACAGCTTTCATAATCATACGCTTATGACCTTCTGGTATCGGAACATCGATAATATCAAAATCAGATTCTCTCCAACAACACATGCTTCTATTAGACGAGAAACCATTTCTCCTGAACTCTGCTGCATATTTTACAATGCATCAGTTTCGTGCAGAAATTCTTCGATGGGTTTTCTTTCACTCATTTTGTTAAGTGTCTCCCGGCTTTTGAAGTTGGCTTGAATGGCCGTCAAAGTTACAACTTTGGGGGTCAAACGTCACGAGTTATAATCCAATTAGAGTGCGTTTACTCATGACGTGTACACGCTTAGGCACCAACAACTGTATAAAGCATGAAGTATAGTTACCTTAAAGTCTTCGCTATATATATATATATATATATAAGAAGTAATATTGGGCATTTCACTCGATTACAGATGTTCTAGTGATTTTTGGTGAAGGAAAATCCGAGTGCAGAATACATTTGCCGAGAGCTTGATCGTGAGTTCTGTATATATTAAGGTGGTAATGCCAGGAGATAATTGGGTATAAAATGTATGTATTCTGCACTGGAATTTTCCTTCACCAAAAATCTGTAGAACATCTCTAATTGAGTGAAATGCCCAATATTACTTCTAATATACCCAATTCTCTCCTGGCATTACCACCTTCATATATACAGAACTCACGATCAAGCTCTCGGCAACGGCCTCCATGGCTCAGTGGTCACAGCATCGCACTAGAATCGCAAGGTCGTGGGTTCAATTCCTGCCGAGAAGGCCTGTGTAGTTGCATTTTTCGCGACTGGTCCCGGTTTGGTCTTAAAATGTTTGTATTCTGCACTCGAATTTTCCTTCACCAAAAATCCCTAGAACATCTGTAATCGAGTGAAATGCCCAATATTACTTCTAATATACCCAATTCTCTCCTGGCATTACCACCTTAATATATACAGAGCATTGCACTAGAATCGCAAGGTCGTGGGTTAAATTCCTGCCGGAAGGCGTGTGTAGTTGCATTTTTCGCGGCTGGTCCCGGTTTGCTCTTAAAATGTATACATACATAGTTTATTAGATGCTCCTCGAGAGGCTTTTCAGCTCTAATTTACAGTGTTTCTTAACATTATACTAACTACTGTATATCACTATATTTACAAACGTTTGTGTTTACGAATATACTATAATAAAAATCCAATTTAAAACATTGGTTTAAATTTATATTACAGAGGATTACTTATTTAAGAAATCCATGAGAAGATTCGTCTTTATATTATGTTTAAAACTTTGTACTGTCATTCTAGATTTTAGTGAGGCATCAAGATTATTCCAAATTGTAGAAGCCCTGTATAAAAAAGACTTCTGAGCTTTAGAAGTTCTACAAAGCGGTTTATGTAATTGTTTACTCTGCCGTGTTACGCGATTACTAATCTCAGAACGAGTAACAAACTTTCGGCATAGATAATCAGGCGCTAAATTGTTCATACATTTAAACGTCATAACACAAACCCGGAGATACAAGATATTCTCTACGGGAAGCCATTTCAGTTGCTTTTATGCGTGCAGCAGAATTTTGTACTGTTTTAAGTTTACAAATGTTCTTCTGACTCGTTGAGGACCAAACAGAGGAACAATAAAACAGCTTGGAAAAGACATGAGATTGGATGATCATTTCCAGAGTTGATTGCCTAAATAAGTTCTTGATTCTATTTATTTGATGTAGTTTCTTCATACAAGATGATACTGATTGCTTGATATGTTCAACAAAAGATAAACTTGAGTCCATTATTAAGCCAAGATCTTTGGCATTTTGGACTGGTTGTACAGTTTTCCCGAGAAACGTGAACGAGATATCAGCTGGAATGTGTTTCAGCATCTGTTGTGTTCCAAAGAACATAATCTTCGTTTTATCAGGGCTAGCAAGCAGGCAATTGTTACTTAAGTACGTGGCAACTGTGAAAAGGTCATTATTTACTGTCGTTACTACATCTTGCAATTTTTCAATGCAAAATGACAAAAACAGTTTAGAGTCATCTACAGAACTTTCCAGTTTACTGTTTAGCGGGATAGAAGGAAGATCATTAATGAATAAATTGAACAATAAGGGTCCTAGTATGCTACCTTGCGGAACTCCTTTCATTATGGGAAGCAAATCCGATATTTCAGCGCCAATCCGAACTGCTTGCATTCGTCCAGTAAGATAGCTCCAAAACCATTCCAGTGTATTTGACGAGATTCCACAGTTCTGCAACTTGTGAAGGAGACAATCGTGGTCAGTACTGTCCAATGCTTTACTCAAATCGAGCAAAACAAGAACGGTGACTTTCTTTTCATCGATAGCATTGAGAATATGGTCAGTTACCAACAAATGAACTGATTCAGTCGAGTGTTTGGTTTGTTGCCACTTTGATGACTTGAGGAAGATAAGAAGATAAGGAAGATAAGAGGAAGATAAGAGGACGATAAGGAAGATAGGAGGAAGATAAGAGGAAGATAAGGAAGATAAGAGGAAGATAAGAGGAAGATAAGAGGAAGATAAGAGGAAGATAAGAAGAAGATAAGGAAGATAAGAGGAAGATAAGAGGACGATAAGGAAGATAAGAGGAAGATTAGAAGAAGATAAGGAAGATAAGAGGACGATAAGGAAGATAGGAGGAAGATAAGAGGAAGATAAGAGGAAGATAAGAGGAAGATAAGAGGAAGATAAGAAGAAGATAAGGAAGATAAGGAAGATAAGAGGAAGATAAGAAGAAGATAAGGAAGATAAGGAAGATAAGAGGAAGATAAGAGGAAGATAAGGAAGATAAGAGGAAGATAAGGAAGATAAGAGGAAGATAAGAGGAAGATAAGGAAGATAAGAGGAAGATAAGAGGAAGATAAGGAAGATAAGAGGAAGATAAGAAGAAGATAAGGAAGATAAGGAAGATAAGAGGAAGATAAGAAGACGATAAGAGGAAGATAAGAAGAAGATAAGAGGAAGATAAGAGGAAGATAAGAAGAAGATAAGAGGAAGATAAGAGGAAGATAAGGAAGATAAGAGGAAGATAAGAGGAAGATAAGAGGAAGATAAAGAGGAAGATAAGAGAAAGATAAGAGGAAGATAAGCGGAAGATAAGAGGAAGATAAGGCAACTATGTTGTTTCTGCCTAGGATGGTTAGTTCTACAACCGTAGCACTTTTCACGACAAAGCTTCGATTGTTCTTCCCACAAAGTTTCATTGTAAATAGCCTCAAACATTGAAAATAATTTTTTTATGTAAACCCTCCATTTCTACGATCTTCCTTCAACAACAAGCAGCAATCGAATAAAACAACGCGATGTTACACATTCTCTATGGTAACACCAACGCAATTACTTTCTCGCCGACTTGCCCACGTATTATTACCTCTTCATGACCTTTATTATCCTCCCACAACTCATGATCATCCCCTGAAATCAATTAAATATTCTACTTATATGCTAATCCGGTTATCTTTTGGTCATTAGTAACCTTTAATGAGTTTTTAATGGCTTTTCCCTTTTGGGTTCTGCACGTGCGAGAATCTTATAACATATTAAGCAACGAATTATTTAACCAAGCTCTGTAATTTTTCAAAGTAGGGTATTTGGTCAATGATGCTATGAAATAATACTCGATGTTCTTCTAAGTCTACAATAACGATTCGCTACCGTTCAAAGTGACTCTTCATGAACGCCGTACGATTCTTATAATACAGCAGTACAAAAGCAAACTAAATATCTAATATAATATTCATATATATTTACGTTGCTATGTGCCAGTGAAAATACGCTTTTCTGAGCTCACGGCTTTTTGAATTGATTCGTATCATCTCACGGCTTCTCGAAGTGATTCCCCATTTTATCTTCCTACGATTTCCTCACTTATTGATTTGTTTCTAAATATCCTCACCGTAATTTGTTTTGATATGTGTAAGTTTAAACCAAAGCCTAAATAAATATTTTAAACTGATTGTTGTGAATTCTGTCTTATGCAAAATACACGCTAATGACTTTCTCGCATAGACTTGCCTAATCCTCTTAATTGCCCCTAATGGGTTTCTCTTTTGTCTCCTGCACGTGCACTGAGGATAAATATGCAAATGTCACACTTAGTAACAGAAAGCGTAGCAACCAGCTTGAAGAGTTATTCCGTTTATATTTTCTCATGAAATCATTGATCGTTCTTCTTACGGCTTCTCGAATTTATTCTTCATCCAAGGATTCGTATACTCTAACACTATGGTTAGATAAGCGATAATTCAACCAAAACTGTCAACATTTATCTCTTCGTAAATAACACTCAGATTACTTAACCAAAAACCTACCGCTAAATTCCTACAAATTAACCAGGTTTAAGATAAAAAATATAAAGTGTCTCTATCCATTTCTGTTTCGTTCTACAAACTAGGCCAAAGTAAACGATAACTCTCTAAAATTGTTAACACTTATTGCCACAAAACGTGTAAGACTGTTTGATCATTTAGGTTAATATAATATTCAAAGTCTCCATATTATTCAATTTATATAACTTCATGCCTCAGGTTTACATCATCAGCCACGTGTATGCAAATTACTTTTCATGCATCACACCGAATATTTAATGAGGCGGCATCCCTTTGAATGCTGAATGGGGGGGGGGGGGGGGTTACCTACTCACTTCAACACCGAAACCAACCAGAACTACCAAGGTCCCATACCCGACGCAAGATTCTGTGATCCAGACGGAATGCCTGCCGATGATCGTGCTAAGTTTTACCAGTGGTATAATAATCAGAGAGCCAATAACTACGTTTTCGAATTTCAAGAGGAAATTCTGAAGTATTGCCGATCGGACGTCGACATCCTTCGACGTTGTCTAAAATTTCGCGAACTGTTTCGTTCTGTTACTGATATCGACCCGTTTAAAGATTGTCTCACAATTGCCTTGGCATGCAACTTAGTCTTTCAAAAGAACTTTCTTCGTGAAAAAACAATTGCCGTTATTCCACCGCATGGTTATAGACCTCATAATAAGCAATCGGTTATTGCCCTAAAATGGTTAGCGTATACCGCGCAATGCAATGACATTTCCATTCGGCACTCTCGCAATTTTGGCGAGCAACGTATCAGCCAGTATCGTGTTGATGGGTATCATGCAGAGTCAAACACCGTCTACGAGCTCCATGGATGTTTCTGGCACGGCTGCGTCTCTTGTTACGCCAGAGACACCGTTAACCCCGTCAGTCAGCAAACCATGCAAGATTTACATCAGCGCACGCTCGAGAAAACGCGTTTTCTAAAACGTCAAGGTTACAAGGTGATTGAGATGTGGGAGTGCGACTTGAAACGTCAACTCGAAACAAACGCTGAGATGAAAACGTATTTCGATAATTTTGAAATTTTCGAGCCTCTCGAACCCAGACACGGACTGTACGGGGGGCACACGAACGCGGCGAAGTTGTTTCATCAATGCCAACAAGACGAGAAAATTCAGTATGTGGACTTTACAAGTTTGTATCCATGGACGAATAAATATTGTGCTTACCCCTTGGGCCATCCTGAGATTATCACCGAGAACTTTGGAGATATCACAGAGTATTTCAGTTTGGTTAAATGTACCGTTCCTCCCCCCACGTGGTCTTTACCATCCAGTTCTACCGTATCGTGCTCACGGAAAGCTTATGTTCCCGCTGTGCCAAACTTCTGCTGACGGATTGACCCAAGAGCCATGCAATCATACAGACCAGGAGCGTGCAATTCAGGGTACTTGGGTAACCAACGAATTAGAGAAAGCGTTGGAGAAGGGCTATCGTTTGTTAACGTTCGCGAAGTATAGCCTTTCCCTAGACAGAGCAACGAGCTCTTCAGCGAGTACATCGATACATTCCTGAAGATTAAGCAAGAACCCAGTGGTTTCCCTGATGGTTGCAACACCGATGAGAAAAAGCAGCAGTATATGATGGATCAGAACAAGATCGAGAAAATCCCTGGCCTACGTGCACTGGCGAAGTTGATGTTAAACTCGTTCTGGGGTAAGTGTAATCCTTAAAAAAAACAAAAAAAAACTTAGTGGTAAAAAAGAAGGGGGAAGTAAGTTAGATTTAATTTAACACAATGTTGATACGGTTATCTTTTTTTTGTTTGTTTTTGCAGGAAAATTTGCGCAGAGAACCAACATGACCCAAGTAAAACTTATTACAGATCCGCAAGTGTATTTCGACATGTTGACATCCGATGAGATTGAGGTGACGGACGCCTCGTTTGTGAGCGACGACATCGTAGAACTACGATACGAGTACAAAGGCAACTTCATCGAGCCGAATGCCAAGACCAATGTGGTGATTGCTGCGTTCCAACTGCTCACGCTCGGCTAAAGCTTTACAATACGTTGGAACAACTGGGAGAAAGAGTTCTATATTACGACACGGACTCAGTGATTTACCTAAGTAGACCGGGAGAGCCAGAACCGGAGACCAGCGTTTATTTGGGCGAATTGACGGACGAGCTAGATGGTGGTTATATCACGACTTTCGTTTCTGGGGATCCTAAGAATAACGCGTATGAAACGAACAATGGTAAAACGTGTTGTAAGATACGAGGTATAACTTTAAATTTCCAAACATTGGAGAAAATTAATTTTAATGTTATTTGTGATCTCGTGTATCTGAACGGCATCTCTATTTAACGGAATCAACGGAATCGACGGAATCAACGGAATCAACGGAAATTTAGTTAATCGCTTACTAACAAACGGTTAATAAAATACATTTATTTACATTTATTAGCTGAGACTGAAACTGATCTGTCATCGATACTTCAAACAAGGTTATTGGATTAGACATATTAAACAGTTTGTTTATCAGACAGTATTACCACTAAGAACAAGGTCAAACATTTTAATTTAATTTAGTCTTTTATTAGATGTTTACGAGTAATGACGACAATCCAGTTTCTAATTTCAAGGGTAATATCTGTCTTTGTTCTGCACACAACCAGACCATACATACCGGCGCGCAGACGTTCAGTACAGACGTTCATACGTTCAGTCTTTTATAGAAGGTTACGTTAAGATCGTTGATTTAAATGAGTGTGTGCGATGGACTATACGTCAACGATGGAGTCATCTCAGACTCAGAAACCAATCTGTTCAGTTTTTTGGAGGTATTTATTGTTTACAATATACGAATACATTTAGTCCATTACGACACTACGGGTCTTAGTTTGAATGTCAAGGTTTATTAACGTTTAGATTTCCCCCCTTTTTTATTGCCATCGTTATCCTAGAATGGTTCCGTCCGAGCTTGACGAAAGTCTGAAACACGATGTCGTATGAACCATCGACGGTGCGACAAATCATTATGTGAGAGAAATCATTATGTAGTACAGGTCAGTTTCACATGACAACATGCATGTCCGTCATATGTATCAGTGTTCCTCGACAATAAAATTAACAAGTATCTTCTTTGTTAGGAAGACCAACACGGTAGCCATGCTCTTTGTCATTTTGAATCCCTGGGAAGTCTGCGATCGAAAACGTTCAACTTACCACACAAGCGAATTGAAAATGACGTGAGTAATTTTCAGGTTCAAAAACTTTTATTTTATTAATTAAATATACGATTACATGATTAAACCAAAATTATCAATTTTTTTTTTCAAACATCTAATATATATATTGCACTAGAATCGCAAGGTCGTGGGTTCAATTCCTGCCGGAAGGCCTGTGTAGTTGCATTTTTCGCAACTGGTCCCGGTTTGGTCTTAAAATGTATATATTCTACACTGGAATTTTCCTTCACCCAAAATCCTTAGAACATGCTATGTAATCGAGTGAAATGCCCAATATTACTTATAATATACCCAATTCTCTCCTGGCATTACCACCCTATTATATATACAGAACTCGCGATCAAGCTCTCGGCAACGCCCTCCGTGGCTCAGTGGTCAGAGCATTGCACTAGAATCGCAAGGTCGTGGGTTCAATTCCTGCCGGAAGGCCTGTGTAGTTGCATTTTTCGCAACTGGTCCCGGTTTGGTCTTAAAATGTATATATTCTACACTCGAATTTTCCTTCACCCTAAATCCTTAGAACATGCTATGTAATCGAGTGAAATGCCCAATATCATTTATAATATACCCAATTCTCTCCTGGCATTACCACCTTATTATATATACAGAACTCGCGATCAAGCTCTCGGCAACGGCCTCCAAAATCCTTAGAACATAATATATATATATATATATATATATATATATATATGTATTTACAGCGTTAAGTATGATTAATACAATACAAAATACTACATTAATTACTACATTATTAAATACTACATTTAATACTACATATAAAACATGCAGAACAACAAATTCTACATTATGATTGTTGAGATCGATATTTTTAAACTCTAAAAAACTGATCTTGTCAAGTCGTCCAAAACGCAATTAACATAAATCGTGTTTAAATGTTGTCTTCTGTTCTATCTTGATGTGCTTTAGACATGAATATTTAAGGATAAATTTACTAGCATATAAAATTTCTGTGACATACGGGATACCACAGTGTCTTTAAGACATGTCATCCGAAATATAATTGGTCGGCCACAATTATGTTAATCTGCCTTAAACAACTGGACTGATTTCTTATGGCAAGCATGCTATATTTGCACAAGTCCAAACTCGCGACCTAGGCAATCCCAGTGCACCTTATTTAGTTTACTTTTAACTAAATTACATACATGAATGTCTAAATGCAAATATTCTTTTACGTATGACCGCTTAAAGTGGAAGTGTTTCCAACCCTTTTTAAATGTGAGAATGGCCGTTCTTGGGTGAGGAAATGACAAGTTGTCAAAATGGGTGAGCTAAGACAAAGTCGTTTGGGGGTGGGGGAACTGCTGGAGGTGTTCTAATACTTTTCCCGCAACCGTAACACTTGCGTATTTGCGTACCGTGTAAATGTTTTAATATGAGCTGGCTTTCGTGTTTATCGAGTTGAGTGCAAGGCTCCGGTAAATTAGTAGGGGAACGTTCTCTATCAGCCTTGTTCCCTTTACGTTTACGCCGGGGAGCGTTTCCTTTTTGCCCCACGTATCTTAAATTAATGTTTTGTGTTGACTGTTTATGTTTATTTGTCCGCCTCCCATTTTCAGAATGCCACTTTAAAAATGCATTAAGTTTCTCATTTGTGTCAGCACATGCAACTGCATGACTACAAATTGAATGCACAAAATAGTATTTACAATCACATTCGAATTTACCGGATTCTGAAAACGTTGTTACTCTTTGAGTGTCTCCACCAGCATGGATAGACCTCAAAACGCAGTACTTAAAAATTCCTGCTTTCGTGCATGGAGCTTGAAAAATCGCTTTGTCCGAATTTTGAATCAGTTCGGCCGCCCCTCCCCAAATCCCCTTTAAAGTAAATTGATTGATATCAATGTTGAATTTTTGTAACTCACTGATACTAATCCACTGTCAGCAAGAGAAGCGTTGCTGGAACCTGGCAATTTGGCATGGCTAAGCAAATCTGTCATCGAAACCGAGCTAACCTTCTTAAGGAAATGTCTTTTTTGTTTTGCAGATAGCTTAAAGTAATCTGTGCATTGCAGCTGTGCCCTAAATTCTTCCTGGACTACATATTTTCCTTTTAGATTGCAGTATGCTTTCTTTCTATCTGCTTCTTCAGCGTCAACAAAATTTGATACCTCTTCAATAAATCTTGGCATGCTCGACTCTCTGAAACCAAGCCAATTTTTTATCCGGAAGTTATTGCTCTCTGAGTCGTTAGTGTAAAATTTGGTTGGAGGAAAACCTAAACCAGCAAGAGTGCGTACTGACGCAATCATCTTCCGAGTTTAAAGGTTGGGTCAATTGACATTGGCATGTGCTCATTATCATCACAACAAAACCGTTCAAGATTTAGGAGTTGACTATCGGAAGCCAGAACAACAAATGGTTCAGGGAATTCCTTTATCTCTCGGATGAAATTACCTAATTTATTCTGCGCCATTTCAATAATATGTGAAATCTCATCCTCACTAGTCGGTGTAGTGCCAGTTGCGTTTTGGTGATATCTCATTTGGTGAAGCTGTTTTGTATTTATTATATCAGCTGGACAATCGACATTGTGAATTCCTCCAATGTCACAGGCATTGGCAGCAACACTCCGCGAAGCACCTGTAAAGTTTTGACATGCTTTCTGTAGCAATGATGGCTTAACTTTACAGTATGTATGAACTTCATGCTTAGCATTACCATGCTTCTGTGGCGTGATCGGATGCGGATTACCAGTGAAAAAGTACTGTAAAAACACTAAATTGTTGGATATCTGATCTCGGTTATTCTTAACAAAAGCAATAACCTTCTTGAAATCAGGGTAGGTTCTATGGTGATAATACTTTCTTACCAGCAGATAGTGACTACTTGTCATATTCCTTTCATCTAATTTCTTACTACATTCTAAAGTATAGTTTTCTAGGTGCTTTCGAAAGGTAAAAGGTCTAACGCCATCGTTTACCCAACTGCTGTGACCATCGCAACCTATATCTGATAAAGGCACATCTGAGGGTTTAACGGATACGAGAAAGGACAGATTGTCCTCAGCAAGTGGAGGTAATTTTTTGCACACCGTATCTAGTTTAGGATTGTCAACGAGATTTCTAAAATAATCCAGATACATTGGAGAATATTTACCAGACTTGAAAATTGGCATCGATGGATTTTCTTGATAGAATCGAGGCTTCGCTTTGTCTGGCTTGTCTGCAGAGTCACTTGATGATTCATTCTCATCGTCAGTAATGGTAATGACAACTGGTAAGGAAGTGTCGCTTGTTTTCACTTTCTTCACACATTCACTTTCCTGCTTTATAGTACCAACTACATGAATGTCATCTGAGTCATCTCCAGATGACGCCTCGACCATTAACAGTCCTGAGTCGTCACTATCTAAACAACGCGATTTTCTTTTCCGACATCGAATTAATCAGACGAAAACAATTAGATAAGGTACAAGTTTGCTGCGGGTGGAGGGCAAGCGCGCGTACAATCATAAGTAGGCGAGAGCTGAGAAGAAAGGCGGCGAGAGAAGAACGCCTTTCTTCCCTT
>CAXIUP010000192.1:1460000-1555000 GCA_964035015.1 Corallium rubrum | reverse complement strand
TATTCGGACACAAACATTTAATATTCGGACACAAACATTTAATAATCGGACACAAACATTTAATATTCGGACACAAACATTTTAATATTCGGACACAAACATTTTAATGTTGGGACACAAACATTTTAATGTTGGGACACACCATTTTAATGTTGGGACACGAAACATTTTAATGTTGGGACACAACATTTTAATGTTTAGGACAAAACATTTAATGTTGGGACAAAACATTTTAATGTTTAGGACAAAACATTTTAATGTTGGGACAAAACATTTTAATGTTTAGGACAAAACATTTTAATGTTTAGGACAAAACATTTTAATGTTGGGACAAAACATTTTTATGTTAAACTCAGACCCAATCCTCATACGTTTTATTTTATTATTTACATACGTGACGTCAGAGCTCAGATCTTCATAAATAGTGATCGATTCATGCATATTCATGGCGTCAAAACAAACACGTTCTCCAAGTTCTTATATATACTGCATTCAATTGTACAGTCTCTGATAAGAACCTGGAGGAAGAGTCTACATACTTAACCAGCAATCGTCCGGGTGATTTTATGAACGGCGAAAGTTCTGTGGCCGAAAGGCACGAAACCTCCTCGCGCGAAACTACCACAGACCAACTTCGCGAAGAGCCAGTCGTCAATATTGAGCATGATGGCAAGGTGTCATCGTTTGTATCCAAACCCGTCGCAAGTAACGAACTAGTAAAATGCCCGACCTGTGAAGGGTTTTACTCAACCGATGTTATCGAGGACCATGCGGACTTATGCGCCGAAAGTGAAAACGTGAAGGCTTTCATTGAAATAATGGACGATTCAGAATTTGAATACACTAGTGAGCCTGAATCTAATAAGCCAGAAACAGAGGAGCAGATGACACATTCTGCATCCACAGGAAGTATTGAGAAAGCAGAGGCAATCAGCATCAAGGAAATCTTAAAGAACTTGACCGGTCACCTTGGCCCAGCTGTTTCCCGAATCAACATCCGTCGTGGAAGGTTGTTTGAAGATTATGTGGATAGCAGGAGAAAGTGTCCGTGGCACAAACCAGAAAACTCTTTGAAAGTGACTTTCATTGGAGAACCGGCTATTGACACTGGTGGGCCAAGAAGGGAATTTCTGACAGGTAAGCTTTCAAATCTCTGACTATTATAGCCATGGCTTATCCGCCTATACAATTGATGACAATCGATGATTGGAACACCAATCAATAAATCAATATCAATCGATAGCAATTATCTAATTGATATCAATTAGTATTGCCAATCAATGACCAATCAATAGTCACAAAAAACTCCATCGATTGTTCATCGATTATCATTATCAATCAATTAATTGATATTGTTATTGATTGATATTGCTTTTTGTCAATTATTGATTTTATTGATTGCATAGGCCAGGTTATAGCCGCTAAAGTAAAAAAGCTAGTATCCAGGTATTTTAAGAAATTATGATCCTTACATGCAGTACACTCTAGTAGTAACTTCTTATTTTGTTGAAGGTTAGGTGCAGGTCTTATAACAGGGTTCTCACACCAATAATGTTACTTGGATTCAGGTCAAGATAACACAAACTAATCTTGATCCAACCACCAAATCCTGTTGTAGACCTGCACCTACATGTACAGTATCACACCATTAGTGAACTTGGAAGAAGTTATTGTATCTTGCTTCTTTGTAAAATGGGTGGGGTGGTGCCATGGTGAAATGTTCAATTCCCACAACTTTGCTACTCTCCTGACAAAACTGTGTGCTGCACTGGCTAGGGTCTTGCACTAATGATTGACCTTACCACATGGTGCTTGTCCACTGATCATCTGTTGACACTGAGCCTGCACAGCACAGTTCCCTTATTGTTAACCTTAGTTATTGCATAACCTCATTTAAATCATGAAGAATACAGGAAAATAAATTTATTATGTGTAACGTGTACATTTTATAACTATAATTATACTTTAGTTCATTAAATACATTATGCCAACACTTTTTGGAGAAATTAAATGTCTTTTTGCTGGGGTATTTTTTTATTTAAAAGCCAGGCACGAGAAAGGATAGTTAAGAAGGTGCAAAATACAAATGGGATCTATGTTATACTGTAAGAATAGAATAGCCTCTAAATGTCAACCACTACCCCCCACCCACCACCACCACCCCCCTAGTCAACCACAAAGAATGCTGTATAAGTGTCATCTGTAACTTGGTCTTTTTTGGTACAGTAAAATATAGATCATCTGGCCATATTTTTAATAATAAAAAAACAAATTTAATTTTTTTTATAATTAATTTATTTTATGTATGTATCAGACGTTATGAGGCAAATTCATTGCAGACTATTTCCTGATGGACTACCTGTAATAAGTCCCTCTGCCATCACGGAAAATGAATTTTTTTATGCTGGAAACCTAATGGCAGCATCACTGTTACAAGGTGGACCTGCACCCAAGTTTCGTGCTTCCTGGGTTTATGGATATCTTGTATCTGGGGACCAAGGCATCATTAATACAGTCACTATTGAGGATATTTCACCAGGAAAGATTAAAGATTTTGTAAAACAGGTAAAATTTAAACAAACGTATTGCCTCACTTAATTACATGCATTATTTTGCAATACTCAGTGCCAGTTAATGGTGAATCAACTGACAACCATAAACATATCAGTTGGTTTAAATTAAAAGACTGGCAGGACAGAACTTATAAAGACGTTAGAGGTTGGATAAAAGTTGTAAACCATAATAATAATACATAATGGTTTACTGTATGTTAATACAGTAGCTGCAAAAGGATTTTTAGATCATACAGTATAATAATTTTAAACTGTATATTATTAAAATTTGGAGTTCGGAGAACTATAGTTTTGAAACATGTTTTTGACTATGGGGCACCAAATGTAAAAAAATTGTTTAGGACAAAAATGTGTTGATCTTACCATTTAAATATTTACCTATATAATACATTGTTGGTAAACAATGTTTCTATCTGTGTTAAACAATCTATAGATTATTTATAAAATAATAATCTATGGATTGTTTACAAACAATCCCTGGATGGTTTAGTGGAAAAGTATTATTTATTAAATAATCCAGGGATTGTTTATAAATAACCTAGGGATGGTGTAATAAACCATGACTTGTCTATTAAACAATCCATGGATTGTTTATAAATAATCCAAGGATGGTTTAATAAACCATGAGTTTTGGTTAAATAATCTAAAGATTATTTGTGCGCGCCAAATGTAAAAAAATATAGCATACAGGAAGGAGCATGGGTACCAGATTGTTGCGTGCCGGGGGGACGTAGACAGCAGTGACCAAAAGGTGCCAATGTTATTAGTTTCGCCTTTGTGTACTAAACTTTTGCCATTTTACTATTAAATATTAGTAATTCATCGGGAAATAACGTTACCAACGTCCTTCATGAAATCGCACGGCTCACACAGTCTGTGTCGAACAGTCAAGGCTTTAACACGAAAGTAGGGTAGAAAGTCGGCCTTCCACATTGACAACCTGCAAATACAGCCGATGGAGAGAAACGTCTGAGTTTATCTATGAGAGTAAACATTTCGTACTATGCACGTTCAACGTTAATGCTCTGACTAACATATTTCAAAAAAATATTGTTTACCATGCACGATAGCTTGCTTGCAAAGAAATTATGCTTATTCTCAGCGTTATTTTTGTAATCGCTACTAGTTATGACAAATTGACAATCCGTACTACATTCAAACAATAATTTGTTTTAAATCTGTTAGTCAGAGCATTGACGTTGATCTTGGTGTCAGCGTACGTAGTACGAAATGTTTACTCTCATAGATAAACGCAGATGTTTCTCTCCATCTTGGGAGTCCCCGATGTGACTACGTTGTCGATGTGGAAGGACGACTTTCTGCTCTACTTTCGTGTTACATTAGACCTAATATTATGCAATACACCTGAGGTTATTGACGAAGTATCAGCTACTAGCCCCGTGATGTCGGACTTCCCATCGGATCATTTCATCATTGATTTCTTAATAAGACAAAAGTTTACTAAGGCAAAACCTGTTAGTCGAATAGTATATGATTTTACAAATGGGGATTTTGAAGGGCTTCGTAATGCACTTAATCGAGTGCCTTTCGATATGGCCCTTTTGGATGATGATATAAATTCCTGTTGGTTGAAATGGCGTGATCTATTTCTGGCTACTGTAGACGAGTTTATTCCAAAGAAGAAAATTAAAGATGTGAATTCTCCGCCTTGGATAGATGGGGAGGTAAGGTACTTGTTAAAGAAAAATTATTCTGCTTTAAAGTAATATCGGCTCAATAAAACTGAAGCGAGGAAATTGAAACTCCGTCACTTAAGCCAAAACGTTAAGAATCTTATTAAGTTCAAGCGTCAACAATATTTGACTAAAATTAAATCATCACTTTCTGACAACCCGAAATTGTTCTGGAGTTTTCACAAGGCTATTCTTCACCATCGCTCAACTCCCAGTGTGATCACTTACAATGGAATTACTGCTAAAACCCCTAAAGAAAAGGCTGATTTGTTCAATTTATATTTTGCTTCTATTTTTCAACCAAGAGATATCTTAAATTCGAGCAGTTCATGCTCCTTAATCAGAAACACCGATCAAATTTCAGATATTAGCATAACTCATATAGAGGTGGCTAATTATTTACAGAACTTGGATGTGACAAAGGCTGGTGGTCCCGATGCAATTTCTCCGCGGCTTTTAAAACTATGCAGTAATGAAATTGCCAAGAGTCTCAGTGACCTGTTTAACAAAAGCCTCCAACTTGGACTTGTTCCCTTGGATTGGAAAAAGGCTGATGTTATTCCTTTACACAAGCATGATGACAAAGAACCAGCAGATAATCATAGACCAATATCGCTTTTGCCTGTTGTGGGCAAAGTTATGGAACGGTGTGTGTTTGATCACTTTTATTCTTTTGTTCTTAATTTTTTAAGTGATCTCCAACATGGATTTATTAAAAATCGATCATGTGTTACTCAACTTCTCCAAATACTTCACGAAATAGGTCGGAATCTTGATAACAATATACAAACTGATGTGATGTACTTGGATTTTGCCAAGGCGTTTGACACTGTGGATCACGGAATTTTGTTGAGCAAATTGACGGCTTATGGTGTATCTGGAAATTTATTCTCTTGGTTTAAGGACTATCTAAATGGACGTCTCCAACGTGTTGTTATAAAGGGCGCTGCATCAGATTGGTCTCCCATCACCTCAGGGGTTCCTCAAGGGAGTATTCTTGGACCTTTATTATTTGTAATATTCATCAATGACCTTCCGGACATCCTACCACCTGAAGTAACATCAGCTCTGTATGCTGATGACACAAAAGTTCATGGTACTATAAAATCAACTCACGATTGTGAGATAATGCAATCGGCACTAACAAACCTTAATAATTGGTCCAATATTAATAATATTCGTTTTAAAGATTCCAAATGCAAAGTCCTAACTGTTACACGGAAGAAAACCCCTATTATGTTTGATTATTATTTGAACGTTACTCAACTACAACGTGTTTATACAGAGAAAGACCTTGGTATAACGATAACAAGTAAGTTGTCCTGGAGTACACATATAGACAGTATTATATCCAAGGCGAATAAGATGTTAGGACTGCTTAAACGAACCTGCCCTCTTCTTCAGGATACTCGCGTCAGGCGAACTCTTTACCTGTCATTGGTGAAATCGCAACTAAATTATGGCTGTGAAATATGGTCTCCACATGAATTCGGCTCCAAGAGAAAGTTGGAAAGTGTGCAACGAAGAGCAACAAGATGGATATTGATGTGCAGACAGGGAGAAATTAGCTATAACAGGTTAATTAAACTGAATCTGTTGCCTTTGGCCTACGACCGAGAAATAAGAGATATTGTGTTACTTTTCAAGTCTATGTTTGGGTTTACTGACTGCAACATTAATAATTATGTTTCTCTGGTTTCTCTTGGGCGCACTCGCTTATCCTCATCAGATTATTTGAGGGTCCCAAAGTGTAAAACCACCACTTTTCAGGGTTCCTATTTTAATCGGACTGCCAGACTTTGGAATCGTATTTGTAGAGAAACATCTCCAAGTAGTTTTACTTCAGTTCGTTCATTCAAGACTTTTTTATTTGATAAGTATTCTTTATTGTTAAACTCGGTCTTTGACACGGATTTTGTATGTACATGGTCACTACTACCTAGTTGTCCCTGCCATAAATATTAGTTTGTTTTTAGTTTTGATTTTATTTTTTATTATTATTTAATTGTATTTACTCAGGCAGACACCTTGCATGGGATTTACTGTCCCGTTCGTGTTTTGCCCTATTGGGAATTATCTGCGTTGTATGTATGTAAGTGTCTGTATCTTGTGAATTCCTAATTAAAGTTGTTAAAAAAAAAAAAAAGAAGAAAAAAAAAAAAGCCTTGACTGTTCGACACAGACTGTATGAGCCATGCGATTTCATGAAGGGCATTCGTAACGTTATTTCCCGATGAATTACTAATACTTAATAGTAAAATGACAAAGGTTTAATACACAAAGGCGAAACTATAAATGGTGCATATTTACTATATTTGGTGCATTTTTGTGCGTTTACCCCCCCCCCCCCCCCCCACTGCACGCAATACGCTGGTACCCATGCTCCTTCCTGTATGCTATATTTTTTTTACATTTGCTGGGCAGCCATCTTTGTTTTTGCATTTGGCGCGTGCAAATCTTTAAATTATTTAACCAAAACTCATGGTTTATTAAACCATCCCTGGATTATTTAATAGACAAGTCATGGTTTATTAAACCATCCCTAGATTATTTATAAGCAATCTGGGGATTATTTAGCAAACAATCCATGGTTTACTAAACCATTGCTAGATTATTTATAAACAATCCCTGGATTATTTAATCAATAATACTTTTCCACTAAACCATCCAGGGATTGTTTGTAAACAATCCGTAGATTATTTATAAATAATCTATCGATTGTTTAACTCAGATAGAAACATTGTTTACCAATAATGCATATAGGTAAATAATGGTAAAATCAACACATTTTTGTCCTAAACAATTTTTTTACATTTGGCGCCCCATATTTGACTTCTGATTTGTATGAAAGTCATTTTTCTCCTACAGTTACAAACATGTGAGACAGACAAAGAAGTTCAGACACTTCTAGGCACTGACACGTCACTGGATATCCTCCAAGGAATTTGTTTCCGTGGAAATCTTCTAAATGCAAACCTATCTAGTAGAGATAAGATTGTCAGGTGGGTGACTCACTTTTTTTACCTCTACTAATTTATATCCATTGAGCATTTGTAACTCTAGCTCATGATCTCTGTGTTGAAATGCCACCTTGTCGGTCAGACCACACTTGTGTCATGGCAAGCTGGAGCTATAGGCTTGGGTCTTGTTTTTTTAACAAAATTGTGATAGACTGGCTGAATGGGCTCCTTTTGATGAGTGAAGTCATCTGGCATTGAACATTGTAAAAAGTCTGCTGCATTAACAAAGTAAAATACAGGGTAATGTTTTATCGGTCCTGAGGCAGAAATGGGAAAGTAGTGAGCATGTTAACTCTTTGGCTTGGAGTACTAGCATAACTCTATTAACCTAATCAATAAATACTCTCATTCCTAAAATAATTTTACCTATTCCTACCAGAGCCAGCCCAAAACCACTCTTATTTCACTCTAACTCCAGATAATTTTACTCTGTTTAATGCCAGACAATTTTACTGGACAAAGGGAGAACACTAATGTACCAAAAAAATGTAGTGTGCTATGCAGGCAGTGTTGAAACAGCAATTTAAATATACAGTATGTAAGGTTTGATATACTGCCAAAAACAGAGAACATAGGAGTCTAATGTTTCGAGTGAAGGTACTTCATCAGATAAACATGCCTGGGTATCTTTTTTTTTGAAGAAGGGCTTTTGCTCGAAATGTTGACTCCTACATTCCCTGTTTCAGCAGTATATCAAACCTTACTAAATTTCGATTGTCTGACAGGTTCAAGCCTCAAACATATTGTGTTCTATTTTACCAGACTGACCAGTCTAACCATTTAAATGGAAGAGAGCCCCCTTAAATACCAGTAATAGATTATTTTCTATAATTTGTATTTATGCTAGGTCAATTTTAATGAAAGAAGTGGTGCAAAATAGAATACCTATGCTATCACAATTGGCCAATGGGCTAAATGTATGTGGTGTTCTTGGAAGTATTCAGTCTAATCCAGAGCAAATGAGAGATCACTTCAGTACTGTCAATGCCTCCAAAGATCAGTTAGATCCTGAAAAATTTAGTGATCTCATTTCAGTGCAGTATAGCAATGAACAACAAAAGAAGGGATTGGAAATAAATACTTACAAGTATTTCTGTGACTTCATTGAGAAGCTCTTTCATGAAGGTAATTTTTCTCATTTTCTTACAGTATGCTGGTCTTTCTAATACTGTTTGTTTTATCATTTATAATAAGAAATTAAGAATTGCTCCAGTAATAATTATAGAGTTCTGCCTGCTCACGGTGTACTTGTGTTCTACTGTTTAAGGTTACTAGCAGTAGAGTTTGTTATCTACTGTAAAAAGTAAGCTTGCATCACCTATGGTAGTCCACGAGTTCAAAACCTATGGTAGACCACAAGCAAAATATGTTATTAAATAGCATAATATTGTCATTGTAAATGACAAATAGTCAAATATCAATGACAGGCTTATGTTGAGAGCATGAACTGGCAAGTCTACATACAGTGTTAGACCCTGTTTACACGATGCCGGTACAATTTGAAAATGGAACAAAATCATGCCGGTATGCAAATACAGTACAGTATATAACATTTCATGTTATTTTTGTGCCGGTATTGTGTAAACGCAAGGCCTAAACGGCATGATTTTGTTCATTTTCAAATTGTACTGGCATTGTGTAAATGGGGTCTTAATGGAGCAAAATTGTATCCTGCAGTTGTCAATGTCATGCAAAATCTGTGTCATGAATGTGCAAACATTTGTTCTACCTTTTACTGCATGTATGCATGTCTTGAAAACAATGTAGGCTATGGTTGCTCTTATAATTTTGATGACACTGCTGGAGTGGACATCTTTTCCATTCACTATAATATTTTACAGCAGTAATACTCGAGATGCTTAATGTTATATCAAACTATTTCCTTTACCCTCTACTGTAACTAGATTGCATTATTATTTGACAAATATTTGTCGTAACGAAGATATTTAAATACTGTATTAAGTCAAATTTTGTGAGATGTTAGTGATGTTCATTTGATTGGCCTACTTAAAGCTTTACTACTATACTTTATGACTATAGCTTTTAGTACTGTAGCTTTAACAGTCAAGCTACTGTATTAGCGGACTGCTTCTCACCACTGAGTACCAGACTAAAGCCCGATTGGATTGAGTTAGTATTTGAATGGGTGACCACCTGTCTGGGCTTGGAACTCATGTACCAGATATAAGTAGAGTTAGTGCTTAGTTTCATGTGCCTTGATGGCTTTACTCTGAGTTATTCCATCACTTTTGTTAAAAATTTTGTTCAGCTCTGAACACAAGGTTGTTACTAGTATACAATTGCATCATTGTTTTTACCATAGTAGCTAGATCCCCCCCCCCCCCTTAGAGTATGAATTTTCAGAACCTCACAAAAAAGTGAATGAGCATGTAGGGATTTTGCACTGGATATTAAAGACAATGAAAGGTCAAAACTGTGTTAAATAAAAAAACTGTAATTGTATTGTACACTTTTGTATTGTATTACATTTTACTTTGTTTTTTCATCACTGATAGTCTGTCAGATAGAAATTGACTTATTTCTTACAAAATTACTATTGCCACCTTTAATTTCTCAGTTCAATTAATAATTTATTATATTTTATTTAGGTATTGGTGACTATGGATTGCCAGACCTGCTTAAATTCATAACAGGAAACACAGAAGTACCACCTCTTGGCTTTGCCAACAAAATAAATGTTGCATTTATTCATGGGTGTGATAAAACTGCCAGTGTCGCCCAACAGCATCAACATGTAGCCTTGTGCTCAAAATTCCTGTCCACTGTAATTCCTTAGAAAGTGTGTGTGACCTGTTTTTGTCAGCACTAAAGGAAGGCTTTGGATTTGGTGTTGTTTAGTTCATAAAAAGCAACTACCATACATTTTTTGGATGCAGTATTTAGAAAAAAGAAATTCTGCCTGTTAATGTTATGTTCCTGTCCATAGTTCAAAACTGCAAAGGGTGCTAATAATTATGTCAATGTAGAACTAGTTTATATGTTTTTCTTCTTATTGTACACATGACATGATTATGTTCGTCTTTTTGAAAAGAAAACTTAAAAGGACAAAAATAACATTTGGCTGAAGTTTTTGGTTTCCTTGTTTTGTTTAGGAGATGTTTCAGGGTTTTTATATTATGTAAATATCACATGTTGTCACATACACATGCAACTTGTTGCATAATGAGTTATGAACAGATGTATGACTTTATAGAAGCTCAAAAACTGGTACAGTGTATACCCATTACTGACAATATTTGACCATTGTGCCCAGCAAAACGAGAACCCTGCAATGATATGCCCCAGTCCCCAGACAGCAATTGGGTTAAGAACAAACCCAGTTGGATGTACTGTAGTTATAAATTACTTTTATTTTGGTTGTCATAGCAACAGTTTTCTTACTGTGATCACAATGCATCTGTCAAAAGCCACAACATTTTGGGAAAAGTTACAAAATTATTTTTGTCATGCTAATTTTGTCTATTAAAAAATAATTTAAAGAAAACAGAGGGGTTCACCATCAAGAGGGCTGTTGTGTCTACAACTGGTAAATTTCCAGTAAATTGGTTTAATATACTGTAAAACTCTAATAAGCTTCTTGGTAAGGGAGGGGCTATTTAATTTGGGGCCTTAAATAAAAGTTAAAACGTGGAACTATAGTTGAATGTTTTTCTACAATGCCAGCTTTAAATGATGTGGAAAACCGAAGTGAATTGAGGCTAATTTAAGGGGTTTTTTATATGAAAGAACTATTAAAACTTAAATTAATGATAAACTGAATTGGAAATGAGCGGGGGCTGATTAGAGAGGAGACTTAATACGCCCTATAACCCTGATCAGCCGTTCCTCATGTAACCAATAAACTATTGTAATTGTAAGAGCATTGTATGCAATAAATTATTGCATTGTAATGATGAAAGAGGTTATTAATGAAACCCTTCCCTCCCCCCCCCCTAACCCCAAAAATGTGAAGTTCCCGGGGGGACCCTAACCTGAAAAGTGTTGGCGGGGGGGGCTTTTTTGTGGGATGCGCAGTGAAGTTCAATTAGTGCATATTACAGTGCAATAATTTATTGCCTACAATGTTCTTACAATTACAATAGTTTATTGGTTACAATGCGAGGAATGGGTGACTAAAGGTGGATTTCCATTCAGTGCATTTTATCGCGCGATCGACTTTTTGCGATCGCTTTCTTTTGAATTGTGGGTTGTCAAGCGGAACGCATTTCATTAGCTTTGGTTGAATACACACATTTCAAAAGAAAGCGATCGAGAAAAGTCGATCGCGCGACAAAATGCACTGAATGGAAATCCAGCTTAAAGGTGGATTTCCATTCAGTGCATTTTATCGCGCGATCGACTTTTTGCGATCGCTTTCTTTTGAATTGTGGGTTGTCAAGCGGAACGCATTTCATAAAGGTGGATTTCCATTCAGTGCATTTTATCGCGCGATCGACTTTTTGCGATCGCTTTCTTTTGAATTGTGGGTTGTCAAGCGGAACGCATTTCATTAGCTTTGGTTGAATACACACATTTCAAAAGAAAGCGATCGAGAAAAGTCGATCGCGCGACAAAATGCACTGAATGGAAATCCAGCTTCAGCTTTGGTTCAATACACACATTTCAAAAGAAAGCGATCGAGAAAAGTCGATCGCGCGACAAAATGCACTGAATGGAAATCCAGCTTAAAGGTGGATTTCCATTCAGTGCATTTTATCGCGCGATCGACTTTTTGCGATCGCTTTCTTTTGAATTGTGGGTTGTCAAGCGGAACGTATTTCATGAAGGTGGATTTCCATTCAGTGCATTTTATCGCGCGATCGACTTTTTGCGATCGCTTTCTTTTGAATTGTGGGTTGTCAAGCGGAACGCATTTCATTAGCTTTGGTTGAATACACACATTTCAAAAGAAAGCGATCGAGAAAAGTCGATCGCGCGACAAAATGCACTGAATGGAAATCCAGCTTCAGCTTTGGTTCAATACACACATTTCAAAAGAAAGCGATCGAGAAAAGTCGATCGCGCGACAAAATGCACTGAATGGAAATCCAGCTTAAAGGTGGATTTCCATTCAGTGCATTTTATCGCGCGATCGACTTTTTGCGATCGCTTTCTTTTGAATTGTGGGTTGTCAAGCGGAACGCATTTCATAAAGGTGGATTTCCATTCAGTGCATTTTATCGCGCGATCGACTTTTTGCGATCGCTTTCTTTTGAATTGTGGGTTGTCAAGCGGAACGCATTTCATTAGCTTTGGTTGAATACACACATTTCAAAAGAAAGCGATCGAGAAAAGTCGATCGCGCGACAAAATGCACTGAATGGAAATCCAGCTTCAGCTTTGGTTCAATACACACATTTCAAAAGAAAGCGATCGAGAAAAGTCGATCGCGCGACAAAATGCACTGAATGGAAATCCAGCTTAAAGCTGGATTTCCATTCAGTGCATTTTGTCGCGCGATCGACTTTTCTCGATCGCTTTCTTTTGAAATGTGTGTATTCAACCAAAGCTAATGAAATGCGTTCCACTTGACGACCCACAATTCAAAAGAAAGCGATCGCAAAAAGTCGATCGCGCGATAAAATGCACTGAATGGAAATCCACCTTAAGTTCGGCTTCAATCTCGTACCCAGTTTGTGATATGCTACACCAAGTGTTGGCCAAAAACCGCTTTTCTGAATTTGTGGGCTCAGCTTTCGAATCATGGATTTTGGCAAACTGTGGGGTATGTTGGTGTGATTTCTTCGTTTTTACAGTAAAATTTCAACTATACTCGCTGTAGAATTAGATGAAAAAGTTCGCTCAAATTGCTGCAAATGGTGTTTGCTGAGGTTCTACATTTCATAAATTTCCTCCCCTGCACCCCCCTACAAATACAGTCACTGATTGCCACTACTGCCCCCCCCCCCTGCACACACACACTTTTTGACACCTTGCTAGGGCACTGATTGTTGTGGTCGTTGAGTGTTCTCGAAGAAGCATAACGAGGATATGTAGTATCCCAAATTGTTTAGAATACTGAATGACTTTGCCCTTTTTTGGCGTTCAACCCCTGCCCTCGAAATTTTCTAGTTGTGCCCCTGACTGGATATGTTAAATTCCTATAACCAAATTGGTAATAATTATTACCCAATCTGGAGAGATTTGTGTGATTGAGACAATCCTATGGAAACCATTTTACCAGGCTTTTAAAAGTAAAGTTTGGTTATAATAATTATAACTTCCTTGTGCACGGTCTCCTTTCTCTTTCCTATCTCTGATAATTAAAGATCAAGAAGCTGATAGAGGTATTTTATTGGCTCACCAAATAACACAATAAAAATTATATAACCAAGAAATTTTATTCAGATCACACTCCCTTCACTCAACACCCTCTTCATTTGTAATTTGATTACCATACTAAAACTTATTAAAAAACAACCTATGTACAGATAGCAGTAAAATCAGTACTGTACATACAATTTTATTCAAAATTTGAATTCATTCAGCATAGTGCAGCAGTTGGTGGTACAACTCAAGGGCTTGTCCCCAGTGAGAGGAAACCTGAAAATTATTTCCTTCAACAAGATATGAAAAATAATCTTGATAATCATTGTTTGCTTCTTCATGCTCAATGAAATGTTCGAATGCATAGGTAACATCTTCTTCTGTAACGGTTGTAAGGCATTCTTGAACACCAAAACACTCCGGTAAATAGTACAATTCATCAGGTCTTCCTGCTACGCTTGAGTGATTAGACCTTCTAATGTAATGTGTGTTCCAGTGCAACTTTACTTCATCCAGATCTTCTTGAAGTAATTTGTTGAAACAGAACCATAAACATTCTTCTTGCAATATATTCCCTTGGGTTAGCTCACCTCTCTGTATCATGTCTTTAAAAAAATTCATCCACCAGGAAGTTCTGTTTTTCCGCAAGAACGACCACCATCCTTCAATCCTTTGATTGTGATGAGAGCTTCCATATAGGTGCGCATCTTCACTGTCACAAAAGAAGCTCTGCAATGCAGCAACAATTACGTTCTCGGTACACTTCAGTCACTTCGGACTTTAGTTGGGCAGCCTTCATGCTCTTGCACAGCTTTCACATAAAAATCAGCAACAACGTGAGGATTGTTGTTACTTCTAGCAACATTTAACCATAAGATTTTTCGGCTATAACCGTCTATTGCACCGTGGATGGGGAAGCCGTATGGCTTGAGCTTGTCATAACCATCAATATGCCAACAATGGTTTGGTCCTAATGAAAAATATGCTCTTCTTGTCAACCGCTTTGCCCCGCGTCTTTCACAACCTTCAGGATCCAGTTCTCTCATTAGACGTTCTACCACATTTCGTGGAACACGAATGCCTTCTAGGCGCAAAGTATGCCAAACAGTTCTATATCCTCCCATGCTTCCCGGACCATCTAACTCCTGCCTTATCCTTGTGCGAATCAGCTCTTCGTCAGCGGCAAACTGTTTCCTATTTAGACCATACGAACGCAGTCGGTATTTCAGCGTTTGAAGACTGATCGTAATACCATGAAATTTGGCAAGGAACACAACAATTTTTTCATATTCGAATCCCTTTCCAAAATAATGAAAAATGAGTGTTTTCTCTCTGTCTAGTTTTACACCACATCCAGGACAAAAAACGAAACCATCTTCAACGTACGACTTACAATCTGGACAAACTAACGAGTGATCCATCATTCCTGATTAGTGACTGGGATTCTTTCGAACATCAGGAAATTTATATCCCAACATCCGGGAGTTTATATCCCAACATCCGGGTATTTATATCCGAACATCCGGGAATTTGTGTCCCAACAATAAAATGTTTTGTCCCAACGTTAAAATGTTTTGTCCCAACGTTAAAATGTTTTGTCCCAACGTTAAAATGTTTTGTCCCAATGTTAAAATGTTTTGTTCCAATGTTAAAATGTTTTGTCCTAAACATTAAAATGTTTTGTGTCCCAACATTAAAATGTTTTGTGTCCCAACATTAAAATGTTGTGTCCCAACATTAAAATGTTGTGTCCCAACATTAAAATGTTTGTGTCCCAACATTAAATGTTTGTGTCCGAATATTAAATGTTTGTGTCCGAATATTAAATGTTTGTGTCCCAATATTAAATGTTTGTGTCCGATTATTAAATGTTTGTCCGATTATTAAATATCTGTGTGCAAAATGTTATTGTTTGTGTTTGCACTTGTGGGCCACCGTATTTAAGACATATGGACAAGTAACATTAGAGAGAGTAAAGACGGCCATTGTGGTAGTCAAAGTAAATTCATTTATCTACATTAAAACCACCTGGCTTTGAAGTAAATCCTGACTACTGTACAGTACATGTACAGTACATGTACAGTATAAATTCACATTTACCATAAATACTTGAATAAGGGCCCCAGGTGCTAATTAAATATTTTGACAATTAGCAGGCCTGGGATGCTAATTGGAGAATAAGTACTTATTTGAAGCTGGGTACTAATTCGAGCATTCGAGCAGGTATATATTTTATTTATACCAGGTACATTAAATTGTATACTGTACATGCAGGTTTTACAAGCAGCACCTATAAAAATAATTCAAAAAGTTCCATTTTGCTCCGTTCATTTTATCTTTAGTAATATCATACCCGTAACATAAAGCATACATGTTCCAGGTCTAATAACAATCGTTACATTTCTTAACCTGTTTGTCACTTTAGTCTTTCCCACAGGTATGCTAAACAAAATTGCAATTTAGACAATGAATGGAATGTGATGGGATTGTTAATTATATTTTAACCAATGAAATAGCCCGACTTCACCCAACTGATCCAATTGAGACACAAGAGAATGGATAACTCTTGACTATTTTAGTTGGTGGTGTAGTTGACTAAATTTAAGAATCCAATCTCATTCCATTCCATGCAGAATATTATTTAGTATTATGAGTTTTAATGTAAATGGTAACCATTAGGAAATTAACTATGCTACATGTAATATAAATATTTTTTATTTACTGGTACAGAACTCCAATTAATTGAATAATTAGTCCTCATTGTCACTATTCTCAAGGTCATCTACTGTCTGATTTCCATTTTCAAACTTCTTAACCAAACTTTTAAGCCACTTCAACAGCATTCCTATATCTAAATCCTGAATTATAGATTTAGCATGTTTAGGAAATGCTTTGTGTTGCCTACCATACTGGAAACAGAAGACATTTCTCTTTTGCAGATCACTTAACATGTTATCCACATCAATCTCCGCGCTCAACTTCTTGTGGCTTTGTGATTGGGGATTCACTTCACATTCGTTGTCAAAATTAGACACCACACCATCCAAGTTATGTTGTGCTTTTACAACCCTCTGGGCATTCTTTTCATCTAATTTTCCTCCTATTCCAGTCAGCAGTTCCTTTGTCTTTCTCACCTCATGTTCCACTCTGATATCACACGTGATGTTCTTGCCGTGCCCTCCGGTAGTGTTCACAAATTTTCCCCATTTCAGTTTATGAACCATGCGAGGTGTCAAAAGTGAATTCAGCAGTGCAATGTATCAGAAAGCTTCAAATGCATATTTTGTCCTGCTTCCTTTTCTTTTAACCTTTGCTTTAAATATTAAGAGAAGAATCTTCCAATTCTTTCTTCTCGATCACCATCCCCTTCATGAATTGCATCTTCAAATTCCTGAAATAGCAGGCCAAGAGACAATGTTGAACATGCATAATTATAAATGCCATCCTCTTCAGCGTCTGACTTGGTAGTGTGTGATGAGGTTCTCTGGCTTTGTTGACTTTCCATCCATGGAAGGAACATGTCTTCCTTGTCACTATTTTCAACTACAGTAATAAAATGTTTTCTTTTTTACATCAACTTATTTAGTGCATGAATATACACTGTACATGTATACAAAAAATAATTACAGTAGGTGCATGATACCATTTTAATGTTTGCTTTCGAAGAAGTTGTACACATGCTGTACACTGCATTAAAAAGTTCTAAATTAAACATATGGTACACTGTATTAGCCTTTCAAAGCTTGTTTTTGTGTTTATAACTGAAAAAACCATTACACAATTCAAAAACAAGGCTAGAAAGGCTAAATCAAATGCATATAAAAAATAAATTAAAATGTTTTTAACAAGTCATCATCAGTGTCTCTCTCATTTCACTTTAAAATAGGTTTTGGTTGTATTTTCGTTTTTTATTTTGCTATATATTGATAATAGTTACAGTGTACCATTCAATTCTGTATTCCCAATTGGCTTGTTCTTGTATCCTTTATCCACTGTCAAAGACAACTATATTGTTAATGTTTAGGTATTGGTTGGTAAATAATAGAACCCATGGTGATGCAAGCATGGGAAACGGCTAATAAAACTAATAGATAAAAAATAGACATCAATTATTAAACTTTTTAACCATGGTGGCTATTGAGAATTCTAAAATTTTTGAAAATTTCAAATACGTCATATACATTATAGTACATTGAGGTCGGCTATATTGCGAGTTGCAAGTCTGCGAGTTGCGAGTTTGCGAGTCTGCGAGTTGCGAGTTTGCGAGTCTGCGAGTTGGAGTTCAAAAGCGCCGGGGTAAAAAAGCCGGGTAAAAAAGCCGAGTACACCCAGGTGCGGATGCACTCGTCGGGATCTCTGCGTCGGGATGTCGAAGAGTTCATGGTAAGTTTACTGTAAATATGTTTTATCTTGTTTATCGTATATGTTATAAATTACTGTGGGAAAATCATGATCAGACTTTTACCGACAATTTAATAAATACTGTTTTGTTTGAATTTCGTTGTACTGTTTCGTCAGCTTCACACGTGGTCAAGAATTAAAAATTCCATATAGTCTTTTCTTGTCGCTCCTTGTTTTTCTTTGTATTCGAAAATAACGAGCGACAAATGGAAACATGACAAAAAACCGCTGACAACGAAGGTGCTTGTCGCTACTTTGTTTGTGATAGATTTCATTCTTTACCTATATTAAACAATATGCACTGCCTTTGTAAAAATATGAAAACACAAAACAAACGACGATGTCGAGTGGTGTCCCTCCCTCAATGACCTCAGTTCCTGAGCTGTTTTCATTAGTGTCGTGAATTATTCAGTGTTATGTCTTTATCAGAGTATAAAATATATTTAACATATATTAAAAGAAAGAACGAAAAACAAAGCTCTAGATATATATGTACTCAGTTTCAATTACTTCCTGTTCCAAATTTGGAGTTGTTTATGTATACGGGCCACGGCAAAAATCCGCAAAATCTTTCTTTTCTGAGTTATAACAAGACGCCCGCTAGGCGTTAACTCGGGCCACTGGTCATGCATGCAGTGATGCATGGGCAATGGGCATGGCGTTGAAGGGCATATTAGAACACTCACTTGTTTACAAAAAACAAATTTTTAATGACTACACTATTATACATGCATGGAAAACCCAGATTGGGACAACATAGAATTTATATAAGCTTACCGAAAGCCATCATGACATTGCTTCAAATATATCTCGAAGTACATGTACGGTATAATATGACATTGTGTACATATTATACTTTATAAATATTTTAGTTGTTTATAAACAGTTTTATAGATAGTGTTCTGTGTTCACAGATTTCACATTACGATATCCGAAGTGACTCGATCATTCTAAAAGCCGCAACAACATTATCAACAGCACTGCTCATGCTATATATCAAGTTAGCATCATGTTGATTGGTATAAACTTCACATTCATACATACAGTTTTGCATTAAAACATGTATCTTGGCCTGGACTTTCATAATATAGACGACTTGGTATTCACATTGGCATTAATTGGGGTTTCTCTTTTATTATTATCATTGGTGGTTGACGGTTTCATAGTCTATCCAACTCACAAGTTCAACAGTGTGATCATAGAGGCCTTTAGTTCAGACACCAGTGTTAAGGTTTGCTGTTCAATGATGCCAGATGTGTTGATGTCATAAAGTCATTTACTAGCAGAGTAATAAATTGGTGGTTCATACAGTAGTCCAACTGACAACTCCAACAGCAACTGTGTGGTCTTGAGGCTGTAGTTCAGATGTCAGTGTTAAATGGGTACTTTGCACTGCATTTAATACCAGAGTAATAAATTGCTATTGGTGGCTGATGGTTTAATAGTCCAACTCACAAACCATCTAGCAACTGTGTGGTCGTAGAGGCCATTTACTTCAGGCACCAGTGTTAATTTGTTTGCTCTTTCATTAATATCAGATATGTCAATGTTATAAATCCATTTTAATACCAGAGTAATAAGTTGATGCCGTTTAATAGTCGAACCAACTGACAATTTCAACTGTGTGGTCATAGAGGCCATTTACTTCACACACCAGTGTTAATTTGTTCACATTTAATATCAGTATTATAATAAATTGGTTGATGGTTTAATAGTACTCCACAAGTACTCCAACTGTCATCCTGAAGAGCCTTTAACTGTGTGGTCCAAGCAGCCCTTACTTCAGTGTCAATGTTATAAAGTCATTGTGCAGAGTTATAAAGTCATTGTGCAGAGTAATAAATTGGTGGTTGGTGCTGTAATGGTCCAACTCACAACTTCAACAGCATAGTTGTATAATCCCAATGGCAATGATGCCATATGAACATTGCTGAGGCTTTTCATGACTCTACCAGATCTTTAGTTTTTATCTAAAATATGAAACAGAGAGAAAACAAGTGGGTTAAAGCAATTAAGCTATGCATGCATGAGAACTTTGCAATATTAAAAGACAGTTACATAAACATTCAGTATAATTTTTTACTTACATTAATTTGTTGTCCCAATGCTTCAGGTTGTCTAGGTCCTTTCAGGAGAGAGGTGCTAAGTGTAGGTGCACTTGAATTCTCACACCCTCCCTGCACAATTTCCAATGGGCCACCCCTTATTGATAAATATGATTAATTGTGAATATGGATCCATGGATCTCTGAGGAGGCAGTGTACATGGTGTAAGATAAACGTGCTTGATAACAATTGCCAGAAAGAATTGGATATAACTACATGTACATGTAATTAATAAAATCATTTCAATTAATGTGATGGATATAATTATTCCCGGCCTAGTTGAAATATTGTACTACAATTTTGATAGCATCATGATCAGAATAATACACATTGACTACATAATTGTCAATTATTTGAAATACTGTGGATTTAACATACACATGGTCTAATAAGCTACCAGAAGAAATAAATGTAGGTTTTGTTACAATCTGAGTGTAATTGAGAGATTCCATTAAAGATTTTAGTGGTTGAACTTGATTGTCATTGAAGTAATTAATATGAAAGTCGCCAAGAATCATGTCAATAGTATAACTACGAAGGATATATTTCAAACATTCTACAAATTGTGAGATATTGGAGTTCTGCTTTCGATAGAGCAAAAGAACAGTTTGTATTTCTCTCAGTTTATTATTAACTAGGTCAAATTTTAGTGCATTTAGTGAAAGGAAATATTCACACTCTAATGTTTACAGTATTTCTTGTGCAAAGTGCCATACTTGAATATTTATCAGTATCATGATCTTGACGGTGGAGTTTGAAAGGACTGAGATTATTGACAATTTCATTGTCACATTCGTGAGGAAGTAATTGGGTCTCAGTAAGAGCTATGACATCACTATTGAAAAGCCTTGAATCAAATTTAATGTCAATGCTGTGCTTTTTAAGAGATCTTATATTTAGAAGTGATATGCTTAAAACATTGAACACATCTTGGAACAGAGTTGTTGAATGTGGAACCATACATGCATTGCGTAGTCTTTGGTATTCTTCAAGAACTTTAGGATTTGCTTTAACATGTTTACTTTCAATTTGCCCTAAAATATATAGACCTTGTAAAGAAGTTGCACGGCTTAAGGCAACATACATTTGTCCATAGTTAAATGCTCTCTGTTTTATTAACCCAGAGCTCATTACAACTTTTTCAAGTGTTAGACCTTGAACTTTGTGTATAGTACATGCCCAAGCAAGTGTGATAGGAAATTGTACTCTGTATTTCTGGAGAAGACGCTTTACCTGGTCTTATTTTGATCTTTGCTAATACAGGTTCAATAGGAACTACTTTGTTTTCGCTTGCAAAAGGGTTGCCACAAGTGTTAGTTAAGTCTTTACCAGCATTTTGGTCATCAAATTTAATATAGAGAACAGTTGGTTTTTGGGTATTTTGATTGGCATCAATTTTAAATACAGTTCCCATTTGTCCATTGATGAGTCTATCTGGAATACTGATATTTGTTGTAAGCATTACTCTAGCACCTTGTTTAATCAGAATTTCATAATCAAGTCCACCTGTCTCAGACCGTCCTCTTGTTAATACTCTATCAATATCTTGTTTCCTTACATTTGTTGGATATTGATCTTTAGCTTTAAGAATAAATAAGGATCCAGAAAGTTCCTCTAGTTTGTTTTTGTTATGTTTATCAACAGGAGCATTTTCAGCCCAGATATGAAGTGGATCTGATGGATAATTAGGATCAGATGGGGATATTGATCTTGATTGGATTATCTTAATGTCATCTTCTGTTTGAGTAGCAGTTCTTACTCTGTTAAGAAGTTCAATAAATGCTTGGTCATTTTTCTGTCGCATGATTTTATTAAGTTCTATCATTTTGAAAACTTTCCATGGGTGACATAAATTATAGGAATCATTTTTGTAATAATCAAATACAAATCTCTTACGTATTGGTGGAAGTTGGCATAGATCACCTACAACTATAATTGCAATTCCTGCAAATAACAGAGAACTTGTGGTGCCAAATATTTCTTTTAATCTTTGATGGATATGCAGTAAGGTAGTGTTTCCAACCATAGAAATTTCATCTATTATTATTAACTTTAGGTCAGATAATGATAGTCTTAATTGTGTTTTCTTTTGGTCTGACATTGCAGGTACATTATCACCAGTTTCTTTGAAAATAGCAAGACCAGTATTTATTGTTGTTCCATCAATATTTATTGCAGCTACACCTGTTGGTGCCATGAGAAGAACT
Source organism: Corallium rubrum (assembly GCA_964035015.1). NCBI lineage: Eukaryota > Metazoa > Cnidaria > Anthozoa > Scleralcyonacea > Coralliidae > Corallium > Corallium rubrum. The sequence continues at coordinate 1,532,733 of CAXIUP010000192.1, read as the reverse complement.
GTTGGTAATTCAGGGTTGACTTTTTCCTGCACCTCCACCTCCAGTTAAGAAAAGATAGATTGGTTCTATTTCAACAGGTTTTAAGCTGTTCGTGTTTTTCCTTGTATTCCTGCACCATGTAAGAAATGTATCATATGCATGACGTTGTTCCATGTTCAATGACCTCACAGTTTCACGTAAAAGATCATCAGAGATTTCTGTTGGTCGATTGTAAGAAGTAATTACTCCAGGGGGAGTATGCTCAGTAGATTGTGTTGGGTCAAGATGTGATGGTAATTGTTCATTAAATGATTCATGTGGGATTGAGTCATCTTCACCTTGCAAATCTGCATTTTCTTGATCATTAATTGAATCATATGAATGGATATTGCCTTGGTTAGATTTTAGTACTTCAAAAGCCTCACTAATAGCATCTGCATCAGGTTCAAATATTGCTGTTTTGTTCAACAATAGCTTGAACATCAGGTTCATAGAATTTTGTTGTATATGTTTGATCTGAAGCCATCAGATTACTTTCATTTCGCCATGGATAATACAGCATAAGTAAATGGTGAAAATAAGATTCTGGTTCTTTCCTTTTATTTGGTGTATACCTCAGTACAGCTTTAACCTTTCTACATTTCATGTATTCCTTGGTGTTTATTAATTTAATTTTTTTTTGGAAGGGATTGTGTTGTATCACTTATGGTACTTTGTGATTCGACCAAGTCATTTGTTAGAACATCTGGTTGGCAATCACTTGTTTCACTACAATTTTATAATCTTTATAGTAATGTGCAGCAAATTCTGCCAGACATAATTTATTAACAACTGGAATTGAGGTCGGTCTAATGCTGTAACGCTGAATTATATTTGACTTAAAGATATCTGTGCTATCATCATCTAGTTCATCAAGCTCCACCTGTGTCTTAGTCATACGTACCCTTTTTTCTGGAAAATCTGTACTAACAAAAACTGTTGCTGGAAATATTTTTCTCAACCAAAGTTCAGGCATTGATCTTTAGACACATTCTTGTGAACTAACTTCTCTTGTAGGGAGAAAAGCAGCACCAATTTTTTTCAGGCCATCTGTAATATTCATGTTAGCAGCTTTTGCTTCTTTTGCTGCATTTGCAATAGCTTGAGAACATTCAGTTTCATCTTTAGTAAAATATGAGCAGACATATGTTATGCATTTGTATAATATTTTTGTATTTTCTGCAGGTTTTAGAATGATTGTGCTTTTGATAAGTTTTAACCAACTCATGTAACTCTGGTTCTGTTTCTTCATCTGGGAGATAGGCTTGTACATGGTTATCTATAAATTGTATGTAAGCTTCTTTGTTGTCAGATGTAAGTTTAGGACAATCAGAAGTCCATATCAATGCATGTAAATGAGGAGATCCTCTCATTTGAAATTCAGTGCGGAGTGCATAATAGATTATTTTACCTATTGGGTTATTTTGGCTAAGCAGAAGTTCAGTGAAAAATGTTTCAACTCTATGTTGAAAATGCTTTGCAACAACAACAGGATTAAGATTTAGCATTGAACATCTTTCATTGTAAGACAAAGCTTCAACTTGTTCGTCAGTCATGTTTTTACCTTGTGTTCTAGCTATAATCTGAAACAATTCAGGCCATCTAAGATCAGCACATGATGTCATAAACCATGTTGGAATCCCAAGTTGCTTTACCATGGCTACTACTTCATACATAAATTTTTTCCAGTATGGTGGTCTGCCTGGAATTTGCCTTAAAAACAAATATGCCTGATCTTGACAAATTAAGCCTTTTAACTTGTTTACATCTGATTTTATTTGTGATGCAGTGACAGGTTGGCCATGAATTTTTTTTAAGGCTATATTAATACTATCTGATACTTTTTTTTGTTCCATTATAAATTGTGCAAAGAAAAGATACTCTAGATTTGTTGCAAACCTTCCACTATAATGTAAAAGTCTAGCATTGAAGTATTTCACTGGTGACAATTTAATCTTTCTATCTCCAGTGAAGCCAAACTGTCCTTTTGGAAACAACACTGAAAATGCAAGCTCTTCACATTTTATGTCTCTCATTAGTGATACAGGGTGTTTGTTTTCTCCAGGCGCAATATTGTACACTTCATTCCCTAATGAACAATTTTCATTACTTTGTATTGTAACAGGGTAATCTGGTAATACAGACTGTAAACATGTCTCATTAGTTGCTTGTCTATATTCATTCAATGGGTCATCTTTTTCCTCAGTATCATCATTGGTAATGTGTTGTTTGCAATTTTCTGTCAAGGACTTTTCATTTTTATCAAAATTTATACCTGAAGTATTGTCATCTTGTTCTAAACTGGTAAGTTCTGCACTGATATTTTGAATATCAATTGTAATATTATTATACAATGGATTGTTTACCTTGAGCCAGTTGAGAGCATCAAGAATGAACTGAGGACGCACTGCTTGAAAATACACATGACCTCTGAATTCAAGTTTACATTTAAGTTTCAGCATTATAATACCTGATCTTTCTGGTGGCCGTGGTAAAACTTTACATGTCTCATCACATTCAACCGGCACATTACAAATTGATCCCTTAATTTTTCTTTGCTGTCCTTTTGGCATTATTACTATCTTCTCAAAAACTATTCGCTGTGCAATAAGAATTTGTTCAAGTTTTTCTAAACATGCAAGCTCAGCTGGTATGTTATCAACATACATGTTATTATAGATTGCCTGGCAAGGAATTTTCCCCTTTGATACCTTTGAATGGCAGGTTTTACAAATGTATTTTTTTTCATCAAATCAATTTGCATCAGTGAACAGAGTTTCAGGGACATCTGTGTACTTATTTTGATTTAATGATATGACTGATTTTCTGTAGAGTAACCGATTGCAAACAGAACATATATAATAAGGACCTTCTTTTATTTTAATGCGAAACCTAGAAATATAATCATACGAGTCATGTAAATCCACTGATAATTTACATTTTTAAAATTTATATTTTTTTGTTTCCGTTTCAAGAAGAACTTTCTTTTTCACGGGGTCCATTGATTTATATTTTTGTTTATATGTTTCAAGAACAACTTCCTTTTTCACAGGGTCCATTGATTTATATTTTTGTTTATATGTTTCAAGAACAACTTCCTTTTTCACAGGGTCCATTGATTTATATTTTTGTTTATTTGTTTCAAGAACAACTTCCTTTTTCACAGGGTCCATTGATTTATATTTTTGTTTATTTGTTTCGACAAGAACTTCCTTTTTCACAGGGTCCATTGATTTATATTTTTGTTTATCTGTTTCGACAAGAACTTTCTTTTTCACAGGGTCCATTGATTTATATTTTTGTTTATTTGTTTTGACAAGAACGTTGTTTTTCACAGGCTCCATTGATTTATATTTTTGTTTATTTGTTTTGAGAAGAACTTTCTTTTTCACAACATCCATTGATTTATATATTTCTGCATTTCCTACAACCAGTTATTTTTTCTTCACAGGATCCATAATTTCGTAGTGTAAAGCAGCTTTTTCAAGCATTATTTTTTTCTTTGCAGGTTCCAAATTTGCATATTTTTCTCTCTTTTTGTCAGAAAGTAACCTTTTCTGTGTGGTAGACTTATGGTTTCTTATAACTTTTTGCCTCTCTGATTTTGTTAGTGGACATGCACATGACAAAAATTGGATGTTGTATTGGAAATTGGCATCTAGATAATTTATTTATTTTTTTGATTTTTTGTTTCTATTCTATTTATCTTACTTATTTATTTAGGGAGTTTTCTATAGGGCTAACCTCTTTACTTCCTGTCGTGATGTATTTTTGTATTTTTCTTTTCTTTTCTGCATCATGATTAAAAAAAATGTTATGTTAAAATGTTATGTTATTTCTTCACATTTAAGTTTTTGTATAATAATTTTACAAAATTTATTAATGAGAAAATCTGTATCATTAAATTGTTCAAATAAACTAATTGTTTGGCTTTCATTGCATGCCACCAAGAAATAGTTCGTTTTTTGTCTTGTATTATGCTGAAAAATGCAAGCTAAGCAATAGTTTGAAAGCCAGAGCAAAAATCCAGTATTTTCTGTGGTGTTGTCTAAAATTAACCTCTCAAGCACTTGTTTAGTAGAAACAGAATTAGAAGACAATATACCCTGGTATCTATATCTTGAACCAAATTCTATTTCAACATCACATCCATGTATATTAACTGTATGTGGTAAATAATCACATGTAAACTCCTTCCCATCATTCAAGCCTTCCTGGTAAGCCAACATACCGTGTTCTGCCACAGCAGTCAATGTCTCATCATTCCAGTAACTACATGCTATAATAGTAGAAAAGCAAATGGCATCGAGGGAAATGGCACAACATTGTCCAGGAATACATTTGTCATTAAATGTCTCATTATCACATATTGGTGGACTACTCAAATTTGTAATTGGTGTAAATTGTGCAACAGTAATTTTAACACCTTTGAGCTCAAATAAAACATCACGTCCATGTAAGTTTTTGAAATATTCTACCAAATTATTAATTGAATGTACTTCCAACAACACACACGTTCCATGAGAATGGGCCATACCAAATGGGTCTCTTGCATGAGAATCAAATATCTTTTGTAAACCATCTTGGAGAGTATAAATTGATACAGTATTACATCCGATTGTTAATAAAAATGAATTATAACTTTCTAGAAGCAAACTTTGTAAAGCACAATCTAAGGGCATGATATATGGGATGTTTTCATTCAAAGTAGCTGCATGGAGATTACCAGTGTAACTTTCACTGAACTCAAGTTGATAATTTATGTTTAGTACTGTAACCATTGTGGGTAATTCAGTTAGCAATAAATAAGATTGCCTTGATAATCTAGATAATGCAGAGTATAATTCATTACCAATGTTCATAATTTGAATAAGATCTCCTGACTCAATTATTGAATTGTTAATGTTGTATATTAAAGCACACAAACTCATAGCAATACATTGCTGTCCTGCATTAGGACCAAATACTTCAACATCTCCTTGACTATAAGGAGCATTAATAGTTTTACTTGGATCAATTATGAAAGTAGGGCCAGGATTTTTCTCTATGTCTCTACAAAGGTTAAACTTGCAATAATTCATCCTGTGGTTTAAATTCTTGTCCCCGAGCCGGGCGACGGGCCGAAGGCCCGGAGCCCGGTGAGGGTGCTAATCTCGACACGCATGGAGCCATTTTACACGCGTGGACAAACGTGATATGCGAACGAATTTCTGTGATCTGAATATTTATTTATTTATTTATTTGTATATATGTGTGGACGGACCATGCGCGGTTAAGATTGTGGGGCACTGGGGACAATATAGTTCTTGACAAAAAGATTTGAACTAACAACACAATTTATTCTTGACAAAAAGACTTGAGAAAGGAGTTTTTGGGAAACGTATATCACTTTTGAAAGAACAGAAACAAATCAACGTCTACGTATAAAGCAAAACAACGTCTTGAGTAGAAGGAAACCCGTCAAACCGAAACTCAAAAGGAGGAGAAAGCAAGAGTGAAACTTGAAAACCGACGAAGAAATAAAGGCCGGCGAAACCGTTTAAGTTTACGGTAAAAATATACAGAGAGCAGCCGCTCTCAGTAATCACGAACATTTAGTAGCAAAACTGTTCGAGTTTCCCACTTTCCTTACGTATATCCTATCACTGTTAATTTTGTTTTCTCTTTTGTGTGTCCTTAAAATTTTATCTGTGGCTGCCGTCTTAAAGGAGCAGTGTCACCGTGTGCGCATCTTTCTGCGCATAACAAACAAGTTTCGGAAATCGTCGGAAATCGCTCGGTCGCTATAATCCGCCATTGTTTTGAAGCTTTGTAATGAATGCTGAGGTAAGTCAAAATATGCATATTTTACATATTTTTGAAAAGATATACATATCGAATTGAGCAACATGATATCCTGATTTACATAGGCTAATCGTTGCGACTGCAAGAGTTCTTGCAGCGTAAAAAGGAAGCAAAATGGAACCCGAGGTTGTCCCTGCAAAGGTAGAAATATGGCGTGTTCAGCAGAATGTCATTGTGGTACACGTGCAAAACCTTGCCAAAATAAGGTAAAGCTATCTAAACTTTTCTATATTTACAACTTTGTTTATATTCTTTGAGGGCTATAATATAGTTAGTCTGATTTTGGTACAGGGAACGGCTGATCAGCCTGAAAGAGAACGAGAAAGCCGGGGAAGACGTAAAACAGCAGGGAATGCAAGACAAGGTTTTCGCCTTACCCACGCGCCTGCTGAGTCGGAAGAAATACAAAGGGACAAGGAACACGAAAATGTTAAGGTAACGCCTTTTATATTGTTGTAATTTAAAAGAATTAGTTTCCTTATTAAAGAACTATTGATAAACTGATATTGCAACAAGTATCCTATATTGCATATAGTAATACAAGTACTTTTTCAGGTTTCTATATAATTATATTGTCATTTATAACAACTTGTAGCACTGTATTTATTCTAGAAATTTATAGATACACTAGACGCTAGTATGGTAAAAAAGCTAGCTATTCGCAGTCTTCGCAGAGGTATTGGTAGCATGGACTATATTGATGCATTACTAATCATGGAGGATGATCTCAACGAAGATGATGATGATGATGATGATGATGACAGATTAGGTGAATTTGGTGAATCCTCAAATGAAAATCCATTGAATCCAGGTATAGACCCATCTCAGAGTCCTTCCCACTCTCAATCCCAAGGCCAAAATCCAACACAAGAACCCATACCTGCATATGTGCCAGACTGGTGTAAATGTGGAAAATGCAGACCAATGCCCCAAGAAGTTGAGAATAAATGCTGTAAGCAAAAGAAATGTATAACTCACACTTCTCGTTTTGCCAAATTATGCCTTGATCCAGATGTGCTGGAGCTCTGTATCCGCAATACAAGTGATATACGAAATGATAGAGAGGACAACAGTACAAGGGCATTCCGCAAAGCTGCATATAGACAGTTTATTCTTGCTCGCCATGGCTATCTAGGCAAAGGGAATAGACGAGTATGTCCATCCTGTGTGGTTTTAAAGATTAGAGAACGATACCCATCAGTTACTGGTGTTTACATGGGGTATAGAGACCATTAATTTTTATTCTAAGTTAAATATAAATATAGTATGAACATTATAAATTTGGGTAAAACATAGGGCTCACTAGATTTAAGAAATGGTTCATGGTTTAGCGTGCTCCATCGAGTTATGGATGCACGCGGGAAATTGGGAGAGCACGAAAAAATCATAAGAGTTGGTCGAGGCGTAGCCGAGTGCTCTCCAAATTTCCCAAGTGCTCTCCAAATTTCCCAAGTGCATCCATAACTCGATGGAGCACACTAAACCATGAGCCATTTCTTTTATAACATAGCATTAAATCCTTTCACAAGCCGGCAAATCGTTTTGGTTGTTGTGTTTTTCTACTTTCGTATCCAAGTCTTTTTTGTTCACTAAAATCCAACCAAAAGAATAGTTTAAACTCGGTTACCCAGACCCAGTTTATGTCTTCTGGGTCGTTGTTCTTTATTACTCAATAAAATTAAATGACTTGGTATTTTGATAATATAAAAGGCCATAAAAAGTCAATTCAAAACTCAGTTTTGTTTTGAATTTTCCCCCCGCGCTTTTTTGCCGTACTCCATCGAGTTATGGAGCACGCACGACAGCCAATCAAAAACGTTGCTATATCAAAGCTATGTTATAAAGTGATTTTGTTGTCTAAATGTATTTCTATTGTTCTCATAATTATAAAAGTTTATTTTGAGGATTTGTCACTTGCAAATCTGCTCCTTCTTTGTACAATTTCCTTTATTGGAGGTGGTGGAATGTGGGCTGTGGTTGCGTTGATCAAGGCAGGGTTGCTATCATTCAATGAAATATGTCTTGTGACACTGTCGACATCCTCTATTCTTCTGTTCAAAATTTTGGTTATGAGTACTGGTATGTACTCATACCCCTTTTCAACTTTAACAATTTTTACATCCCACTGCCTGGTTCTGGGATTATATTTTCTTGTGAATCGCACTTCTCCAGACTTGGTCTTGGCTTGGGGAAGATCAACATGGTAATTCCAGTCGATTGCTGCTAGCTGTTTCCTGGCTTTATATCCACTGTATCTAAGATTCAATCAGGATTTAAGAATTTTTAGAGCATTTTGAATATTCAGTGTGTAAAAATTATTATGCTAGAAATAGACAGAGCACAAATTGACATACAGCAACATACACAACCATGCAAACACCAACCTGAAAGACATTCGTTTTGGTGTGTAGACCAGGCTAAGGCTGTTGGCACATTCGATGCTACCAGTGTGCCTGCAAAATTGAAATGTAATCACATATCATGATTGCTGTAGATTAACCTGTTAATTGGCAATTTTGGCATGACCAGCTTGGATTTTATTCTGAAGATCAGATTAGTTTTACCCAGGTTAATTAACAGCCATACAAGAAGCAAGATTTCTACCATATCCTAAGAGGTTATTTTTGATTTACCAAAATTTTTAATGGTATAAACCATTATTTACCTGAATCGTGTATAGTACTGGAAGCTGGAAAGCAATTCTGGGTTGAGAATTACTTTCTGCAGTTCGGTGAAATCCTTATCACGCCGGTCAAACCACGGCAGAGTTTCATCGTGATCATCATCCTCATGATCGCATTCTCTGCCTAGCCATTTGTGCTCATTGCACACATGATGTAGTAATGCGATCCACTATCCTAAAGAAACGACACATTGAGAACTATTACACTTTAAATAATTTAAGTTGTTACCAATGTTGGCAACGTGTACTGTACCAACATTAGTTGCCATCCAAAAGATGATTGTCATGGTAATAAGAAACCACTTTTGATAGGTGCAATGTCTATGGTGGCAAATTCACTGGGTGCAGTCCCAGATTGGCAAATTCACTGGGTGCAGTCCCAGATTGGCAAATTCACTGGGTGCAGTCCCAGATTGGCAAATTCACTGGGTGCAGTCCCATCACCAAGAATAGATTACTTGGATGTGTGATTTATGTAGGATATATCACTTTTGGTGGTCAGGTCAAGATTGGAGATCACAACAGGGCATCCTGACCTGAATCCAAGTAATAACAAGCGCTTGGTAAGTCGGTGAACCCCCCGTCTGCACCTAACCAATGATACGGGTAAGTAAAGTGAATGCAGGTGTTAATAAAGAGTATAGGCAATGGTTGACTATTTATAGTATTGTAAAAATAAAACTTGAGAAACAAAAAACCTTCATAACTTTCAATGCTTCTATGTCGGAAGTGTTCTCATCCTTCCCGCACACACTGGTACAGTACCAAAAATGACGAACAATGTGGGATGACCAGTCTTTTATTTTGCTCATAGCTTTTGGCTTACCCAACTTTAGGACCATGCAAAGAAGAAAACAAACATGTTAGATCAGCTTTTATACATCTTTAATTAATTAATTAATTAATTAATTAATTAATTAATTAATTAATTAATTAATTAATTAATTAATTAATTAATCTGACTTTTCAATTTTTCATTCTCACAGTTAGTTTTTAGTATTCTTTGGAACATTTCTCAACTCTTATAAATATGTTAAAAATATAGAGACAACTAACAACAGAACTGAAATTGAAATCAATAAAGAAAAATTTGACTCAAATAACTAAGTGTGTAATTACATTTTCATATGTGAAAATCTTAATAACTTGAGAAAATCGTGCACTGACACTTAAATTGACTACAACAGAAGATTACCCACCTTTGTTAGACACTTCTTGATACTCTTGGACTTGTGCCAAACATCAAGGCTGTGAACAATGTTACTGAAGTTGGTTTCTGAAATTGAAACAAGATACCTGCTCAGGCATTTACTTGGGCTACCTTTCACCAGGCACATTAAAATGCCACCAACCCCAATTTTGAAGCAAACCTTATATAATGAACAATGCCATTAATTCAAGTTCGATGATACCAATTTTACTGCATGAGCTATCAAAGTTTTTGTAATATACAAATAAGGCAAAAGATGATGTAACATAAGGAAAACAGAACTAGGAAATATTTTGTCCTGTATATCATCTAAACTTTTCAGCATAATCTCTTGAATCTTAACACATATACAGACCACCAAACTGAAGATAAATTATATGGCATTGCAATGGAATAACCACATTTATAAGTTTTAATACAGGACATACCAAGGAATGCTTTAACAGAAGTGGCTGCATCTGTCACAAATTCCACGACTTTCACATCTTTGGTTAGCCTCTGCAACCCACGCTTCACTGCTTCCTTTTCCATATTTGTTGAGGTCAACCCAACATGCCTTTTATCAAGAATTTCAATGTCTATGATGTAGTTAGTATTGACTTCAACCATGAAATAGCATAGGTTTTTGGCATTAAAACCTGGCGAGTCGCACTCTCCATCTCCACCAACAACGATATCTTGCCCAACAAATTCTCTTACTATTTCACTACTGGCACTGGCAACATTTGGGATTTCTTGTTGGTTGGTTGGTTGGTATAACAACTGGATTGACATGATCTTCTTGTTCATCATCAACACTAGACTGTATGTTACTGTTGGCAAAATATCAAACAAATTGAATATCAACTCATTTACAATTAATGTCATAGTTTGGCATCAGACAAAGTGAAAGGGTAAAGTTGAATTGGGAACATTAAGCTGGATTTTGGCTTGGTGGATTACAATGATTTACACACTATAAATGTGTTGAATATTATACCAAAATTGTTGCCTGTTGATGGGAGGATACAATTTGTGCAAGGGTAAAACCCATCTTTGTTTATCTGACATATTACATATAAAGTACTTTGACAATATTTGAGGTAGAATAGATTAAAAAAATGAAGATAAATAAGCCATTTTCAACTGATAGAATACAGAATTAATAATCTGAATATATAAAACAAGATATACAGAACTTACTAAATTTGCTCCTCTAATTCTTCATCATCCGATTGTCCTCTAGATCTATTGATGAGTCTGTTGAACTATGTATATGTAAATAATACAACGTATAAGAATATGGACAGTGTTCTTTATGATTGTAAATGAACTAGCTTAAATTAGACATTTATATGTTTATCTTACACATTATCTTCTGAATCATTTTCTTCCAGTTCTCTATCAGCATTTAAAGCTGCAATAGCTGCCTGGGAAAGGTCTTGCATGCTACAGAAGGAACATTAAATAAAGTTGGTGTCAATGTATGACTGACTGTATTTTTAGGTATCTTTACAAGTTCTAAATAAGGTGAATTATTATGTACCACTCTTCTAGCTCGAAGCTGCCTTCATCAGTAGTTCCACCCTCGTCATCCGTAAATAATGAGGCATTCAAGTTTGTTGATGTCTCCAGTAAACTAGAATTGTATGAATCGAAAATAATTTTATTATTCTAACTCTTCACAGGTCTGATATTTTCTCAGACTGTGCCTTGATAAACACATGCACAAATGATTACAGTATGTAGCAATATATAAATACCTCTCGTTGGGTGAAATATCACAATCCAAACTGCTAACCATTTCCTCATGTTGTTCAGCCTGCTCTAATTCCATATTACTATTTTCTCCTTTGTCAACAATTGGAGATATTGAGGGCAACGTCAGAGGCTCACATCTACCTCTCTTCAATGGTGTAGAGGTTTTCAGCGGACCTAAATAAATCAATCGCGAATTATTCATTGATACTTGCCGCTATGTCACTGCCTATAAGTAAATAACATCGAATTATGTAAATTTTTACACGCTTGCCTTGCATATTTGCGTTTTCTGATCGCATCTTCTTTTCTCGTATCCTCGCACTATCAACATCTGACCTAAAGGTTATGTAATTCATATCATCTATAAAAAATCTAAAATCTGTTAAGAAACCACAGAAAAAAATAATGAAATTACACAAACCTTCTGCGGTATTCAAGTGACAGCAAATGAGCAGCAAACTCACTGTCGGTGCTACAACCGTATCCAGCCTCATTTTTTGCCTCTTTCCAGGAATTAAAAATTGTTAAAGATAAATAAACTTGTTTATGTTGGCTATTCCAAACTAACTGTGCGCTGCTAGATCTTTCATATTTTTTCTTTCGCCTGAATTTCTTCGTTTCCCTCCAGCTGCTAGATCTTTCATATTTTCTCTTTCGGCCTGAATTTCTTCGTTTCCCTCCATGTGTCGCACTAAGTGGGGCCGCCATCTTGGATTTACAAACTTGAAAAAATACAAGTGTAGAATTTCAAGTTTGCATATGCGAGAAAGATGCGCGCACACGGTGACACTGCTCCTTTAATATCTTTTTTCAAATAGTTTTGTTCTTTGTTCCTCGTTACCTTTTCCTTCAAAAAATAGATTTATTAAAACTGCAGTTTTTTTATTTAAAATATTCTACTAGAATTAAAACTATATTTTAATCAACAGGAGTGACTATTTCCAGTCCCCCAATAAAAAAGAGCGCAAGGGGAATATCAGGAGGTATTTACAAAAATTCATGCAAAAGCGGGCGAGGGGTTATTGCGTTCATGTATCTCTAGTAAGTATGCTCTGCTTCTGAATTATTTAGTGACTTTGTATAAGATTTGCAACTCCTTTTAGAACTTTTTAAGTGAAATAAAGAATTTTGCGATGTAATCGTTTGTTTTTTACGCCGTCTTATAATATGTGGACGTTTCTTATTCATTTTTTTACTAAATTGGGGTAAAAATGTTACTCGACCACTCAGTAGCTTTTTACGTTCACGACTAGATGCAAAAAGAAAACGATGAATTCGAGATGACCTAGGTACATTCTTTTTAATCTGCTTTCGAACTAGTTTTCTTAATTTTCTGCTTTTATTCATAAGACGAGACAGTTTCTTAGCTGGGATTCTACTAGGTTCTCTGTCACGTGGAACAACATGGCGGATATGTCTTACAGTTAACACAGTACGCTTCTGAGTAATAAATTTTGCATAACGAGATCTAGACTCTGAATTATAAGACTCTGAGTTGCTAGCAGTACCTTTTACAGATAACTGGAGAATATTTCGTTTCTCAAATAACTGTAAACAAGAATGAACATCATGGTTGGGCAATATTTTAGGACCAGTAAACTTCCTCGTAGGGGGCTTAATAGTTTTTCTGAGTAGAGGCTCAATAGTTTTCCTTTTAAGAGGCATATCAGTTTTGCTCCTAAGAGGCTCAACAGTTTCCTTCCAATGGGGTATAGTAGTTTTCTTCCTAAGAGGCTTGATAGCTTTCTTGTGAAGAGACATAATAGTTTTCCTCCTAAGAGGCCCAATAGTTTCAGTTTGCATAGTTTTCCTCCTAAGAGGCTCAATAGTTTTCCTCCTAAGAGGCTCGATAGTTTCCATAGTTTTCCAGGCTCAATAGTTTTATAAGTTTTCCTCCTAAGAGGCTCGATAGTTTTCATAGTTTTCCTGCTTAGAGGTTCAATAGTTTTATAAGTTTTCCTCCTAAGAGGCTCAATAGTTTCAGTTTGCATAGTTTTCCTCGTAAGAGGCTCAATAGTTTTCCTCCTAAGAGGCTTGATAGTTTCAGTTTGCATAGTTTTCCTCATAAGAGGCTTGATATTTTTCCTCCTAAGAGGCTTGATAGTTTTCCTCCTAAGAGGCTCGATAGTTTTCCTCCTAAGACGCTTGATAGTTTCAGTTTGCATATTTTTCCTCCTTAGAGGCTCCATAGTTTTCCTCCTAACTAAAGAGGCTTGATATTTTTCCTGCTATAAAGAGGTTTAGTAGCTTTTGTTGTATCAAGTCAAGATGCTCAATAGTTTTCGCCTTAAGATATTTGACAGTGTTTTTATTAAGAGCCTTAAATTTCTTTTGTTCAAACTCAATAAAATTTGGCTGTATTCTGATCGAGTTCTTGTAAGACGAAAGTAATATTTGCTTCGCGCGAATATATTCGCCAAATGGAAATCTAGCGTTTGTACTGGTCCTCTTGACAGTTTTCTTTTGCTTAACAATTTTCGCCCGAACGGAGAAAGTCGTCAAATTTAAGCTAATGTTAAATATACTTACCGAATTTGTATCACCTTTCTTCTTTGATAGTTCTTCGATATTCTTTATCACTTGCAATCAGAGTCTGAGATGAAATCACAAGATGGCCTCAAAATATAAATTTTTAGCATGTCCAGTGGATGTGGATCCCAGTCTTATCGAGTTTTAATCACCTGACCTTTGTGCGTTATATTTCTTCTGCTAATGAAGTATTAGCGGCCAAATGATCACAGGGAACCCGCATAATTTACAATGATTTTACCTGTTATATTTGTCTATGAAACTGTTGTCCATTTTAGCGTTTTGGGCAACCTCGTACCTTTGGTAAGTTTAGTAGATGGACCACAGGGAGCCCAACTTGCGCAGTGATGGTTTGATCAGGTCTGATCCTTGTTTGATTTTGTCTCTGTATAGTAATAGTACGGAAAAAAGAACCGACGGTTAAACCTCCGGTATGCGATAAGTTGTATGTTGTGGATCGCAGTAATTTGAAACCTTATAGCAAGGGCGAAAATCCGCAGCGCCATGGTCATCGTAGAGGTAATTTGCGAGCAATTCACACTGTGTTGGTCTTCCCTCGCCAACCGCGCCACGGGTGATCCCAACACAGTGTGGATTACTCGTGGCTCAAATTACGACGACCGCAAGTGTGGCGCTGTGAATTACTCGCGGTTCAAATTACCTCTACGATGACCATGGCGCTGCGGATTTTCGCGCTTGCTATAAGGTTTCAAATTACTGCGATCCACAACATACAACTTATCGCATACTGGAGGTTTAACCGTCGGTTCTTTTTTCCGTACTATTTATTATACAGAGACGAAATCAAACAAGGATCAGACCTGACCAAACCATCACTGCGCAAGTTGGGCTCCCTGTGGATGGACGTCCAGATACTGCGAAGCTCCAACGGCGCCCGCAATCTACCGGTGAGAGTGCGGGTGTTGATTGACGCTCTGCAGGCGCTGGGCACGAGTCCGCGCACATAATGATAATAAATTATATTCTAAAAACACGTGTGTTTGCAAAGGTTTGGCTGCGTCTCCAGAGTTTTTTTGGGGGTTTTTCTTGTGAATTTGCTCAAAGGTAAGTATAATATATATATATACGTCTATTTTAAGTGCATTGATACAAGGTCCGTTTTACTATTTAGATGGCGTCAAATGAATCGAGTAATACCTCATCATTATCAAAGATCACAGGGATGCCTGTACCAAGTTCTCCCAGAAAGCTTCCGACTGCTCTTACATTCTCGGTATTAAAGACCTACATTAAGGGGTAAAATGTTTTCTCTCAACGTTTTTGACGAAGATCCAAGTTCGACAGTTCGTGCTGTGTGCTTCAGTGAGAGCATGTTCGATTCCTTCGCCGCAAACACGACGTATGACGTGGAAAATGTCAAAGTAAAGAAGGCATTTGGCACTACGAGTTTGTGTCCCATTGAACTCTTGATTGATGCCAAGGCAAAAGTCAATAAAGCGGTGAAACAACTCGATTTTGGAAACGTGTAGGCTTACGTCTTCAATTCAGTGTCAGAGATTTTGAGAGGTGAAACCAGTAGATTCATCAATTTGAAGGCCAAGGTGGTAGAAATTGATGATGTGGAAGTTGTGGGAACACACACTGATTCCAGATCAAAAAGATCAATACACATGGCTGACGAAACAGGTTCTATTGAACTTGTCCTTTGGAGACACAAGGCAGATAATTTTAACTTCGAAGTTGGGAATGTTCTGGAAATTCTAAGTGTCGTCGCATCTGAGTTCAGTGGTTGCAAAATAGTTTCTTCGATATCAGAGACAACATTTAAGAAGCTAGAGGAAGACATGGAAATACCAAACGCGCAAAAGCGATCCCAGCGGTACAAGTCAAATGTATCTTCAATGTCGACCTATGTCCTGGCAGTAAAGGACTTCAAGTGTTCTATTGCCTGTTTTGCTTGCAAAAGGAACATAGATTTGCTTCCAGATAGCGCTAAAACGGTTGTGACATGCTCTTGTCCTGCAAAGTGTATGTTCCTGACTGAAACTGCTCCCATGAACAACCACTGTTCAATTATTCTATCAAACAAGCAATGGTATTCTGTCAATAGTAGTGCTGTAAGTATATTGTAATTTAGATACTGGTTAATATTTTTAAAGCAACTGCAATCAGCAATGTCGTTACAGCCAGAAGCTATGAGTCCCAGTTTATCGCCGTTCTACATGTTATGAATAAATTACAGTAGGGAAAAATATAATTTATTAACAGTTATGAACAAATTAGGAAAAAATAACAGAACATTTTAATGTGCTGTGAATGTTATATGATGCCCAAAAATGGTCTATTGTGGCATGTAATGATGGAAATTGACCTAGTATGTACAACATTGTATGATTAGGAATTTTTATTTTCTCTTTTTCACTTTATGACAGAAAATCTGAATATGACAAGTCATATGCATGCCATTTGCATTCTTAGTTGTTATCCAAAAAATTACGATATTTTTGTATTGTTTTCTCTTTGAATAGGTAATCCAACATCTTTTTGGGTGGGACTCACCAAGACAAACTATGAGTGCCGAAAATATTGTCAGTGTTTTGAAGAAGAAGTTTACCATGAGAGTCGACCTGGACAGAAAAATTGTTGAACATGTTAGTCTTCCAGAATCTTTTGATATGGTGGATGATCTTGGAGATGACATTGAAGATGTATCTGAGGCTTTGGAGGCAAAAAAAACCCAGAAAACATGAATAGAACTGAACTAGAGCTAACCAAAACTGAACCAGAAGTAGACTGTACTGTTACTGTTCTTGTTATTTTTACAGTGATTTAAAGGGCAATACCAGAACTGAACTACAGCTTAACCCGAAGTAGACTGTACTGTTACTGTTATTTTTACAGTGAATTAGGACAATGCCGAGGTAGACGAAATAGCTGATTGATATTTTGAGTGCTAAAATCATGAGTTGGCAAAAAAAAACTGAACAGAACTGAACTAGAGCTTAACTAGAAGTAGAGTGTACTGTTATTGTTATTTTTACAGTGATTTAAGGGAAATAGCTGATTGATATTTTGAGGGCTAAAATCATGAGTTGAGTAGTAAGAGGTGGCTAAAAATGTCAGTTCAAATGGTGCAAGATTGGACCAGCAACAAGTTCAAATAAATTCAATTATAGTTCAAAGAAGACATATCAAAAGAAAACGTTACCCCTGTGAGGCTTGTTATTTCGATTAGTTGTTTCGATTAGTTGTGGAGTTTATGGCATACAATTGAGACTAAGGTTGGCTTGGATGGATTTAATACTTCATCAATTTTCTGTTTGACTGAGGTCAAAATCTGTGTTCATCGATCAAGTATATTTGTCTTAATTACCTCATCTAGATCATTATCAAGAGGTTCTGCTACAATTGTTCTTTTGGTGAAAAATTGACCAAAACTAAATCTACAACTGATATTTTTGTATTTTCTGCAGGTTTTAGAATGATTGTGCTTTTGATAAGTTTTAACTAACTCATGTAATTCTGGTTCTGTTTCCTCATCTGGAAGATAGGCTTGCACGTGGTTATCTATAAATTGTATGTAAGCTTCTTTGTTGTCATACGTAAGTTTGGGGCAATCAGAAGTCCATATTAATGCATGTAAATGAGGGGATCCTCTCATTTGAAATTCAATACGCAGTGCATAATAGATTATTTTTCCAATAGGGTTAAGTTTATTAAGTAAAACCTCAGTGAAAAATGTTTCAACTCTATGCTGAAAGTGCTTAGCAACAACAACAGGATTAAGGTTTAGCATTGAGCATCTTTCATTGTAAGACAAAGCTTCAACTTCCTCATCAGTCATATTTTTGCCTTGTGTTCTAGCTATAATCTGAAATAACTCAGGCCATCTTAGATCAGAACATGATAACGTCATAAACCATGTTGGGATACCAAGTTGTTTTACCATGGCTACTACTACTTCATACATAAATTTTTGCCAGTAGGGTGGCGTGCCTGGAATTTGCCTTAAAAACAAATATGCTTGATCTTGACAAATTAAACCTTTTAATTTGTTTACATCTGCCTTTATTTGTGATGCAGTGACAGGTTGGCCATGGATTTTTTTTAAGGCTATGTTAATACTATCTGATACCTTTTTTTGTTCCATTATAAATTGTGCAAAGAAAAGATATTCTGGATTTGTTGCAAACCTAGCACTAATGTAAAAGACGAGCATTGAAGTATTTTACTGGTGACAATTTAATCTCCCGTTCATCTGTATACCCAAACTGTCCTTTTGGTAACAATACTGGAAATGCAAGCGCTTCACATTTTGTGTCTATCATTATTGATACAGGATGCTTGTTTTCTCCAGGTGCAATATTGTACACTTCATTCCCTAGTGAATTTTTATTATTTTGTATTGTTACAGGGTAATCTGGTAAAACAGACTGTAAACATGTTTGATTAGTTGCTTGTCTATATTCATTCAATGGGTCATCCCTTTCCCCAGTATCCTCATTATTCGTTATTTGTTTCTTGTCGGTATACATTGAGGATTTTTCATATTTATCAAAATGTTGGCTTGAAACACTGTCATCTTGTTCTAAACTTGTAAGGTTAGCACTGATATTGTTTATATCAATTGTAATATTATTATACAATGGATTGTTTAATTTCAGCCAGTTAAGTGCATCAAGAATGAACTGAGGACGAACAGCTTGAAAATATACATGACCTCTAAATTCAAGTTTTCGTTTAAGTTGTTGTGTGAATTGTCAGTTATCAACTTCAGGACCGTAAGACTTGGACATTCAGCTTCATTAAGGTATAAATACTTTCCAGTTTTTGATAAAATGAACTTTGTATTGATATAACTTGGATTGTTTATACTTTTGGCATTCAAATAAGTAATGTTGGCATTCATAGATAACTTGGCATTCTTTTGTAAGTTGGCATTCATAGTAAGTTGATCGCATAACCCGTGTCGAAGTTTCTCATATTTTAGTGTAGGTTCAATGCGATCGATAGTGTCGTCGGGTGCAATTGTAAGTATTGCAAGTATTGTGAGCGTATTCATAAAGAACAAGATACTTGCCAGCCACATACTGATCCCAGACAATTCTAAGCAAGCAGGCAAGAACACTTCGAACCACTCAGTCGGAAAGAAAGAAGGCCATAAATCCACAATGCCACATGTCATGCCCGTGGTACATCAAAGCATGATCAAAGAAAACCGACTCGTCACATGCCTCAGTTTCGCAAAGCTTATTGGTCAATATCGCAAGCGGCCGCGCGGAGGGCTAATAACGCGACACAAAAAAAAATAATAAAAAAAAAGAATCGGTAAACCTAGACTCGTCCGCCACAGGTGGCCCGAGTAATTAATAGATCAATGATTGTTGTCACTTTCTTAAGAGAATATTACTGAGGACAGAAAATAACAAAAATGCTGAAAAAACAGTTGCTTTTTTCTCTCTCAAACATTTTAGGCTTTCGTATGACTAGAATTAGTAAGATAAATTTGCTTGCTTTGCAGATGTTTGATGTATATGCTATCTGAGGACTTGTTCCCCTTCATAGGCCTAGGATCAGGTTTAGGGTTAGGTTAGGGTCTAGGTTAGTTTCATTGTTATCCATGGTTATGTGGCTAATAGACAATTCCCATTATAGCAAAGCATCATGGGAAATGTGGTAGGCTTCACTTGCAGGCGAAATGGCCGTCGCGAAGCGAGCATTTTGCTTGTGAGAAGAATGGATTCTTTTAAGCACATTTTTTGTAGCGCAGGAGAATTTCGAAAAGGGCAATGTATTTGGGGGACTATATAGAACGTTGTGTGCCAAGGACAGCGAAATCAGAGCAGAAATGGACGAGAAAATTGCTATAGAACTATTGAAAGAGTGACGAATATGCTAGTAAATACGTTCCCGAAGGGAGGTTCTTCTCGACGTTTTCAGGTGAGTAAGCTTAGTGAACATCGGACAGCTCACCATTTTGCCTCACAGACATGTGTGTGTTGTTGTTCTATCGCGATCTCGTATTTTCTGAATTACCAAGTGTTCTGTAATGATTTTTTCGTTTGTTGAGATTGACAACTTTTGGCGATTGATGTCTGTCATTCGTTCGACTCAGAATGTCCTCTGAAGACAGTGTTTTTAAAGAGTCTTTAATTTTTTTGGCACGGAAACAACCCGGTTTTATCGGCAACGGCACTGGCACTTTGTAAAAACACCAAGAAGAAAGCACTTTTGCCTGACTTTCTACTGTTTTTCTTTTCTGTTTCCTTTGTTGTGGTCAGTTCATATCCTGTCAAATAAACCAGTAGGTTCTGGAACTATTGTAGGCTGTAAATATATATTCATAACTATATTATTCGTTTAAAACGTTGAAAATTTACTGAGTTTTGTTGCTGTGTTGTAGTCAACAAGCTTTGTAAAACACAGGGGTGGTGCCACTGAGGCAGAGGGGGGCAGGGGTGCTACACCCCCTGTTGGGGAACCATAGCGCTCCAGGCCCCATCAGGAAAAACTTACCAATTTGTCAGGGAATCTGGAAAGAAAACTGTCTTTTTGTCAATTGGCAAAGAACTTTTTAACTGATTAAGCCAGACAAGTAATTACTGTAGTTGACCAGGTAAGCGCCTAACTTGAAGCAAGCACTCACCCCCCCCCCCCCCTCACCCCCTGTTTAAGGAAAAAGTACTTTTCCAGGCTATTTTTAAACATTCTCTCAGTACAACTGACCATGTCTTCACAAAGGGACCGAAGATGATCTCGTTTCAGACAACTTTCCTTGATTAGGCAAAGATGACCTACCTGGATATTGTTTGACTTGGACTCAGATTCAGACTTTGATGGGTTTAACAACCATGATTAAAAGACTTTTATACCATATAAATGCATATTTTTAAATTCATATTTTGTAATGTAGCTAGTTTTGTTTGTTTCAATATGGTTTTGTTTGTTTTCATATATTCAGAGTGTTGTGTGGACTTTATACATGTAAAATCAGTTTTTCACGTAAGGCACATTTTGCTCATGTAAGCACCCCCCACCCCCACCCCCCGCAACGTTTTAATTCAATCAAAGGAAATCACCATTAATGCTTTAATGTGAAATAAAACTCCTGTAGAAACACAGATAATTTCACACTGAGAAGATGGAAAAAGCTATTCTAGACATTCAAATTTTGAACATTTTCTGGGGGAGCATCCCCCTACTAACCCCCCTGTCAGGGACTTTGTTTCCGTGCCAAAAAAATTAAAGACTCTTTAAAAACACTGTCTTCAGAGGACATTCTGAATCGAACGAATGACAGACATCAATCGCCAAAAGTTGTCAATTTCAACAAACGAAAAAATCATTACAGAACACTTGGTAATTCAGAAAATACGAGATCGCGATAGAACAACAACACACACATGTCTGTGAGGCAAAATGGTGAGCTGTCCGATGTTCACTAAGCTTACTCACCTGAAAACGTTGAGAAGAACCTCCCTTCGGGAACGTATTTACTAGCATATTCGTCACTCTTTCAATAGTTCTATAGCAATTTTCTCGTCCATTTCTGCTCTGATTTCGCTGTCCTTGGCACACAACGTTCTATATAGTCCCCCAAATACATTTCCCTTTTCGAAATTCTCCTGCGCTACAAAAAATGTGCTTAAAAGAATCCATTCTTCTCACAAGCAAAATGCTCGCTTCGCGGCGGCCATTTCGCCTGCAAGTGAAGCCTACCACATTTCCCATGATGCTTTGCTATAATGGGAATTGTCTATTTCGTCCCCTCAATGCCTCCTCCTGGTGACAAAATGGTGACTACATGTATTTCATAAACTTTTGATCTGTCAAGAGGCTTCTAATTTTAGCAAGTCACACACCCCTCCCCCTCACTGCCTTTGACCTGCTCATAGGGTTTTTTGACTCAGTGCATACCATAAAAGCTGTATTAAGCCTCGTGTGACCTGGAGAATGGGGACTTAATAGAGAGGGGTCTTGTTTTGAATCCTAGGTAGGGTTGTGCCAAAGGGTTGATAATTTGGGGGAAGGGTGTATCAAGGTTTTGGGCCCCCTTCGTGGGTCTGGGCTCTTACATGACTCTACCAGAATGCATGTGGACTGGCCCTGTGGCCCCTTATAATCTGCTAATGAACTTCTAAATCTACTAAATATGGAATTTATGCCAGTAAATTACTTTGATCATGATCACTGAAATAGGAACTCTTTGTAACTGATATAGCAAACTTTGATCACTGAAATCTAGGTGCCCATGCACCCTTCACTGTCTCACTTAAATAGGGGTGTGTGTGTTAATAGAGCTTTTACTGTACATTGACTTCCATATAAACGTGACCTGGTCTTTTTTTAAACTCAGCCTGGGGAGGGGGGGGGGGGGAAGGAATCAGTCCCCCCTTGTAACATCTTTATTATTGAGACAATTCATGGGAATGTGCAATTTTGCATACTAATTAAAGTAATTAGTATTTTATTAAAATCATTATTTGAAACCTTTTTTCTTTTGATAAAGGCAAAATGGCCAGAATACACTAACATAGTTAAAACAAACACATTTTTTGACATAATTACACTTTAATTACATTTTATAGCTGTATAGTGATATCTGAAAATCCACATTCTCTTATATCATTTGCAATCATCTTTCATAGAAATAATTTTCCTTGTTTTTCGCTCCTGTTCAATATTTTCATTTCTGAATACCTAATTTTTGTTAAAGACATTAATAAAGCCTTCTTTAATTTGACAAAAGCAAAATTGTAGAAATAACCTCATTAATTAATTCTTTGAAAGTTTTCATGGCGATAAAGTAATATACTGTAGATAAGTTTTGTGGAAACACCACATAGAATATTTATTTGCTAAGCCTTTGGCCTGTTGACTCAGGCCATTGTTATTGCTCTGATGAAAGCCTGGGTCAACAGGCCAAAAGCTTAGCAAATAAATATTTTACGTGGTGTTTCCGCAAAACTTATCCATATAACCTCATTAAATTAGCACAAACACAGGTTCCATGTAATTATGTCATTTCTTGTTATAGCTGTATTAAAATATATAAAAATAGCTGTAACTCCATTTTTAAATAAGTTACAAAGGCAAAACTTTACAACAATGAGCAATGATACAATCTGAATAAATTCCAATTAAGGTGGTTCCCTACAGGTTTTTTCACACTTGCAATCATCGCTGTGGTTATACTTTCGGCATATTGATTCAGATATAAAAAGTACATTGTTGCGCATTTTTCTTGGGTAGAGGGGGTGTTCCTGGTCGCCTAACCTACAACCTCAGACATTAATCGTTGGGACACTTGAGATTTTTCGTCTTCAACCCCAATGCCCCTATTCAATGTTGAAATATTTCGCGTGTTTATCAACTGGAATAACATCAAAAACACACTAACAAACACTAGTGAACAACATTGAATAGGGGGAGAGGGGGAAAGGCTTAAGTGTCCCAATATTTTTGTCCGAGATTGTATTGTATACATACTTAAGAATCCTCTCAAATTAAAACTTGTAACGTTTCGTGTTTCGAAATGTTCGCTTTCGGCGTATCTTATTGCGATTGCGCGTGTTCATTCATGATAAATAAACATACGTGATAAAGAACTTTCTACATTAATCTAGAAAACATGTAGTTTAATTCTCATACACTATTTAAGAACAGTCATCATACTATTTCGTTATATCAGTTACAACAGAAAGGAGTTTTAAACACAATGGTGTACAAATCCCGTATCAACAGTGATACTCGTGCGCGAGTATATTATTTAAGAAACGTTCAAAGACTATCTATTCGCAGGGTCGCAGAACTCTGCGATGTTTCGCGTGGAAGCGTTCTCCCAATAAGCAAGGAAGAACGACACACTCAAGGCTCTCAAAACTCGTTCGCAAAGAAAGGCAGAGGCATGTCACGTGCACGATGTGAACTTTTAAAAATACCTGCACGAAGCCCAGACTCACAACCATCACAGAGAAAGACGAATACATCATGAAACACGCTCGGAAATCATTTCTGTTCCACCGGGAAAAGCCATGGGTCAGACAAGGAACAGAGGACTTGTTCGATGTAACAATGGGAAGTAGTGACGGCGCAGAAGTCTGTGAGCTTGTCGTATTGTTTATTTTGGATTATTTATCCAAAAAATTCGGTAAGGCAAACTTAGGAATCTACCGAGATGATGGACTAATCCTGCTGAAAAACGTCACCGCCAGATTAGCCGAGAAAGCCAAAAAAGACCTCATGAAAGATTTTGAAGAATTCGACCTTAAGATCACAGCCACAGCAAACCTGAAAATTGTCAACTTTCTCGACGTTACACTAAACCTATCCACTGGCAAATTTCAACCGTACAAGAAACCGAACGACGACACCCTATACATCAACAGAGAATCGAACCACCCGCCAACCATTATCAAACAAATTCCAATATCCATAAGCAGACGAATTTCAAAACTATCATCCGACCAACCAATCTTTAGCAACGCAGCACCTACATATAATGACGCACTTAAAAACTGCGGCTACACCACCAACATTGAGTACATCCCTGACGAAGAACCTAACCCACCTACGATCCAAACACGGAATCGATCGAGGAAAATAATCTAGTTTAACCCACCATACGGCCGAAACGTCAAAGCTAACGTCGGGAAAAAAATTTTCCTGTTAATAGAAAAACACTTTTCCGCCTCCAACAAACTGCACAAAATATTCAACAGGAACACATTAAAAGTTAGCTACAGTTGCATGGGAAACATGAAGAACATGAAGAACGTCGTGAATAAGCACAACACCCGCATTCTCAACAG
Organism: Corallium rubrum; assembly: GCA_964035015.1. Taxonomy (NCBI): domain Eukaryota; kingdom Metazoa; phylum Cnidaria; class Anthozoa; order Scleralcyonacea; family Coralliidae; genus Corallium; species Corallium rubrum. The sequence goes on along the minus strand of CAXIUP010000192.1, from coordinate 1,507,937 downwards.
AAATAAAGAAAACACCAACGATAATCGCTGCAATTGCAGAAGCAAAGAAACCTGCCCACTACCCGGAAACTGCATGAGTAGTATAGAACATGAGGCTATGGGGCCACTTTTTATTATTTTGCCAAAAACTGCCTCAAAATGACAGAATTTAACGGAAGATGATGTTTGAAAGGGCAGACTTTTTTTCTCTTTTTTTTCCCCTTTTTATATTTTAAGGATGGATTATGACGTTTTCCCTGAAAACACCCAAAGCGATCAGGGTTGTGGTTTTGACACACACTTCACTTACTCCCCGATTTCTCTTCAGATACTTTTGTCTTGTGTTGGTATACGTGTTTTCCCACAGTTATACCACCAGATAGCAGTCCTAGACATGGTATGTACGGTGTAATCATGGCCACAACCTTACCAACGTCACTCTTTAACAGTTTGTCTTTTTGTAATCATAACAATTTTAATATGGAGGAGATTGAACTTAAGCCATTAGACTCAAATCATGACCCGGACCCAAATCCTGAAAATGATCAGAATGAAACAGATTTTGGGGGTGTTGATGCTCCGGAAGACTTTTTGGAGCATAATAGTGTCGGATCTGACGACGCTATTGATGGCCCCACTGTAAATAATGTGTCAGAAGATAGAACCGGGAGGATAAGAAGAAGAGCTGCATATCGGAACTGTGAGGACTTTTTCACAAATGTTCTGGAACTGGAACCACAATGTGCAGATCCACTGTTTATTGATTATCTGATTGATAATAACATATTAGACATATCCAGGGAGTTTAGTGAGTCTGGTTTAGTTATCGATTATTCTGTGAAGTATCTGGGAGGTGAGTTTCAGACAATTGGACGGGCTTTAACCGAAGAGGAAGATGGTTTGTTAAGGGGTGGTATTAGAACTTATTATGATGAGTGGACTAAGGCTAACCTAAATAAGACATTGAGGAAAGCTGGAATTGTGACTGCCATTGGTTTAGGAGCGATTGCATTAGTAACTGGTCTGTCGGTGGGTCTAACCAGAAAGGGATCTGATATAGTTCATCAGGCTAGGAAATGGGAGAAGTTACATCCGTCAAAGGGAAGAGACACAATACCATGGACAGAAATACAGACAGCTGGTGGGAAGGTAATTGTTTTCACTGGGGAGTATTTAATAGTGATTATGGTGGCTGGATTACTCCTCTACCGTTACCCCACTAAGGGAAATAAGTGAGACCGGCCGGACCGTCTGTTTTTGGTCATTCTAGGGTATGTATTTTAGCGGAGTGGGAGATCCTGAGACCTTCTACGCATGCTCAGCCCCACGCGTGGGACTACACATGCGCAGTTGCCTTTGAGCGTTTAGGTGCCCGTACGCGTAGGAATTAATCCCATCTTCCAGCAGGTATCTCTTATCGTCGAAGCATGAGAGTGACACCTTATTTATCTCATAACTACCCAGATTATGTTTATCACTCCGGATTGTTTTCATTTTCTGAAACAATTGTTTTTTACCAAATAGTGTGTCTTTGTAGTGTTCATGTTTGATTTGTTTCTCAGTGACACTCCTCTTAATTCCCTTGGCGGTTTTGTCACCTGTTCCGTTGTCTTTCAGGTAAGAATACATCTTACTTCTGAGACCAACGAATTCGGTTATGGGAACGCCAGCCGCCTCGTCCTTCATCTTCCCAATAACCTTTTTGTTCGACTTGTTGTGATAAACTGAGCTCTCTGGATATTTTGAGTTGTCAAAAATGTGTTTGTCAGCCCAGAAGTCTTTGTAAACGTCTTCCGCCTCAATCTCATATGTCAGGCTGTCCGTGTCTGTAAACAACAACTTAGCCCTACTTCCATATTTCTTTAATACGTAGTTGTAATGGAAATCGTACATCAAGGTTTTCGACAGATCCAGAATACACATACCAACGTACGCCGGTCGGTTTAACGTAAGAACTTCTTTAATTTTGTGAACGGCAACAAGGTTTTCGTTGAATATTTTGGCAGACATAAAGGTTGGTTTGGAAGCCAGCCTCAACAGCTTTTCTTCACACGTGACCAACCGGACGTCGACACGCTTTCTCAGATTCTCCATTGTTTTACCGAAGACGCTGTTGTTCATTAGCTTGAAGAAGTCCTTTTCGAAGTCATTCTTAGCGGCGATTCTCTTCACCGTGTTGAAGTCGATGTACTGTTTCAGCCACCCCGACTGCTCAAACAACAAAACCCGGTGAACTTTCTTCACCCTTATTCCAAGCCTAACGTACAGCTGTAGGTTTCTATAGTGGACGACATACCTTTCCTTCCCCATCAGGTTGGTTACCAAGTTACTCACACCACCAACACTGACACCGAACTCCTCCCTAATCTCAGAACAATACTTCGACAACATATCTTCCCGTATTTCCATCTTCTCAGGGGCTAATGGGTAGTCGTTGTGTAGATCGTGGAGTTCAGGGGGATACTCAAGATCAACCTCAAGTATCATCCCAGTCCGACTGTCATTCTCCGGAAGTTCCCAGGCCAGGTTTTTCAGATTACCCTCATTCATCCACCTGAATCCGCCAGTCGGGAGGCACTGACTCATGGCCCAACCATACAAGTTGTTAGCGTCCAGATACATTATGTACTTAACAGCCTCGTTTTCGTTATACCCCTTCATGTATGGGTTGTTCGCCCTCCCATACCTATTAGCTATGTAACTAACTCCACCCCTCATTCCTTTTTCAATAAACTGAAACATATCGATGTTTGTCATCAGCTCCAGCTCAACCCCAGTCATCTTCAGCATGGCGTCCCATGCCAACCCAGGTGAGGTGAAGTAGTGACAAGGATCCAACCCATAGTTCAGCACACATGCCTTTCTGAAGTTCTCAAAGACGTCTGCTAACAGCAACACATCCAATTTCAGGTACACATCATGATAGTCCCCCATCGTTTTCATACCAAACGACTTCCAAACCTCTTGAGCGTTATGATATTGTTTATCACTTATTGACTCATCCTCCAACACGCTATAAAATTCGCTCTTTGGTGGTAATTCAGTCTCACCAAATCGATTGAATGAGTCCATGTAGTCATAGGGATAAACACCCTTCATCCTCATAAGACACAACCGATCACCAAACTCCTCAGCTGTGTACCTATACGAATCATCTGGTAGGTTTTCCACCAACTCACCCAATGGGCTACTCATGAACTGAAGGCTGTCCAAAAACACAAGGTTCTTACCTAACATGAAGGCCATGTACTTCTCCATATTATTCGGAATGATGTTAATCTCCTGTCCGAACTTTCCGATTTCCCCCATGATGAGATGGCTATCATAACCCCTCAGGTTGTGTAAGATGACTGGTATTTTATCAGTCATTCTATGATTTCTGTTACAAAGCTGGTGGGCCGATCCCCGATACCTTCCTGTCACATGGCAGTGGTCCCGGACCCTGACATCCCTTTCCCCGTACTCCTGACCACAGATGTGACATCCGTTGGCGTTTCTGAAGTCCGCCCTGTCGGAATCAGTCAGAACCATATCCTGGTTGAAGTGCTCTTTCCGGATACCCTTACAATACTCCACCTCTTCCAACATCTTTCCGATGAACTTGTTGACAGCACCAGGGCCTCTGTACACCTGAACATCCTTACTGTATCTATCATCGTAACAACAGACAACCTTATACCCATAACCACAATCAGTATGTTTCTGATACTTCTCCATGTATGGTCTCTTCTCTTTTTTCTCCCGGTCTGACTCCGACACCTCCGGTCTGTCGACCTTTTCCGTGATCGCCTCGAAGTCAGCGTACACAACAAACGGAACGTTTAACTGTTTGTGAAAGTTACTATACTTCAACACGTTCTTACCGGGGTCAGGCATCCTAACAGCCTGTTTACCATTTACACTGATACACACAACCTTATGCCTATCCAGAACCTCCGTTGAGCTGAAACATTGGAGGCAGTAAACACAGAAGTGTTTTTTTCTCTTATGTTTTGTTTTGTTGTACATAAACCTATCAAAGTCCCTGATGAGGACGTAATGTTTGTTGTTCCCGTTGGTTATAATCAGGAGGTTCATGAGGTCGGTGAACCGTTCCTCTGATACGTAAACCGGAAAGGTTAACCCGTTCTCATAACCAAAGACGTTGATACGTATCTCATTCTGTTTTTCCACCCGGTTATACTGTTTCTGACTCACAGGGAAGCTGATTCCACTGTAATCCAAGTCGTTAACATGGTTCCGGTACTTAGACACCCTTTGTGGGTGCTGTGGGACAGGAAACTTATGGGCTAGATGACACCACATGAAACACCTGTCATCACTATTCTTAACATTAATCAGTCCCTTTCGACTATGTCTCAACTCCTCCGGGAGGTTGACATACGACGAGCCTTCCAGAGGACTGTACACAGTCAGATTAACGTAGTGACCGTCTACTGACTCCACTGTCCAGCCAGATCCCTCGCTTATCCATCGGGCTATCCCAACCACCACCTCCTCATTCGCGACGTCAACGTCCTGACTGATCTCACCGTCGTTGATTATAGTCCTGATGTGGCTGTTAAAGTGAGCCGTCTTATAAGTTGTTCCACCAGACACCTCCTTCTCAAGCGTCACAACCAGCGTCTCAGCGAACTTCAGCCCCCTCATCTCAGCCAGCTCCCGACGTAGCAGCCGTACCACATCATTCGTGAGGGCGTTTACCTGTTCCAGTGGGTGTTGGGACACAACAGCACAACTGAACGACTTAGTTTTACCCCTCAGAGCTCTGTCTAACTGATTTATGTCATAACCGATTATTCTTTCGTAGAGACGGGAGTCCACATCATCAGGATAGTCAAACATATCAGGGTCTAAGTCGTCGTCCTGGTGGATCATGTTGTCTGGGTCGCTCATCGTTATAACAGGGGTGATCACATTCCGTTAGGTGTTGCTCCAGCCACTCGGTGTAGAACTTGTCCGGGGTATGATCCCAGCCAAGCTCCTTATACACAATTCCGAACAGATTGCCGTCAAACAGATCCTTCGTTTTCCCCTCCCTAAGATCCTTCAGACCACCCAGTAACCCAATCCCTCTTCTTGAGCACAATCTGATGATGTAATAATTGTATCTGGACACATTACGGCCTCTTATCAGACCCTTACCTCTCATTACCCAAAGAACCTTGGAGAAGTCGGCTAGGACAACGTCAACGTCTGTATCCCTAACAACTCTGGTGAGTCTCCTCCTCATCCAACTATTTCTCGAATGCTTACTCCTACGACCGGCTGCTTGATATCTCCCGACAACATACCCATACTCCGTATCACCACATCCTGGACAGGAATACATCTCAGTACTCACCTTCACACGAAACCTAGAACAGTCCCAACACCACAGTTTCGTACTAAGTCTGGGTGGATCCCAAGCCGGGGCTACTAACTCAATCCCCATCTGCTTACAGACCCAATCAACGCTTGAAGACGGTAAATCCCTCAGCCCCCCCGGTAAGTCCGGCCAAAAAACAGACATTATAACTAAACCCTCAGAACCCCTTAACCCCCTACAAAATAAACCTAGACATCAGATACCCACCAACCAGACCAACAGACCCAATAAACAAGGTCTGATACTCTTTCATCTCACCCGATGGTTTGTAATAGTCAGTCAGCTCAGGCTCTGACTGGGAAAACCCAACAGCCTCAACCTGCCTCAGCCTATCCTTCAACAGATCCAGAGCATGATTCGTTGTGTTGATGTCAGCGTTGGCGTCAGACAGTTCCTGTCTCAACCTCTGTATCCTATCCTTCTTATCCACTTCACTCTCGTACCATTTCTCCTTCGCCCTGGCCAGCTGCTCAAGGGCGTGGTTGTGTCTCTTAATCTCAGCCTCATATCCGGTGTGATTTAGCTTTGAAAACATGAGTCCAGCGCCCGCGAAGGCCAAGGCGTTAAACAATCCACCAGCAACCACACTAGCCATATATAATCACACATAATACAATCCATTACAAAGATCCGATAATAGAACGGATGTTACGTCTTTCCCAATACGGAATCCTGATTAGGTAATGACCGTTGTCCTTGGCGTACTCGTCTTTCATCCGATCGTGCTCCTTCTGTACCCTAAAACGTCTTTCTGCCTCTTCCTGAGTAAACTTACCAGACCAAGTGGAAGGGCCAAAATGTTGTTCACCATCATACTCAATCAGTAAAAAAGTACCATCGCTGAGAGGCTCTGCGAAGTCATACCTCAAAAGACCACCACCCATCCCCACTAACCCATCAAAGGTCTTCTCCCTGGCCGCCTCAATCCCAATAGCGCGTAAAGCATCCCACACATTCCTCTCTCCTCTGGACATAGGGGGCAGCCAACGTGTCTCAACCTCCACGCTCATAGTAACCACCGGATACGGAACCCCCTTAGGCTACTTGGGCTTTGAAAAAGGGTCAACCGGCAGGTACCCCTTCGACTGGGCATATTTGATCCCAACTGTACTAATTCCAACGGCTAGAGCCAGCCTAACGGTACCCTTTATAGACTCAGGAGTGCCCAAAGGTTCTTTCAGGATCTTCCTCGAAGCCATGGAGACCGCCACAGCTCCACCCGTAATCAGGAGGGCGTCGTAGAGCTCGTTCATCAGTTCTTTTCGGTCGGTCATTATACACTAACACATATTTCACTCATCAAAGGTGTCTAAAACCGGAGGGGTCTGAACGGGGTTCTGTGGTTCTACAACTCCTTCCATTACCTTCTCCTCATCAATGGTTTTTAGTCTCTGAACCTCCCTTTTCTCCTGCCTCATAGTGTAATAGAGTGAAGCCCCACCGATAACCAACCCAACGGTTCCGATTATGTAACCATAATAAGCTGATCGACCACCACCAACTCCAGAACCAATCTCAGCCGCCAACCGCTCCCTGGCTTTCCTCTCCTTGGCTGTCTTTGATATCTGAGCCAGTCGTTTACCGGCCTCCACCCGTTTCGGATCCTTGACTCTCTCCGTCTTGACCGCTGATGTCACCTTAGGGACTTCCGGGGTTTTTTCAGATGTTTCGTCAGCCATCTATACACTAATCTATGTTTCATCTGTGAGGTCATCTGTAGGAATCTCTGAGGTCGTCTCTGAGGAATCTGTGAGACCACCTATAGGAATCTCTGAGGTCGTCTCTAAGGAATCTGTGAGACCATCCGTAAGGATCTCTGAGGCTGCTTGTGGGAAGTCTGTGAGGTCATCTGTAGGGGTTTCTAAGACCGTCGGCCAGACAACAACAGACTCAGTCACGTAGTACTCTCCTCTACGGTTTCTTCTAACACAATGTCTCATCACCCCGATAGCTCTTCTGAGTCCGTGGAAGACGGTCAGTATGGGTCGTCTAAGTCTCTTTGGAATCTTCATATAAAATACAGGAGGTTTAAAGTCGTACCGTATACCTGAGGTATAATGACTGAGACAAAGCTCGGTGCTCGGCTGATCACCCTCGACGGAAACATCGGTGTGGGAAAGACAACGTTCGTGAGACCATTCGCTGAAAGAAATGGTTATTACCTTGCTGAGGAGCCAGTTGACGACAATCCATACCTCGAAAGGTTTTACGCCGACCCTGGGAGGTGGGCGTATGAGATGGAGACCTGGTTCCTCGGTGAGAGGGTCGACACCTACCTAGAGGCTTTGGAGTTAATCAACGAAGGGAGGAATGTGATCGTAAAGCGAACACATCACAGCTGTATGGTTTTCGCTAAGAACTGTTGGCGTAATGGGTGGATAACTGACGAGCAGTTTTCTGAGTATTCCCAGGTCTTCCACTCACTAAACAATCTACTCCCAACCCCTGACGCTCTACTATTCCTGAAAGCCTCGGTTGACACCTGCCACGACCGGATGCTCAGGAGAGGTCGGGAATGTGAAGCTGGTGTGACTAAGGATTATCTCGGGTGTATAAAGAAGTATATGGAGGAGATGACTGAGGACATAGCCCTTGGGGGGACTAAGGTGGTTACCCTCGACTGGGAAGACTTCGGTCCGGATGAGTCGGAGGTAGTCGGTACCCTCAGTGAGATCCCTAGCGGATTTCACGGTTGGATGGCTCGTGTGAACGGTCGGGATGTTTACATACCAGAGATCGTCAGAACCGTTAGCCAGGCCCGGCAGGCTCAGCTGAATCATGGGTCCAGTACGCCAGGACTGGCTATGGTTCCTAGGATCAGTGGGTTAGCTGTAACACTATCGGCTATCCCCCCAACCACAGTCAGTCCAACAGAGACCGTCTCGAGGATCATTTTCAGTCTCTTCAGTCGGGTGTGTTCCCACTTGTAACAGGTCGGAAATGTGAAGCCGGTGTTACTAAGGATTACCTAGAGCAGATACAAAGGTATATGGAAGAGACGGTTGTAATGGTTTGGAAGAAGGGGACCAGGGTGATTGGTCTCGACTGGGAAGACTTCGGTCCGGATGAGTCTGAAGTGGTCGATGCCCTCGGTGAGACCCCTAGCAGGTTTCATGGTTGGATGGCTCGTGTGGATGACTGAGACGTCTACATACCAGAGATCGTCAGTCAGGTCCGCCAGGCCCGACATGCTCAGCTGAGTCATAAGTCCTATGGTACCGTGTGATCATACTGTCGAAATGTGGACAGACCTCAGTCACAATGTCGTCGAGTACACGGACATCGGATAGGAAGACACTCTCATCGTACTGGACCCCACGTAGAAAGCTTCTGATTTGTGTTAGGACCTTGTGGTAGCTAACGTGAGCGAATTCACAGTTCTCCAGTCTGCCAGGCATCCCCGACTTGGTCACGTATCCCTGAATCAGGACGCCAGGACCGGCTATGGTTCCGAGGATCAGTGGGTTAGCTGTGACACCACCGGCTATTCCCCCGACCACAGTCAGTCCAATAGAGACTGTCTCGAGAATCATCTTCAGTCTCTTCAGTCGGGTGTGTTTCCACTTGTAACAGGTCGCTAGCCTATGATAATACGAATAGAGTCGGGTTAGTTTGTCCACTTCAGTCGATTGGAGGTTTTTACCAATGTGGTTGAAGCTAACGACGCTTTTCCTCTTTTTCCCCATTCTAATTACAGGTCATATTCAACCATGGTCCTGTTACAGATCTTCTCAATGTCAGGATCCCCCAGACGACCCTCTACGATCTTCATGCCGTAAAAGTTGATGTCTGAATAATACTTCCCAAGACGGTTTAGCCCAAACACATTCAGATAAGGTGTCCCTGTTTGTCCGATGTTACTCATGAAAAATGAGTCCCTCAGCATTTCACCATTTATCCTGACGTGTGACACTCTAACTCCGGATAGCCAGTGGGCAGATATCAGAACCTTCTTCCCAATGAACTTCGCTGGGATCGTACACTCGTAAAACTTAGCCGGTGACGACCCTTCCACAAGCAGTTTGTCACTTACTCCAGTCTTAAACCCAAAGCTTTTACCAGGACCGCTTTTACCATTATTGGTAACAATCATTTCCCACTCACCCGACTTATCCTTAGGTCTCACACTGTTCCTCTTTACCACAGCAAAAACTGAGACGTCGACGAACATGAGTCTTGGTACGCTAGCGTGGAAGACTGTTCTTATCGTCATCTCAGGGTGAATGAAGTGGTGGTCGCCGGCAGTGTTTAGCTGTGGGTTGACACCTGGGGGTCTCCAGAACATGGCTGAGTGGACCCCACCGTTTTTGTCTTCTATGTATTCAATAAAGGGGGGGGAGTTTGGAGATCGCGTTTTTACTGGCTCTGGTCACGTTCAGGTCGAAAATGACTCTGTGGTTGTGGGTTTCCGTGTAAGCTTTTAGCTTATTGTTGAGCTGCTTTAGATCACTGCTAAGTTGCTTAGTGATCTGACTAGGGGCTCCTTTTTCCGGTTTGCTGTAACCATAAAACAGACTCATATACTATAGGACGTATTTACTGAACAGATACCCAGACACAGCTGTTAGGACCAATAGGATTCCCAACTCATTGTCTGGCTTTGGTTGTCTGTCAGGTGTGTGGGCGGCTGGTCTGTCAGGTGTATGGACGGTTGGTTTGTCAGGTGTATGGACGGCTGGTCTGTCAGGTGTACGGACGGTTGGTTTGTCAGGTGTATGGACGGCTGGTCTGTCAGGTGTATGGACGGCTGGTCTGTCGTCTAGTGTTTCCAAGTGTGAACCGTTTTCTTGGTGTAGCTTCTTTGGTTGTTTGTGAACACCTTGGTAGTTGACCTTAGAGTTAATACCAAACTTCATGCCCTCCGACGCACGTCTGAGAACGTTGTTATATCCTGGAATTTTCTCCTTCAGTATCGTCAGTGACCCCGGCACTAACCACGTGTCAGGGCTTATGGCTAGGTTCTGGGTGACCTTAGTATCTGATATTGCCCTGTTCATATTCAAAATCCAAGTGCTGATAGAATAGTTAACGACAGCATCTTGTACTAAGGTTCTGAATTCTTGTTGTGTTTCGAGACTGCCACCACCTTTGTTAACAACGCTGGTCCTTGTTCTAGCCTGTGAACCAAGAACGGCGTAAACATAAGCCTCGATGGACTCATTCAAATACTGTGTACCTACCCTGGTGAAACCATTTGTCTGTAAAGGTATGAACCTTCTGTAGTGTGTCCTATAATCGCTATTGAGATGCCACACCCACTTACCAACAAGATGATGTTCATAACCAGGGTCACGTACAAGCTTACGCTTCCGGAGTCTGGGTATGTTCACCATGTTGTCAATCACATCGCTGTGTTCCGCGCCGAACTCTCTCATTAGACTGCTTTTCGTTTCCGTCTTAAGACGTCTCAGTATACGTCGTGTGGTGAAGTAGAGGTGGAAACGCATGATTGAGGTAATCACTGGGTAGACATCTTCTGAGAACTTTAGATGCTCTACCCCAACGCCACAGCAGTACGAACTGAGGTAGACAGCGGTAATAAGTTGGTAATAGGGATCATTGTTATTCCACCATGCCGCGATGTCCGTCTGGTTACCTGGATTTAGGACTGGTAATTTTGCCATAAAGTAATCCTCACCGTTAACATAAATCCTAAAATTGTTGAGGTCGTAGTCTATGGCGTTGTCTGACAGATACGTGTGTTTCGAGGACTCTTGGTGTCGCTTACCCTGAACTTTCTGTAACGTACCACCGCTAAGCCATATCATAGGAAACCCACCCTCAACCAGACTTTGCTTCCCTTTATAGTTATGTAGCCAAATCCACATAGACTTGTCATTCCTAAAAGTGCTGCTATCTACGTTCGTTGATACGATGTCACTATTTTTAAACCATACGTCACTTCTTTCGATCTCACCGTCTTTTCTGATGGTTGTTGTAAAGGTGAATTTGGATAACGTGGCATGGGGGTACCTCTTGAGTAAATTGATCTTAGCCGATGTGTTTCCCTTTCTCATATTCTCCATCGCCTTTTCATAGTTTTCCCCATAATACTTGTGGTAGAGTTTGTCGGTATCCATATATTATAGGTTAGGTTATATGGACGCTGGGGTTGGGCTGGAACAGGAACTGAGAGATATATGGTATGACCCGAAAACAGGATATCAGTCGGCTGAACGATTGTATCAGAAGGCGGTGGGGGAAGGTCTTGATGTGAGTAGGAAGGCAGTAAGGGACTGGCTGAAAACACAGGACACGTACACGAGGTATAGACCGGTTGTGAGGAGACATAAGTTCAGACAGACGTTCGTCAGCCACCTTGGTGAACAGATACAGATGGACTTGGTTGATATGGGGAAGTATAGGAACCAGAATAAGGGGTATTACTGGATTTTGACAGCTGTTGAGATTCTGAGTAGGTATGCTTTCGCCATCCCCGTTTACAGGAAGGACACGAAAAACATGACCGAGGCTGTGGATAAGCTGTTGGAACAGTTCAGAGGTCGCTTTGGCGGTTACCCCGACCTGGCTCAGTTCGACGATGGGAAGGAGTTTTATAACGTCGGTGTGAAAGGCCTGCTGAAGGAACGTGGTGTTGAGTACTTCAGTACGTTTTCAGACAAGAAAGCAGCGATCGTCGAACGGTTTAACAGAACACTTAAGACTGCTATGTGGAAGTATTTCTACACCAAGGGGACTTATAGGTGGATTGATGTTTTGGGTGATCTCGTTGAGGGTTATAACAACACAAAACACAGTGTCGTTCTGATGAAGCCCAAGGACGTCGATAAGTCAAACGAGAATCAGGTCTGGAATACGTTGTTCGGTCATCACTTTGGTGATCATCCTCTGCCCAAGTTCCGGGTTGGAGACACTGTGAGGGTGTCAAAGTACAAGAGCACGTTTACAAAGGGTTATGAGGCTAACTTCACTGAGGAAATCTTCAGGATAGTGAAGGTCATCCGTGGTGACCCAAACGTTTACGAGATAGAGGACGCTGAGGGTGAACCGATTATCGGAAAGTTTTATGGGGAGGAGTTGTCGCCGGTGGATAAGAAGGATGACGTTTATAGGGTTGAGAAGGTGCTGAGGAGGAAGAGAGTCGCTGGAAAGAAGATGGTGTTGGTCAAGTGGTTGGGTTATGACAGTAAACACAACTCATGGATACCCGAGAGTGACGTACAAAACCTGGGTTAATGTATACTTGGGTAATGAGGTTAACATTATTCATTGAAAACGGTGAGAAGACTGTCTATTTCGAACAACCTATCATGGTGACAGGTCCAAGACCACAGGTGATGCTGAAGAAAGCGACGGTATACTGGAACTATAACAATGTGGTGTCAGGTCTGAACGATTCGGTGTCGTTTGATGGTGTTAAGACATCCGTTCCTGAAGGTTATTTCGACTTTGACGCGATAGAGACGTTTGTTAAGACTTTAGCCGGGGGTCTGTTGGGGACGGTTGAGTTTGGAAAGAATGTTTACAACGGGACTTCTAAGGTGAAAACGTCGGAAAAGCTGAAACTCGGAAAGATGGGTCTTCTTTTGGGGTTTGATGAGGACGATGTGATAGACGTTGGTGGTGGTGGGTGGACAAATAGTCCAAATCAGGTGGACATCAACAGAGGGTTGAGGTATGTCAGGATCTCGTGTGACGCTGTTGAGAGTGAGAAAAGTCTGGACAATGGGAGAAGGAGTGATCTGATTGGTACTCTTCCGATAACCTCTGAGCAGAGCCTGAAAGGGAGTGTACAGCATTATACAGACGTTGAGTCGAAAGCTGAGATCCGTAAGGGTGTTTATGGTAAGATGACCTTTAGGGTTCGTGGGAATAATGATCATTCAGTAGGTCGGCCGACTGGGATTGGAGCTGTCCTGCTTGAGCTGTACATAGGTTAGTGTATAATGGCTGAAGGGGGAGAAGAATTCGAAATGGGTGATTTCGATAAAGAAGAGGAAAGGGGAGAGGATGAAGAAGATACTGATGAAACAGACTTCACCGATGAAGATCAGAGAACAGTAACGATAGGTCAGACGTCTGCTAGGGATGGTATAACCCACGTAACAGGGGAGGGAACTAGTCGCCCCAACAGTAGTTATAGTCTCGACAGTGGTTCTAGGGCACATGAGAGACATGTTACAGAGATTAAGAAAGAACTCATCAGAAATACGCTTGGGATAAGGGTAAACAAAACGGATGGTGTGAAATCTAGTGAATTGTTGTTAGGTGTTAGTCCTGTTTATAGTAAGAAAGGTGGTCTTCTCGGACTGAAATTTAAGAATGAAAGAATTATGAAACGTAAGGAGGGTAAGTTTGTGTATAATGAGGGAAAAAGTAATAGGGAAGCCGTTGAGAATTTCAAGAAGTTGCTAAGGGAGGTTAAAAAGGAACATTTCAAAAAAGTCTCAGGGGTTATTGAAAAGGCTAACAACGACCCCACAACCTCCCAGGAAGTCTTGAATGATATAGCCTCACAAGTCAACTCAGAGAGTGAGAGTGTGCTTGAGGAAAGAGAAGAGGACCTACGGGAACAGGCTAGAGAACTCCTAACTGAGCAGGAAGCAAGAGAATTCATTGGAATGCTCGAACCAAAGGGTACAAGTGTACAAAAGATTGAGCTCCTTGAAACAGAAGCCGACTACTACAGAGAACAATCGGCTAATGAGGAAGATCCACGTAAGAGGCAGCTGTATGAAAAATTCAGTGAGGTGGCGGAAATGAAGGCAGACACAATAAGAATTATGATTGGTAACAATGACCTAAATAGGTTGGAACGTTTTAAAAGGTGGGCTAAAAAGAATATGATTGGTCTGTCTGCCATAGCCATCACCATAGCTGGGATCATAACCACAATAGTCGTTGCCGCTAGGGGGGTTGTCTCGGGGGGAGCTAGAGCTGTTGGTGGTTTCGCTAAGGCACTCGCTAATCTGGGTAAGAGTTTGGGACCACTGTTAGCACCACTGTTCAGTCTGATAGCACAGGTTCTGACTTGGGGAGCAAAAGGGATAGTATGGTTAGCCAACAATCTGTGGGTTTTAGCCATAGCTATGACATGGTTATTGTATGACTATTGGAAAAACAGAAAATAAAACCTGTTATGTAGTATATGGCCAACAGAAGTCAAACAGAGCTGTTACCTGGATTCAGACGGGCGAGAATGTCGGAGATCAAGGGGAGTAGGACAAGACATACGGTCACCATGAACCCCAACAAAGTCAACCCTGGTGAGGACCTCTACATCAACATACCAAAGCTAAAACCTGATAGCTGTTTGGTCCCGGGTAGCTTTCATCTATTGTTCGACTTCAAGAACATGAACACCAAGTCGTGGTTCCTAAACAATCTCTCCAGGCTTCTGGTTGAAAGGCTGGTTGTTAAGCTAGCCGGCGAGACTGTTTATGACAACACAGGTGAAAGTATCCTCGGTGTGTACAGGGATCTCTGGTTACCGAAGAGTGTGAGAAATCAGATGGTTGGATATGGAATCGGACCAGAAAACCTGAGAAAGCTGATGTCCAAGGATGACAGTGGGGCTTCCTCCGGGGACGCTGAGAAGGTGGCCGACGCTCTGATGCTCACAATCCATGGAGTGAGGATGAAGGTGAAATTGGATAAGATCCTCGGGGACCACGGACTTTATGCTCCCTTTGAGATGTACAACAACTTCCGCTATGTCATTAGCCTACCAAAGGCGAGTGACATCATGGTGGCCCAGTCAAGTGAATCCGTTGATGGGTACACACTGGAAAACCTCGAGCTGGAGTATGAGACGATTGATAACACCGACATCGCCAGTGAAATAACGTCGCTCTACACAGCTGGCCGATCGTTGTCCTACGAACACATCACGTTGATGAAGTCAACTGAATGGTTGGCTGGATCAACCCTGATCAACGAACATATTAACCTTCCACGAAAGTCTATGAAAGGTATTGTGATGATGTTCACAAATAAGACCCGGACTGATAGTGAGAAATACGTCTATCCGAACATTGAGAGTGTTAAGCTAACAATCGAGGGTGTACCCAACGCCGTCTTCAGTCAGGGAATCCCAAAGAGTCGGTTCTATGATGAGGCTAAAAGACTGTTTGGTGGAAAGGAAAACACAGATCAGTTTATGACAATCCAGAAGTTCTACAAGGATGCTTTTGCTCTGGCGATTGACTTGAGAAGTATTGAGGACCGCGACAGTGTTGGGACTGGAAAAAGAATCGTTAATACACAGTCTGGGGTTCTGATTGAGATCACTAAGAAGGCGACTGTGGCTAACGTAGTCTGTCGGATCTTTGTGCTGAGTGATGGTTTGGTAAACATGGTGAACAAAAACCTAAAATCAATCCAGTATTAAATGGACCACCCATTCAATATGCTGATCGTTGGTATGACGGCCTGTGGAAAAACTTGGTATCTCCTGAAGATGTTAAAAGATGAGTACTTCGGGTTCTTCGACTACATCGTTCTGCTCTGTCCGACGTTCAGCTGGAACAAAACCTACACCACCTGGAAATACATCTCCGACCCGGACTTCATCGCTGTGGACTGTAGTCAGGACGACGTTGAGATTGTATTAGAATATGTTGTTAGGATATTCAAAGGATCCAAAACACTGATAGTCCTCGACGACTGTGCCAGTGGACAACCCGTAAAAAACAGAACAAGTGAGTTGGTTAAATTAGCCTTCAGCGCCCGGCACTACAATCTCTCAACTATCGTAATCACACAACAGCTAACAGCTATCACAAAACCTTATAGGGAGAATATCAGTAAGTTGGTAACGTTCTACAACCCCAACAAAACCGATATGAAGGTCATTACTGATGACTACCTAGGTGGTTTAGACCGTAATGAGGTTATGGAGGTAACTGAAAAGTTAAAAGAGAACAAATACGCTAGGCTTCAGATTATGTTAAGGCATCCGTACGCGTATAAGGTGGTTATCCCAAAATCTGATCTATAGTAAGATGGCTGAAAAGAAAACTAAAACGGTGAGAGTTGGGAAAAAAACCAAGACACCTGCTGCAAAACCAGCTGAGATATCGGTTGGGGAGCCAGAAACGGAAATACCTACTGAAATCCCCAACCTCGTCGATGAGCTCGTCAATGATCTGAAAAAGACTGAGGAGACCAGCCCAACACCTCCACCAACCGATGATGCCAACAAGAAGAGAAGTGAGCTAATAAAACTGTCAGAGGATGGTGAAATAACTCAGTCAGTCAACTACATCAAAAAAGCGTCGGTAAAGGTTGTGGATAAGCTGTACGCTGAATACGAGGCCAAAAGGATGGAAAGAGCTAATGAATTCCTGACTGATATGTTAATCAGTAGGTTCTCCAATGTTCTCGGTGGTTTGGACGCCGTAGAAAGCTCCGAGGAGCTAGACAACGAATTACAAAAAGACAAACTGTTAAAGAGTGACGTTGGTAAGGTTGTGGCCATGATTACACCGTACATACCATGTCTAGGACTGCTATCTGGTGGTATAACTGTGGGAAAACACGTATACCAACACAAGACAAAAGTATCTGAAGAGAAATCGGGGAGTAAGTGAAGTGTGTGTCAAAACCACAACCCTGATCGCTTTGGGTGTTTTCAGGGAAAACGTCATAATCCATCCTTAAAATATAAAAAGGGGAAAAAAAAGAGAAAAAAAGTCTGCCCTTTCAAACATCATCTTCCGTTAAATTCTGTCATTTTGAGGCAGTTTTTGGCAAAATAATAAAAAGTGGCCCCATAGCCTCATGTTCTATACTACTTGCATGACCCCAAACGTAATTTACAAAGCCGAAGTCTCACAACCAGAAAGCCAAGATGATAAATTCTATATTGATATGACAGCCCATCCTTTCAAATCACGCTACAACAATCATATGAAATCATTTCGCGACCAGAAATATTCGAACGAGACTGTTTTGAAATTCTATTTGGAAATTAAAGAATGAAGGAAAGAATTTCTCAGTGAAGTGGTCTATTGTGAAACGCGCGCAGGGATACAAAAGCGGAGCTAACCGATGCAACCTTTGCCTCAAAGAGAAATTGTGCATTATGAAAGCTGAACGGAAAGACCTACAAGCGAACAGAAATATTTTCGAATTGCCGCCACAGGAATAAATTCCTCATAAATAAATTTAAAACCCACAAGCCATGATGAAGATGAGACCTCCGAACTATAATTAACCGATGACGTATGGGACTCTTTACTATAAGAGAATGGCAAAACCGGAACTTTTACCAGTTATCTGAAGATCGTCGTAAGACGTTAAACTCTTAAACATTAAACTTTAAGTTTTTCTATAATACTCTCTATCTTTCAAGGTATTGAGCACTCTACATATGAAAGTTAATAATACCTTTTAACATTTCAATATATATATATATATATATATATATATACGTATATATATATACGTATATATATATATACGTATATATATATATACGTATATATATATGTATATATATATATATGTGTGTATATATATATATATATATATTGTGCTATATAAGAAGGAGAATACGGGATGCCTCAGGGCAACATATCACATATTACGCTGAACTCAATGGACAGAGGCAAAGTACATGCATGTACAACTAGGAGACTAAGAACGACACACATGCTGGGGTTATGCACCAGTCAATGTAAATCCCCACCCCCTCCAACCCGGGAAATAGCGGGGAATGGCGGGGGCAATGACCTGACATTTACTAGTTTGTCGTTTCCTGCTAGGCGGGGAATACGCCCGCTATCGCTATCTCGCCAAGTAGGTCGGGGAAACAGCGGGTAATTCACAACTTCATCGTTGACAACAGCCATTTTGAAAACCAAGCGAAGGCCCTGAAAACGAGGTTGACAGGACCGCATGGCTGCTTATATATACTGTAGACTTTGACTTGAATTCACTTCACTTCACGATGCTCTGTAAGTTTTTTTACGGACAGTAAAAGAAGGCTGTCGTGGCTGACACATTGGAAAGTCTTGCAACGAAAGGTAGGTGTGTTTGAATCATTTTTAAACCAAATATTATACAATATATCACATGTTCTTG
Organism: Corallium rubrum; assembly: GCA_964035015.1. Classification (NCBI taxonomy): domain Eukaryota; kingdom Metazoa; phylum Cnidaria; class Anthozoa; order Scleralcyonacea; family Coralliidae; genus Corallium; species Corallium rubrum. The sequence goes on along the minus strand of CAXIUP010000192.1, from coordinate 1,489,543 downwards.
ATTCATTGATCATTTGACCTGTCAGTGTCAGTTGACCTTCCTTTTGAATATATTTTACGGATCCGTTCATCGCATTTGTATGCTTTATTAAATTTCGTATGCATTCCACCTCTGGCACCATTTATTAATATTTATAAATTCTATACAATTTAAAATAAAATTTACAAAACAGCTTCCATGCAATGCCTTTGTTTAATAGTGATTGGACATTATTAATAGATGCAATAATAGATTTGTTCTCAAGAAAAGAAAAACTTGGAATAAATGAGAAAAATGTTACACTTTTTTTGGAGGATGGTACCGAAATTGACGATGATGACACAATCCTCGCATGCCCAAGTGGCACAGTTTTTATGTTTGTGCCAGAGGGAGAACAATGGAGTCCACATGTACAGGCATCTATAGATACTTCATCTTCCAATAAGACCATCTGTAGAGGAAATTTTATGAAGCAAACTGTATCTGCCTCCAAAGGTATGGTGCAACTGCTTAAATTTTAATAGATTTTATTGTGGTTATTTAATGTGTTATTTAGAGCTAAATTTGCCATTCAATAATTGTTTTACAATATTACTTTTAAAAATATAAAAGTATTTTTTCTCTCTTCACCATAGAATTGCACTCATCACAGCAGCTGACAATTTGTACTGGTGATGGCAGCCTAGTATTGGGACCCCCAGTTGAAGTAAGTTAATATTCTGTCATACAAATATGTTGTTTTGTGCTTCAGTTTATTCACACTATTTACATACAAACAAAAAATACAAAGTTTACATATATAAATAAGTCTGAGATACTGAAAATATTACATAAAGGGGCAAATATTATACGAGAGGGTGCAGTGACTAAAGTTGCAATCGCTTTCGAGTTAAACTTTTGATTACGATTGTACTAAACATGGTAGACTGGCTGCAGTTCACCATATCTAGCATTTTGATCTGACATTCTGCCTGGAATTGTCTTACTGGAAAGAAAGGTTACTCTGTTGACCTACAACTTGCTTGATCAACTTCTTATTCAATATTGCAATGCTCCTAATAGTATGCAATATATATATATATATATATATATATATATATATATGAAATGCATTAATAATTCATGACGAAAACTCAAAAGAAATAAATGTTGAATCAGTAGTTGTATATCTGATACAACCACTAAAACATTGAAATTGAGCTTTTTCTGAATGTCTGTAGTGAACAAATATTAATACTCATATTAACATCAGACTTAAAGTATTTGGGTCATCACCTACCTAAGTATACTAAGAACCATTGGTTAACTTAGATAACCTACTGTAACCCAACACCAGTTCCCTCAACCCTAATCAGTAAGGAGCATGGGATCGAACTGATAATTGCAATGTGATTGGTTACTTATAGCTAATAGATATATCCATGTCCATGTTGTATCAAATATACAAGCTCTGGCCTTCAGCTCGAGCTTGTTTATCTGATACAACGCGGCCACTCATATTCATTTGTAAACAGTACATGTATATATATATATATGCATATATATGTGTGTATATATATGCATATATATATGTATACGTGTACGTGTACGTGTACGTGTACGTGTACGTGTACGTGTACGTGTACGTGTACGTGTACGTGTACGTGTACGTGTACATGTAGATACATGTAGATACATGTAGATACATGTAGCTACATGTAGATATATATATATGTAGATATATGTATATATATATGTATATATATATGTATATATATATGTATATATATATGTATATATGTATATATGTATATATATGTATATATGTATATATGTATATATGTATATATGTATATATGTATATATGTATATATGTATATATGTATATATGTATATATGTATATATGTATATATGTATATATGTATATATGTATATATGTATATATGTATATATGTATATATGTATATATGTATATATGTATATATGTATATATGTATATATGTATATATGTATATATGTATATATGTATATATGTATATATGTATATATGTATATATGTATATATGTATATATGTATATATGTATATATGTATATATGTATATATGTATATATGTATATATGTATATATGTATATATGTATATATGTATATATGTATATATGTATATATGTATATATGTATATATGTATATATGTATGTTGTAAGGATTTAGGGTGAAGGAAAATTCGAGTGTAGAATATATACATTTTAAGACCAAACCGGGAGCAGTTGCGAAAAATGCAACTACACAGGCCCTCCGGCAGGAATTGAACCCACGACCTTGCGATTCTAGTGCAATGCTCTGACCACTGAGCCACGGAGGCCGTTGCCGAGAGCTTGATCGCGAGTTCTGTATATATAATAAGGTGGTAATGCCAGGAGAGAATTGGGTATATTATAAATGATATTGGGCATTTCACTCGATTACACAGCATGTTGTAAGGATTTTGGGTGAAGGAAAATTCGAGTGTAGAATATATACATTTTAAGACCAAACCGGGAGCAGTTGCGAAAAATGCAACTACACAGGCCCTCCGGCAGGAATTGAACCCACGACCTTGCGATTCTAGTGCAATGCTCTGACCACTGAGCCACGGAGGCCGTTGCCGAGAGCTTGATCGCGAGTTCTGTATATATAATAAGGTGGTAATGCCAGGAGAGAATTGGGTATATTATAAATGATATTGGGCATTTCACTCGATTACACAGCATGTTGTAAGGATTTAGGGTGAAGGAAAATTCGAGTGTAGAATATATACATTTTAAGACCAAACCGGGAGCAGTTGCGAAAAATGCAACTACACAGGCCCTCCGGCAGGAATTGAACCCACGACCTTGCGATATGTATATATGTATATATGTATATATGTATATATGTATATATGTATATATGTATATATGTATATATGTATATATGTATATGTATATATATATCCAGAAAAGATCTGACCAAGATTTTTGAAGAATTTGGCTTAAAGATGACTGCCCAGTTCAACCAAAAAACCACCAATTTTCTTGATGTCACTCTCAACTTGCGAAATGGAAAACACCAACCTTACAGGAAACCAAACGACGAACCACTGTACATCAACAGCCACTCCAACCAACCACCATCCATTATCAAACAACTTCCAATTTCCATCAACAAAAGAATTTCATCACTTTCATCCGACGAACCATCTTTCAATACAGCAGCCCCTCTCGACGAAGACACACTCAAACGTAGTCACTTCAACACAAATCTTCACTTCACGCCAAACAGTACCACAACGCAACCATCGACATCTTAAAGAACGCGAAAAAGAAATGTTATATGGTTCAACCCTTCATTCTCCAAGAACGTAAATTCCTCAACCTGATCGACCACCACTTCAAATGTACAAAACTCAAAAAAATCTTCAACCGCAACACAGTCAAAGTAAGCTACAGCTGCATGGAAAACATCAAAAGCGCTATTTCCAAACACAACCACCGCATTGTATCGAAAGAAAACAACAACAACGGCAACAGCAACAGCACCAGCAGCACCAGCAGCACCAGCACCACCAGCAGCAGCACCAGCACCAGCACCAGCACCAGCAGCAGTACCAGAACTGGAGTAACAACTTTTGACGGGAACAGAAAACGGGGTCCAAAGGCGTCCTTTCACTCAATTCAAGAACATTTGCAAAATAAATACAATACCAAGATTGGATATGGCACAATTGTCCAAATGTGTGTTGTCCGCAACAAACGAAAGTTAACTGCAAAGCGTTACAAGGGTGTGGCAAGAGTAACTTCTCGGCGAGCAAGAAAAGGTTTTAATCTAAATTTCAATCCTGATGAACATTACAGTAGTGCCATGTACAAGGTACTTGATAAAGTTCAACTGTCTGAAGGAAGTGACAACACTGTTTAAACCGAGACGATCAAGCTGGGTTTAGACTTGACACTACGTATACACATTCACAACAAAGTGTTATTTTCTAAAGATCAAGAGGTAACAACACGCACAGATTTTGTAAATAAGTACTCTTCAGTTCTGCAGACCTCCTCCTATCTGTTCATGGAAACTCTTACTAATGAAAAAAGAGCTGCTGGTATAGTGAAAAATAATTTCTCATTTCAAAAGAACCCATCACAACATGCTGCCGATTTCAAATTTCTGAAAACAACTTCAGAATTCAAGCATTTTTTATCTGGTAAAAGTGTCGATTGTATTCGTGTTGATGGTGCCACTGATGTGGACTGAAGTTCACTTGGTTGAAGAAAAAATATGCACATGCATTACAGTTCGTAACAGCGGGGGAAGTTTTCTAAATAGAGTAGAGTTGGTAAATGGGAGCATCGCAAGGGCCCAGAGTAATGTTTTCATCCCCTCTACCCTAAATGGTTCAAATTTCACTTCAGACGGACTGAATGAAGAGAATCTAAAAAGAAATTTAGATGCGGCAGCAGATGTCTATCTTGATAAGGTTCAAGATGCTCCTTTTGGAAAGACAACGATCACATTCTTCAAAGGTCCTGATGATGAGTATGCCAAATACTTACAGCAAAGGAGATCAAACTTAATCACCATTCTACACGGTTCAAATAAAGCAAAGGATGCATTGAAACTAACAAATCAAATTCAGTACAAGTATTTTGAAGAAGTATGGCAAGTTCGAAATGATCATTTGGTTAAATAAATGCTATCCAGAACAGTATGTATTTTTGTTATGTTCATGCTACAAGCCTAATTGTATACACCCAGTGTGCAAAAAAGGGAAACCTCTTGTGGAACCAAAGTGGTATGATTCTGGCCAAAACCTCCGTTGTCTTCCAATGCCAATAAAAGATCCAAGCCGTCCCTGGGGAGGAAAGTGTAAGGATTGTAAAGATACGTGCGCTAGACACTACATGAAACCACAAGATTGTATTGTGGATGTAATGGCAAACTCAACAAAGAACTGTGTAATGAAACCTCCTGTTGTTCTTAAACATTTTTCTAGAATTGTTGAAACGACTGATCCATCCAATATCAGTGACAATATCATTACACAATGTGCCCAAGAAGTCCGACTGTGGTTTACTCATTTATTGGAAATAACTGAGAGAAGAAAGGCAGGGGCCATTAGAGCTGCAGCAACTAGAGCGGCAAAGAAAGGTAACTAGATTTTATATATGATCTGCATTGTAGTGTTATTTCGTGTTTGTGGATCATAAGCTTTCTTAAGTTGCTTGCCACTATTCAACTATCTATTTCTTTTTTTTTTTCTATAGGAAATCTCTTAGAAAGTGGGTGTTGTCCTTGTGGCAAAGCAGACAGTTATTACATGATTGGGTGTGATGGGGGAAAATGCACATTCCAGTGGTTTCATTATGAGTGTGTGGGGCTTGATGAACAAAGCATTCCAGTTGGCAACTGGTTTTGCACTGAATGCAATAGTATGTATTTTAAATTACTGCTTAAATTCAATAACTTGCTCTGTAAATTTGTATTTAACCCTTTGCCTGGAGTTGCCAGCTTGATGAGTTTTTATTTTGATCAATTTTTTTTTATTTGACAATATTGGCATACTTAATTGACTGTAATCTACAGTGCAGGTTGTTTATGGTGGTACTGTTAACTTGCTATATTAATGTTCGAAGTGTTTGTCTTGCTTTAGGCGGAAAAGTGCCTGACAAAAGAAGACCGAAGAGGAAATAAGAACTGCCCTAAGGGAAAATATAAAACAGCATCCTGTGTATGGTGTACATGTATATATTACTATATGCAGCAAATGGTTTCCTTTATACTATATATACTAGAGACTGCAAATTTCAGTGCATATAAACTCGTTCTGGTCATTTGTTAATTTTACGGTTATGGTATGTACCGTACTGTAGTTCAAAGATTCAGTAGTCCGAACCAAACTCTAATCCTAACCTAACCCTATTACACAAACATTTAAACCTTAGGCCTACTCTAAACTCTAATCCTACTGTAACCCTAACCCTATTGCTGTACGTAAACCTACAGACTAGCGAACTTTCAGACTACCTGTTATTAGTACTGTATATACCTTTGTTTAATATTAGTATGCTTTTTGTAATAATATTGATGGGAGTGTTTTTTAATAGAATTATCATGCAAGTTGAACATTTATACATGTAATTCAAAATTGCTTCTTTATATTATTTTCACTTGTGCTATTAATAAGTGAAAGGTAATGTGATGTAAATGTCATTTGGGGAACGATAGATCAACTTCGGATATTAAATTGAAAACCAGTATGTATTAATTTAGCCACTTTCCCGAGCATTTTATGTTGCTTAATTATTACCATCCAACTTTTCCAAATACTCTTTCGTTACAACCGTAAACAAAACAACTATGATGTTGTATCACTGAGTTAGATGAAAATAATTCGAGTAACAAAATGACTAATCAAATACTTTTCCCCATATTCTTGGGGAAATCCATGTGACTAGTGCAAGCATTTCCTCTGCAACTGAGACTTAACACAGTTTAATATAAATATAAAAAGAAGTAATGTTGAAATTCTACAACATTAATTTTATGTTGTTTGTTCTTGGTCAGTTAACTTGGAACATTAATTCATTAAAAGATACATGTTTTAATAAAGAAACCGGGGACATGCGGTGACATTGGAATTTAATTATTGGGGATAATGGTTCGTGTTTATCAGGTCGCAAAGTCCAAGTCCCCGCCATTCCCGCTATTTCCCGGGTTGGAGTGGGTGGGAATTTACATTGACTGGTGCATTAGACACTGATCTAGTATCAAGTGCACATAAAAATTCCACAGTGTGATGAAAATCTACTGTATGCGGCATACATGCGGTATGCCACTACTATTGAATAGTTGTGATTTTACTATGCCAGAAATTATTTACATTCAAAAAATTGTTTTATTAAAGTTGTCAACTCAATTGACATTTAATTGATTTAAACACCAAAAAAAGATGGCATTTTAAACTGTACGAATTTAATGCTTTTGAACTTACCAAATTGTGTGGATAAGAGTTCCGTTTCCCGTAATTCTGACTTACATTTTTCGGTGATACACTGTATTTTGCCAATATACTCATTTTTGATCTCTGCTGATAGTCATAGTGTAACCCAAGGCTACATAAAGTACTTTCAATATTTTTTCATTTTTTGCTGGGCAGCTTGTTAGAAGGCTCCGACGATGATACAGTAAATAGCAAAATACATGTATGACAGTATGAGTATATATGACAGGACATTTGACAGGACACGCTGTAGGAATAATGCGTAGGAAGTCTTTTAATAGGGGAAATACATGCTGTTTTAAGTGGAAAATATATTGATGGTATGTATTAAATATATATATATATATATATATATAATTGTTCAAGTATTTGATGGTGTTATTTTTATTTATATTTCTGTGCTCTTACTGTTGTATGAATCCCAGCAAATCCGAGCAGGATTATTTACATGTACGCTGCTGTGCTTTCTGCTCTTTCGGGGTGGGGTGGGGTGGGGTGGGGTGGGGGGAGAGTAGAGGTAAAACCCTAGCTTTGTAACTGGTTTATACTGAGCTACCACCGTGTAATATACTTCATTCAAGTATGTAATAAAATACATTCCTCAAATTGTTGTTAATTTAATGAATTTAATTAAATTTTTGGTAGCGAGTTAGTGCGAGTCCAGACTGGAATCTTTGCAAATGGCGCGGAGAAGAAAAATTCACGATGTCTTTGGGCGCGAATATACATTAAACAGACGCCCGCTAGGCGTTAACTCGGGCTACTTTCCATTATTTAGTGGGTAATTACTGCCATGGGCAATTGCGTATGGCGTAATTGGCGTTGACTGCGGCGAAGGGCCTGGTGGAAAGTTAGTTAGAGAGCCCACTCGCTTGTTTTACAAAGCACAATTTTTTATTGACTAATATTATACATGGAGACCTTGCATGTCTGGAAGTCATTGTAACCAGGACTGGGGTGCCTATGGCTCTTTCTCGATATATGCACAACCAAAATGGTTATGAGTTAAGATTTGCATTCATGTATCAAGAAAGCACCGTGCTTTGGGGTCCTTGCCCCTGGACTGATTTCTTGTGTTACACGAGTGCTGATTGGTGAATACCCATGTTTGGATCACTAGCTATCCAAACATGGAAAATTTCTTGCTTCCAATGTTTTGAAAGATGTCCGATGACAATTTAGTTGCAAGCTTTAACTCAAGCATAAACACTCGCCTATAATCTGTCATAATGTGTCCAGACAACCCCAGGGTCTAAGGCTCAAAATCTTGAGTGATTAGTACTGATTATTACATGAACAAATATCAATCCAAGCTATTAGCTATACAGTATAGTATTAAATCGTAATGCCAATTTTTAAGAGATTTGTTTTATTTGAGGCTACATGTATTCACGTCTATGTGACTATGGTTATTCAATGAGCTTGAGTTCATCAATCATCAGTTCAATTTATACACCACAGTTATTACTGCAAATTAAGAAAACAACGGATCTATTTATAAACATGCAGGTTAAACTTCTCAATGGTAAACTGCTCAAACAAAATGGTTTGAACATGGTATAAAAACTTCTGTTCTATAAACTAAACTGTAAACATTGACAATCAATGACATTGGAAATATTAACAAGACAGATTACCTTTTATAAAATACTTCAACAGATCCTGGCGGGTTTCTAAATTGGCTATTCTGTTTCGTTATTAAAAACGGTCATACAATGTCTAATATCGCCGAAAGATTGATTCCTTGTTGTTTCTTTCGAAGAACACGTAGTCAGACAAAGGTGTCATAGACGTAATTTTTCGATTAAATGGTGATTTCTAATAGAGACAACTCGCAAAGCCTGTTGGGGCAATATCGCGCGGCTGGGAGACTAATGATCACGACCCCCCCCCCCCCCCCAAAAAAAAAAAATTAAAATAACAGAGCCGAAACCTAGACTCGGCTACCACCCGTTGTTATTACGGATAAAAAACAAATTGCAGATATATTTAATGAATACTTCATTCATATTGTTGATGGAGTATCTGAAATCAAGGCAGATGATTTTGAAACAGACTTTAGAATGCATCCTAGTATCAGGGCAATTTACGAAAATAATGATCAACATTTGCTTAATTGTTTTAACTTTCGTTTGGTTGATAGGACAGAAGTTGAGAAGTTATTGTTAGAAGTCAATGTGCGTAAATCTTGCGGACATGATTTAATACCATCACGGCTTATCAAGGAGTCAGCCTGCGCGATATCGGGTGCCCTTACCACCATATTCAATACCTCAATTACCCAGTGTAGATATCCTGTACGTTGGAAGATGGGTCAAGTTACTCCATTATTCAAGAAAGAAGAAGAGTTAAATAAAATCAATTATAGACCATTAACTGTTCTACCGTGCCTTAACAATATTTTTGAGAGACTGTTGGCATCCCAGCTTCAGGATTTCTATAGAAAACGGTTGTCGAACTTTGTCTCTGCGTACAGGAAATACTACAGCTGTGAAACTGCGCTACTTCGACTTACGGAAGACTGGAGGGCCAGTCGTGACAAAAAATAGATTGTAGCTGTAGTATCAATGGACCTGTCTAAAGCGTTTGATACCATTCCGCACGCACTGCTACTAGCAAAGCTGAAAGCGTATGGCGTAAGCAACAGTGGCTGTGCACTACTAGGAGATTACCTGTCTGTTAGGAAGCAGAGAGTGAAAATCGGGGATACATACTCTAGCTGGGAAACTGTCAAGAGAGGTGTACCGCAAGGGAATGTCCTAGGACCAATGTTTTTCAATATTTTCATAAATGATCTGCTTTGTCATATTAAAGTGGTGAAGCTACATGCTTATGCTGATGACGAACAATTGTACGACTCGGACATGGATCCCATTGCTCTTGATAGACGCATTCAGAATGATCTCAACCTTGCAAATTTATGGTACAAAGAAAATGGCATGAGTGTTAATCCTGGTAAACATCAAGCTATGGTATTGGGTAGTACTGATCATGAATTCTCATTTCCGATTAAAAGTTCAATAGATCTATTTGGACTGAATATGGATGATAAGCTTAATTTTGACAACCACATCTCTACCATTTGCAAAAAGATTAACAATCAATTTAATGTAATGAAGAGGTTCCGTAAGCTGATTTCAACTAGTACATTATTACGATTATACAAGGCGTTTATACTTCCACATTTCAATTATTGCTCATCTGTGTGGCATTTCTGCAGTGCTCGTAATGCTGATAAACTAGAGACCTTGAATACGCGTATCCTTAGATGTCTTCTAGATGACAGAGATTCTGCCTATCACGAGCTGTTGGACAAAGCAAGGACAACTGATTTATACAATAGAAGAATTCAAAACATGCTTATAATATTATTTAAATGTCTGTACTTTACAAATTATCCTTCTTATTTAAAAGATATGTTTACTTTAAGATCTGTGTCATATTCCTTAAGAGGTACAGATATTTTGAGTTTACCTAAACCTCGTACTACTACTTTTGGTCTTAATTCCTTCAAGTATCAATCAGCAAAATACTGGAACTCGTTATCAGACGATTTTAGATTAGCCGATATTACTTTTAAGGACTTTAAGAAGAAAATACGGACATGTAACTTTACTTGAAGTACTTTAAATAATTATAATTATGATTATATTTAAATAATATACGGGGGGAGGTACGAGCTCTTTTATTTTATTTACGAGCTTTTATTTTATTTACTTGTTTATTTTCTCGAAGATATTAGCTGCAATTAGCTACTCTGTAAAGTCGAGGGTAAATAAAGTTTATGTATGTATGTACAGGTAGCCCGAGTAATGAAACCAATTTTTGTGCGGATGACCACTACAGCCAGTGTCCTGGGTCCAAGTTCGCCCATCAGGCCCTAGCGTTCGCTGGCGCTGGCCACTCAATTGAAATGAAATAGGAATACTACGTAACCGCGAGGTCAGAAATTTAGAATATCAAAACCCATAAATAATCGAGAGCGTTTGTCGTTTCAATGTTTGCTTTTTTAATAAAAAATAGGCAAATAGCAATATGATGTGCAAGTCTTACAATTGTCACGTATTTACACTTTACAGTAGAAATGGCAATGGCGCTGCAGCATTAGCATGCCTTGATATTACAATGGACATTCCCTTGTTATCTTGGCCGACAGATCTTGAATCTTTGCATACCGGAATGTTGATGGCGTTTAAAACCTAAAGCATTGTCTCCTTTCAGATACAAAGCTGCAATTTCTTTAACTGGTCTTTGACACTGGATGGTTGCTGGAAAACAGCTATCAATTCTTGCTCTTATACTGAGAGTGGATAAATCTTGACCACCGTCCATCTCTTGGCATTCCGCGACTCGGTAGTGTGATTCGGCAGATGCTTCCGTTCCCATTTTGGCATAGAGGATATCAAATACTATGCAAAATTCTTGCCCAATTGACTGATAAAACTGAGTGTTTGTGTAGATAGCAGAGATGACATCTTCTTCTTGTAAAGCCACTTTCATTGACGATTTATCCAAAAACTCGACATCGTATTTTTCGATGAGATCGAGACTCTTGTCGTTGGACTTTTGAAACGACGTTACAGTGACTCCTTTTCTCAGTGTGATATCGCACAACTTTGAATCTTTCGTCAGCACCTTTTTGAAAAATTCTGGGAAAAGACTCTCCCGATGCTGCCCCCATATTACGTCAATAAGAGTGCTCTTCATCCTCCAGAGAACTTGCTGAGCGAAAGAAGATCCCAACTCCAGATCTTCATCCTGGATTACTTTTTTCACGTGAGGCAATGACGATAAATAACGGACGCATTTTAGAAATGAAGAAGCACCTAGCTGTGCGTATTGGTTTCGATTCACAGGACTCTTCACTCCCGTTGTCTTATCACCACAAAGGCCATCAAAAAGCATACCAAAGTCAAGACATTCTGAAAGAAGCTTGTTTACTTCTGGCATGATCTTTCAGTAAGAGTTGCTCGTAGTGCAATGGCAATGGCAAAGTCAGCAAGTTCATTCTTACAATCCTTCACTTCCCTCATCTTCCAAGTGTATTGCGGTTCATCTGGCTGCAACGGACTTTCTACATCCTCCGCGTCTTCAAGATCATCTTCTGAATCTTGACTCATCTATCTGTAAATCTCCTTCATGATTTTGAACACCGTCCGCTTCTTGAGCATCATTCATCTCTTGTTCACTTTCTCGATCCTGTAACTTCTCTGAAGCTTCCGTTGGGTTTTCTTCATCGTTTTTGTTTTCCTCGTTTTGCGCTGCGTCAAGATCCTTGGGATTTTCTTTTCCAATTAATAACCATCCATCCTCAAGTGTTGCTTTACCATACTTTTTCTTGAGAATTTCGTTTCCGTGCTTGCCAATATTTGGACAGACGGATTTTGCAGGAACTTTCTTTCGAATTTCTTTGCTGCTTGAATTCTTCCAGTTGTTTCAGCACTTTAGTAATCCAGCCGTAAAAATTCCAACCTGGGCACATCAAAGATTGTCCCCTAGGTTGCAATAATACCAGAGGCCATAGAAGATCAATCATCCCCATCAAATCGTAGAGGAAATCTTGCCCAGCCAATTGATACAATAGCTCTGGGGTGTTTTTATGATCTCTGAATGTCTCTATGTAGACATCAATACTCTTTTCAAGCTTGAGGAATTGCTTGTAACTGCTGCTTAGGAACCGTTGTTGAGCGAAAGAAACTGTTACCCTGAAGGGTAATTTCAGCTCCTCAGCAGTGGCTTTTGCTACACTATGCATTTTGCCATGACTGAATGTGTTGTGGATCAGATTTGTTCTTTGAATCAGTCGGGATACTAATGCATCTTCCTTGTGTGCCTTGAAAACGAGATCAAGGAGATGAGCGGTATCCCACTGCAAGGGCCACCATAGCTCAGAGCTAGTAAAAGGATCACCGTCCAGAAGCTTGTACATCGGCTGATTCATCGCATGAGTGAATGGTTTGCATAAGTATTGGCCATCGAATACTTTCCCCTGAATTTGCAACAATCTTTCCGAATCTTTGCGGAGTCCGGTATGCTCCTCTAGATCTTCAAATATTTTGAATGAAAGTTGGATGGCGTTTCCACCAGTTCCTTCAGCGTTGATATAAACTGGTTTGAGAGAAAGAGGAATAAATAGCTTTTCTTTTTCCTTCAACCACTGCAACAATGACTGTTATTTGATTTTGAACTCGATGGTTAGTGCTCTTGTCAGCTGTTATGTAAACATGTGGGGGCATTGCTGTGTTTGACATTGGCGTTGAAAGAAACTTCTCCAGTTCTTTATCGATGTAACGGCTAGCAACCTTGATTATATCATTGAACAGTTTCCTACTATGACCAAAGTACCCGACGTCAGCTCCAGCAGAAAAGAGTTCGGCAAGGGCCGTTCATATTGCATATCGGTACACTTCTTCTTTACGACACCAAGGGCGGTTCTGACTAGATTTTCAACAAGCTTCTCTCTCTTTCTTGCAGGTCTGGTGTGTCGCCACCAAGCTAATGCATCCATGTGCGTCTTGCTTTCTCTCGAGTATAAATGCGAAAGCACTCTGCTCTTTAACCTGGACCAAGTATCATTGTGTCCTTCTTCATATAGACTGAAGTTACTCTTCAGATCCAAACCTTTGCTCAGCGAACCTCCAATCTTACCGCCATAAGCTCCACATAAACCATGCGATGACTTTATAAACTCGTCACAAATTCTACAACGGATTAGGCGCGAATTGCCTTCTTTGACCAACTGAACATCTTTTACTTGCACCAGAAGCTCATCTATATTAGATGCCTTTGATCCAGGTGCATGCCCATGATGCCCAGTTTCTACACTTATGCTACTCGTTTCGTTCTGTGTCCAAGATTGTCAGCAACATTTTCTGCTATTAATTTGGCAATAGACTGTAGGTCACTTTTCGTCAGAAGCGACTGACTCCTTTGGATAAAGAACTGGGTGGCTAATCATCCTTACTTGCAGCCAGCGGCTGAATTGCGAAGGACGCAGATCAACGTGGCCGTGTCAAGGCATATCAAAGGCACTCCAAGCAGTCACCAACGACACAGTTCAGACCACGGATCACAGCTAAGATGTTAGGTGTTGATTTTATGGAGGGAGGAAAACCGGAGAACCCGGTGAAAAACCCTCGAAGCACAGGACAGATCAACTACAACTCTACTCACATGAGTCCAAGCCCGACAACAGGGTCATTCCCAAGCGGTCACCATCCAAGTACTAACCCCGTCTAACTGGGCTTAACCTTTTGGTGAGAGGCAGCACGCTAACAGCACACACCACCCGTACTCCCCTTGGTCTGGATGATTGTCACCATTTACACATTTGTCAATGGACACCTGTCTCGTGGTGCTCTGACTAGATGGGGTGGTGTTTTGACTAGTAGGTATTTCTATATCCTGGGTGTCTGTGGATTGCCTATCTATATTTATATCTTCTCTATCATTGAACTCCACTACCTGATCTCTCTTGCTTGAAAATTCATCATCTTTGCACTTGTTTATCAAGTCCACTGTCACAACAACAACGATGACGACGACGACGACGATGACGACGACGACGACGACGACGACGACAACAACGACAACAATAGTTTATTTATACTCGTAAATATACATGGATAAAGCTACAAAGATTTAATTAATTAAAATAGAGTAATGGCCACCTAGAATAACCATGAGGAGGCTAATCAAGCTAGGTGGCACAAGTACAGGTTATTTGCACAATTTCACTGGAAACGAGTATTATAAATATAACAATATAGAAATAAGAAATATTAAATAGAATTCATACGTTAAACTAAAGCTAATAAGATTCTAGTAGAGACTCCTTTAACAACGACTTGAATTGAGACTTGTTACAAGATTTCAATGGAGTTCCACGTTTTACTGCCATAGTATCTTATATTAAACTTTCCATAATTCGTGCGTATTTTAGGAATATATAGGGAATTTTTTGCAGCCAATCTTGTATTATAACGATGAATTTCAGTAACGTTTTTAAAAGACTATTAAAAACAGATGGTAATTTTCCTGAGTGAAAATCAAACATAAACAGAGCATTCTGGAAATGTAACATGTCCATAAATTTTAGAATTTTAAGGCTTTTGAGAAGAGGACTGGTATGGCAATTAAACTTGAAAAGGTCATAATTCGTAATGCCTTTTTCTGTAACCTAATTAATACCTCAAGATTGGATGGATATGTGTTACCCCAAACTGGCAAGGAATACATTAAATATGGATAGATCAGGGTATAATAGAGTTGCTTAAAGATTTTTAAACCAACATAGTAACGGATTTTCGAAATCATACCTATGCATCGTTTGATCTTTTTTGAGATGTAGGTAATATGATATTTCCAACTCAGATTTGAATCAATTAGAACTCCCAAGTATTTGACAAATTTTTCTTGTTTAATCTGGTTATCTTTTACCAGTAATTTAATTTTATATTTAGGAATTCGTTGAGGAGGATGAAACAAAACAAAGTTAGTTTTGTCAATGTTCAGGGAGAGTTTGTTGGCAGCCAGCCAATCACATACATTTTCCAGGTTTCTGTTTATGGTTGATTCAAGGTTGATTAAATTTGCATTAGCACAAAAAAGATTAGTGTCATCAGCAAATATATGAAAATCGAAAGCTTTACTGCAATTGTGAAAGTCATTGATATACAAGAGGAAAAGAAGAGGGCCAAGCACAGAACCTTGGGGAACACCACATGTAATCTCAATTTCATTAGATTGGACGTGGCCAATAGAAACAAACTGTCTTCTATTGTTCAAATAAGAAGAAAACCATTCATTAGCTAACCCCCTTATTCCATAATGGCTAAGTTTATTTAGAAGAATAGCGTGATTTACTGTGTCAAATGCTTTTGAAAAGTCCAAAAACATACCACAAGAATACCAGCCCTTCTCAATCGCCTGTTGTATGCTATCCGTTATAAGAAGGGTTGTTTTCAACGTTGAATGTTTCGATCGGAAACCAAACTGTTTATTATAGAGTATTTCATGCTTTTCAATAAATTTTATTAATCGTGAATACATTAGTTTTTCCAAAATTCGATTAAAAATAGAAAGAAGTGAAATAGGTCGATAATTGTCAGGCATAACCTGAAAACCTTTCTTATAGACTGGGATCACATTAGCTATTTTAAATCGATTTGGAACAATACCAGTTGTAAAATAAAGGTTATATATTCTTTCAAGGGGGGTGGACAAACTGCTCTTAAGTAATTTCAGTAAACTGATTGGAATACTATAGGGACCTGTTGCTTTTGATGATTTAAGTTTACCTATTTCTTGTTCTATTTTACTTGTTATTATAGGTGACATAAAAAAGCTATTTGACACAGCATTACCCATAAAATTTTGCGGAATTTTGTTAGTAGTAAGAATAGCATTTGCTAGATTCTTACCAATATTGGAAAAATATTCATTGAAAGCAGATGCTATATCTTTAGTATTTGTTATCTCATCATTTTTGACAATCTTTGTAGGTAGACTATTGCCACTAGATATTAGGGAAATAAGTTGCTTAATTCCCTTCCAGGTATTCTTAATGTTATTACTATTTGTGGTAAAATAATTTTCATAGTACATTTTCTTACTGATTCTTTGTAAATGATTTAATTTGTTACGATAAAATTTGTATTTAGATTTATAATATAAATTATCCGTTGATAAATACTTCTTATATAGTTTATTTTTTGTCTTAATTGATTTTTTAATACCTGGTGTAATCCAGGGCTTAAACATACTTTTAGTTTCCTTTCTTGAAATTTTACGTAAAGGCGCATGTTTATCAATGACTCTCGCAACCTCAGTGTAGAATGATTGGAACAAATTATCAACATTTCCTTCATGCAGGGGTAAAATATTTTGCCAGTCTATATTAGAAACCTCAGCCTGAAGATCCTCCTCATTAAGGTTAGAATACTCTCTCTTGTACATTTTAAAGTTATTAGGTAGACTGGACATCTTATTAACAATCAAAAAATTTGGAAGATGGTCAGTAATGTCACTTAAAATATTACCACTTAATGTTGTATGCTCTAAGGAATTAAAGAAAATATTGTCGATTAAAGTTGCTGAATGTTCAGTAATTCTAGTTGGTTTTAGGATTTGCGGATGGAAATAATATGAACCTAGTGTGTTGATAAAAGCATCTGTATCAGGATGTGATTCAAAATTCAATAGATTAATGTTGAAATCTCCCATCATGATACAATACTTTTTTTCACTATGGATTTTTTCTATTGTATTATACAAATAATTAAGAGTAATGTCCATATTGGCATTTGGGTGTTTATATACCACACCACATATTATATTATGTTGTTGGTTATTTTCAATTTCAATCCACAATGACTCATGTTCATTGTCCAACCCACATAAATCCTCTCTCTTACTATAATTCAAACAGGATTTTACATAAAAACCAACACCCCCAGCATTTGACAAAGTGGGTTGAGAGATGAAATTATAGCCAGGTATATCAATGTTAACAATATGATCACTACCACACTTAATTTTAGTTTCTGATAGACCAATTATAGAAAATGTATGATGTAGGTCAGACAACAGAGTACACAGTGGGTCAAAATTGGAAGATAGGCTTCTAATATTAAGATGTAGAGCAGAGAATGATTTCTTGTCAAATGAATTCTTAATTCCATCACTTGCATGGAAGTGGTGAGGTGTATAATAGTCAAAGTTAATTTCGCATGGTAATTGAAGGTCTACATCAATATCAGAAAGATGAGGAATATTGGTTGTAGAAGTCATTACAGTATAACATGGTAAATTTTTTAGTCTCGAATGAGATATTCGACTGGAACAAAAGCATGCTGTATTTGAATTATAAGAACAGGTATTAATAAGTAATTGTCAGTCAATACTTTGAAAAGGATATATTTCTGAGAGGCATTCAGGACAAGTCCATTGGGGATTTACTTTATAATGATTGTTGTATTCTTTAATTGAAAAAGGTGTACACTTTTGATGATACCAGTGGTTGCAGATGTCACACTGTATTCTTCTTTTGACTTTAGTTAATGGTGTATTGCATTTTGTGCAATAGACATCAGTTTTAGAACTCATTAATTATAATCATCAATAAATTAAATAGATTGTATTTATCTGTATTGAAGAATTGACCATGCTGTAATCTTTACCATTAGTAGTCTGTATCCAAAGTTATTATTCATGTTAGAAGTAGAAGCGGTTAATTGTTATCCAACTTCTGAAGATCTTTATCAGAGGAAATAAGTATAGCCTGCATTTCTTCATTTTCCCTCATATATATCTTTCCATTCTTTGTCCAAATGAATTTGTATCTTAACTTTTTCCTCGTATCCAAACATTGATTGAATAACATTCTGTTCTGTTTGGTTAGACTTTCAGAAATATAAATTGTGTTTTCTGCCACTCTAGAAAAACCAAGATCACGTGTGGTTTTACCTCGCAGTTGCTTTCTGGCTGCATAAAATTTATCTCTTACAAATTTCTTCTTACAAATTTCACTATGATTGCTGGTTCTTTGTTTTGTAGAGCTTGTCGTGGGGCAGGAAGGCGATGGCTGATAGATATGTCATCTTCATTTAGTTCAATCCCCATCTTAGTTCCTAAGGTTTTCACAATATGATCAGTGTCTTCACCCGCTTGCTGTGGTATACCTTTAATTTCAAGACAGTCTCGCCTAGTGTATTGTTCAAGATCATTATTGATATTCTTATATGATCGAACTTCATTCATGAGTCTAGAGATTTCAGTCTTCAGACATTCGTTTTCTTGCTGAAATCCCTTAATTTCTTCTTGTTGTTTGTCGAATCTCTGTTTAATATCGTCATACTGAGAGCTGATAAATTCCAGAGAGTTTGAGGTCGTTGGTAACATCCAGAATTGGTTTTAATTTATCATCAAATAGCGTTTCAAGTGTTGCACGGGTTTGGCTAGAACCATCCATTTAGTAAATATACATAATAATCAACAACTTACAAGATACACTACAAATATTAAGGCTGAAAGAAGTGAGTAATTCTAATAAATTCACTCAAAAGTCTGGAGCTCAATTTTTGTCGCCATCTTGTCTCTCGCTCCAGGAACTTGGTACTTACAGTTTTTTTCAATGAAGTGCCTTGAACAGAGGAACTACTAATAATAATAATATCTTTATTTAAACTGTTAAAAATCCATTCAGCAAAAGCTGGTCTTAACTGGATGAACAGCATGACTATACAATACAACTAATAATATAACTACAATAATAGATACATGAAAATGTTATAAACTACAAATATGACTATCAATATCGTCGCCTTGTAGATATGTATAAATTACATTTTTAAAAATAGTATAAGAAGAACGTTCTCTAATAGATTTTGGAAGAGAATTCCAGTCTTTAGCCGCAGCAAACTTAAAAGTAGTTTGACCGAGACTAGTTGATAATTTTGGGATATCCAATAATGATTTGTCACGTAAGGATCTTTCTCGTAATGAACTCCTAAAGATTAGAGTATTTTTAAGTTGAGAAGGACAATCCACATTATATACAATTTTAAAAACTAATAAAAATCTTAAAAATCTTCTCCGATTAAATAAGGATAAAATGTTTAGTTCGTTACGCATATCTTGGGAGCATGTGCCACGGTCCTTGTGTAGTATTATTCTCATAGCACGATTTTGAAGTTTTTCAACTCGTTTAGATAACGTCGACCCACAATCATGCCAAACAATACAGCAGTAATCAAGAATTGGCAGAATAGTTTGTTTATAAATTCTTAGTGTAATATACTTGGGCAGAAACGCGGAGACTCGACTGCAAAAGATTGTATAGAAAGAAATTTGTTGAATGCGTGTATGGTCCTCATGCCTAGCTTTCAGCAAATAGAAATATCCTTGTATTTACCTTTCTAATCTCCTATAATCTTTGGCTGCATCTGCAGCTCGAGGATCGTCTTCACTAAATTTTATCCAAATGGATTCTTGTTGTTGATTCGTTGAACCTTGACAGCCAGAACTTCCCTTTACCATGCTCTTTATACTTGTTGTAGCAGGACATACATAGTGCAGCCTTAGTTTTTTCATGACCGCCTTTCGTTCGCTTTCGTTTGACAACATCAGCCTCTGCTTGTGCTCTTCTTTCGCTCGAATTCATCATTGCACTAAATGCTGTTAGTGAATTGTAAATTTCATTAAATAATACCGGAAGAAGTCTATGGGAAACAGCTTATGCAAAACTAGTGAGTTAAGCAATGTTACCCAATGTTAAGCTGTTATTTTTTAAACGTTTTTGACTGTCAACAAACTGAATGAAGGCTTCACTCTAAAACTTGTAAGCACAAATATTTTTCGAAATCCAGAAGATACGATTAATAGTACATACCATTTTCTTCATTAGTCTTTAAAGCGACTGTCTTTTCGTTAGTTTTTGGTATAGCTCCTGAGCTTCCTGTTTTTTCTCCTCAAAAATAAAATACATTTTATTACTTTGTACAGTTTTAAATAAACAAATAAATAAAAATAAATAAATAAAATTTAAAAATAATTAGAATACTAAAAATACATACATACAATAACATACCTACATAAATAAATAATAGTTAGAGTTACTTATAAAATACTAACTATAAATACTAGTAACAAACACTGGCCACTGTGGGCAGCCTTGGGCCCTTGCACCCTTGGCCAAGTTAGTAGTTACCCCCTTCAAACTGTTTGCTCACTTTGCTGATACGATAAAAACAATTTCAAAACTAAAAATCAGTGACAGTTTATATTATTTCGTTCTATATTCCAGTCTGGAAACTTATTTTTTCGTACGCCGGACGGTAATTAACAAGCTTGCGGTTGTACGCCAATCCAGTCGCGGGCTCGCGGCGTTTGTACGCCAGTCGGTCCAGTCCAGACACGGCGTTTCCGTGTTTGCCGTTTATCAAAGCAATTTGAAACAACAATAACATACCGTAGAACATAACGTAATGATGACGCGTTACTAAAGCCTGGTTTCTATATACTTTCTACGATCACTAACAAAAAGAAACTGGGCGATTGCGGTCGTAACAATTATATGGAAGCTTAAGAAAGTTCTGGTCATCACTCTTACATGTACAAAAGCAACGTTTTAATAGTGCTACAATCCAGCTGAACAATATGTTTTTAAAGCCATTTATCTGACAGTAAAGTGTCTATCAACTAATTTACCCAATTACCCCTGATGTTCACATGTACTTCAGAGACTCATGTTCGTAATTTGATACGTCATACTTCAATTAACATTAACATCAACAACAGTAGTAAATGTTATTATCTCGGTTCTTTAAAGAGTATCAGTTTTTCGTATCCAAGTTTAAAAATGGATACCTTCCTTGTTCGTTAGAAAATCGAGTCAATACTTTGCTTGCTTTGTACGACCCCTTACTAGTCTTCCGTAAGCTTCCCACCCTGTGCCACGAAAGACGTTCCTCCTTGTTGCCATCCAGATACAATAGGGCAGCACGTCGTACCAGTGTGAAGGTATCACCACATTCATCCTCGGATTCATCACCAGATTCATCACCAGATTCATCACCAGATTCATCACCAGATTATCACCAGATTCATCACCACATTCGCACAGCAAATATTTCACCTTCAATAATTCCTTCAATAATCAACCGATCGGCCCACACGATACACCAAATTAAAGCTTATTATTCCATCTATCTGGCCCAAGATTAACGGCGTTTGTTTGAAGAATTTATAATGGGTAAAAATAACGATTTACTAGAAACTACTCGCTCTTCGGTCTTGGGGGGAAAATTTCGATGACTTGTTTTATATCAAAATGAAGCTCATTCTATCCTCTTGCTGGCCCAAGAAAAATTAGAAGTGGCCTAGATCTGGTTCAAGAGTTATTCGCTTTTAAAGCGACAAGCCCAAACTGTCAATTACAGCGTGCCGGAAATAAAAATCTTTAATAATTGTGGTTGCCGAATTAGACTTTGGGGGGAAAATTTCCATGGCTTCTGTTATTTTTTACCAGCTTTCCTATATATCAAGTTGAAGCTCATTCTATCGTCTTGCTGGCCCAAGAAAAACTAGAAGTGGCCCAGATCCGGTTTAAGAGTTATTCGCATACGCCGAAACTGTGAAGCTATCACCACATTCACTTGGGGGGGGGGGGGGGGAATTCGGTGACTTCTTTTCATATTAACCGGCTTTCCTATATATCAAAATGAAGCTCATTCTATCCTCTTGCTGGCCCAAGAAAAACTAGAAGTGGCCCAGATCTGGTTCAAGAGTTAGTCGCTTTTAAAGCGAGACGCCCATATTGTTTATAATTACACAGCGCTAAAAATAGAATACTTTATTATTAATTCGTCGGGATGGTCTTGAGGGAAACATTACAATGGCTTATTTTAATTTTAAGCGGCTTTCATATATATCAAAATAAAGCTCAGACCCCGTTCACACGAGTCCGGAGCGAGTTGAAAACGGCGCTAAAAAGTCACAAAACGCCGTTGCGTTCACACGGCACCGGATCGAAATTGTGTGAAAACGGCGCTGTAACCGGAGCGTTTTGAAAACGATTTCTAGACGGAGCGAAATGAAACGGAACCCTTGGCGGTGTCGTGTGAACACAAGATCCGGCACTTTTCCACTCCGCTTTAGTACCCAGTTCCTAAATTTTCGGCTCCTTAACAAACGGCTGGCGTATTTTTCAGCGATGGAAAACTTTATTTGTCTTCTCGACTTCGGAAAGCTTCTGCTAAGAACTTGTGCTGCTATTTGAACAATTATAACATTATTACAACAATGACTAGGCAGTGTAAATAGGAGAAGATGAAGTCAATAAGGTGAGTTCCTAACGGAAAGACTAAAATTGTAAACCTAGAATGCACTATACACCTTGGGGGATAATATTCTTTGAATTGCTTCTCGTTTCCATTTACTTTTGACGAGATATAGCTATTTGAACAGTGCACAGCATTGAAATACTGGATATACACCAGAAGGTTCCGGTGTCGTGTGACGCCTTCAAAGCGTCCTTAAATTATGACGGATTCGTGTGGACGTAACCACATTTTACCGTTTATCTTCTACACCGAACTCGTGTGAACGCAGTCTCATTCTATCTTCTTGCTGGCCCAAGAAAAATTGGAAGTGGCCCAGATTTGGTTCAAGAGTTATTCGCTTTTAAAGCGACAAGCCCAAACTGTCAATTACAGCGCGCCGGAAATAAAAATCTTTAATAATTGTGGTTGCCGAATTAGACTTTGGGGGGAAAATTTCGATGGCTTCTGTTATTTTTTACCAGCTTTCCTATATATCAAATTGAAGCTCATTCTATCGTCTTGCTGGCCCAAAAAAAACTAGAAGTGGCCCAGATCTGGTTTAAGAGTTATTCGCATACGCCGAAACTGAGAAGCTATCACCACATTCACTTGGGGGGGGGGGGGGGGGGGGGAATTCGGTGACTTCTTTTCATTTTAACCGGCTTTCCTATATATCAAAATGAAGCTCATTCTATCCTCTTGCTGGCCCAAGAAAAATTAGAAGTGGCCCAGATCTGGTTCAAGAGTTATTCGCTTTTAAAGCGAGACGCCCATATTGTTTATAAGTACACAGTGCGCTAAAAATAGAATACTTTATTATTAATTCGTCGGGACGGTCTTGGGGGAAACATTACGATGGCTTCTTTTACTTTTAAGCGGCTTTCATATATATCAAAATGAAGCTCATTCTATCCTCTTGCTGGCCCAAGAAAAATTAGAAGTGGCCCAGATTTGGTTCAAGAGTTATTCGCTTTTAAAGCGACAAGCCCAAACTGTCAATTACAGTGCGCCGGAAATAAAAATCTTTAATAATTGTAATAATAATAATAATAATAATAATAATAATTTAATAATTATAATGCGCTTTTCATAAAAAATGATCAAGAGCGCCATATGTTACAAGATAATATATACATAATTATTAACGTACAATACAAACAATATAAAAGTAAATACCTAAGTATTAAAAGCTAATTTAAAAAAATGAGTTTTAAGAGAAGTTTTAAAAACGCTAATTGATGAAATGTCACGGATTTCCGTCGGAAGCTCATTCCAAAGCTTCGGAGCAGCCACACTAAAAGCGCGATCACCGAATGATCTTAAAAATTTACCCCTTGGAAACTCTAACATTGTACTATCATTTGATCGTAAAAAATAGTTTCCTTCCTTTTTAATAGTAAGTAAATCTTCGATATACTTTGGAGCCATTCCATGTAAAACCTTAAATGTAAGTAATAGAAGTTTAAAATTCATCCTAAATCTGATAGGCAACCAATGTAGTTCACGTAAGATCGGCGTAATATGATCATATCTTTGAGTTGAGGTCGCCAATCTAGCAGCAGCATTCTGTACTCTCTGCAGTTTATTCAACTCAGTACTAGGTAAACCATATAGGGGGCCATTACAGTAATCCACACGACTTGTTACGAAGGCATGTATAACAGCCTTTAAGTTATCCCGAGATAGAAACTTGCTTATACGTCTGATGTTGTGCAGCCAATAGAATGCCGCACCGCATGTCTTTGTTATATGAATTGACATCGATAGGTTGGAATCAAACCAAACACCAAGATTTCTGGCTGTTGAAACAGGAAGAACATCAACACTCCCGACACGCACATGGCAAGGATTGAGTTTCCGTAATTGGTGTTTAGATCCAATTATTAGAAATTCAGTTTTGCCATCGTTTAATTTAAGTTTGTCTTGAAGCATCCATCTCCGCAGGTCACTGATACAATTCTCCATTGCCAAAGTCGCCTCATATTGGCCACACAAATTATCAGGCTTAAATGACGCATATAACTGGGTATCATCGGCAAAACAGTGTGAATCTGGCAGATGATTATTAATAATGTCAAACAATTTGGATACATATAGTATAAAAAGAAGAGGCCCTAAACAGGAACCCTGCGGAACGCCAAAGTCCAAGACGAATCTTTCAGAAGAGGCACCATCTAGCATAACACGATGACTTTGACCAGACAGATACGAAGAAAACCAATCGAGGACTTTGCCATGAATCGCAAATTTGAAACTTAACCGTCTAAGCAGAATTTCATGGTCAATAGTATCAAAAGCTGAACTTAAGTCCAAGAGAACTAAAAGAGTTACACGCTGACTGTTCATGTTCAGTAGAATATCGTTAAGTACTTTAAGTAGAGCGGTCTCGGTGGAATGGTACTGCCGGTAAGCAGATTGTAGAACTGGATAGAAACCACATCGAAGAAGATGATCATGCATTTGATTATAAACTGCCCGCTCAATGAGCTTGGAGATATACGAAGGACGAAGATTGTCAAAAGCAGACTCCAACCCAGCTTTCTTTAATATAGGAAGAATAATGGCTTCTTTCCAATCCCTGGGAAAACACCCGGTTTCAAGTGAGATGTTAATTATTTTCGTAATCACCGGAAGTATCACATCCAAACATTTCACTAAGAGATCTGTTGGCATAGGATCAAGGCAACAAGATTTCTTCCGTGAATTCATAAGCCTTCGAACATCGTCTTCAGATAAAAGCTCAAAAGTATCAAAAGGAGGTACATCACCTGGAGACTCTTCATAATCGTCACCTGGAGACTCTTCATAGACGTCGCCCATAGACTCTTCATAATCATCGTTAGTTGAAGAAGTTCCATTGTCCATGTCAGAGCGGATGTTTGAAATTTTCTGAACAAAGTATTTGCCAAGTTCGTTAACAAGAACTGCTTTATCATATCCAGGGAAACTTAACGTATCTTTCCTTATCAGCAGTCCCTTGATAGCTCTGAAAAGTTTTCCTTGGTTATCACTGTTCGTTTCAACAAAGTCCGAAAAAAGGAACATTTTGCCTTCCTCATTAGGTAAGTACAACGGTTCTTCAGTGATTTAAATATATTAAAATCTGTCGTCGTTTTTGTAGTCCGCCATTTCCGCGCAGCTTTCCTTCTTTCTTTCTTTGCAAGTTTTATTTCTTGATTTATACCATGGAACTGTAAGCCTAGAGGTAACAGTTCTACTCTTTAGCGGAGCATGGCGATCCAGAATAGCGGATAACGTATTGTTATAACAACTTACCAAGGGATCAAGTTGTGCAGGAGTGTCTTGGCATAATTTAGATGCAGCCAGGTCAGCAGTGAGGTCGGTGACATTTACAGATTTTATCGATCTGTATGATACACTTTCCTTGGAAGGGGGTGGTTTTGAAATTATAAGCTCAAACAAGAACGTCATGTGATCTGAGAAACAGCGATCTGGTTGAGGGAGTGATCCCAGAATGGAATCCACATTTCTAGTAATAACCAGATCAAGGGTGTTACCAGAGACGTGTGTAGGAAATTCAACATGCTGCTGCAAACCCATAGACTGTAGCAGATCAAGAAACTTCAGACTGTTATTATCCAACTTTGAATTAACATGAATGTTGAAATCACCAATAATGAGAAGTGGGTCAGTTGACATGATAATTGTCTCTAAGTACTGGGAAAATTCTTCGAAAAATGCATTCACGGTCACTGGATGATTTACGGAGTATGGTGGTCTATAAACAACAATAAGATGTAGACGAAATGACCCAGAAGTAACCTTCCATTCAGAATATTCAAATGAGTTTAAAACATCAGCCGCGAATTTGTTGATACAAATAGTGTCACGGAATACAATCGCCGTGCCACCCCCAGTCCTGTTAGGGCGTGGATGATCCAGCAGTTTATAACCAGCAGGAGTGGCTTCAAGTTTTGCAGCAGTGTCAATTTCTGTAAACCACGTTTCAGTAACAGCAACAACGTCAGGTTTACAATCGTATACATAATCAATAAAGTCAACAGATTTATTTCTCAGTGATTGAGCACTTAGAACGCAACATTTCAATAAATGTTGTCTGTTATTATTCCTGGCATTATTCCTGTTATTGGTACAATTAGCTGAGACATTCACCGAGACTTGAATCAAGTTTGAGTTAATATTATTTATATATGCATTGTTCTCGAAACATAGTCCAGGTATTGATACCAGTCCATTTGATTGACTTTCGGTTCCGGTCGAAAACCCTGCCTAACAGAGAATCGTTTTGTATGGGCGGTATGACCGTATGATCCACGACTTCGGCTGCTTTTCCTTTTAGGCGGCTGCCGGGTAGTAATACGGGTAGGAATTCTTTGAAATTTAGTTTTATCACATATATTGTCATTTTGGCTGCCAACCGGAATTTTTGGACTGAAATCAAAGTCTTTAATCACAGTTTTGTTGGATTTTCCTGTGTTTATGGTTAAATCTGTTGTGCTGGTCGTTTTATCAAAACAATGCTTTTTCTCACTTGAGTGATTTTTGTTTACCAAATTAGAATATTCAAATGGTGGTTGCACAATATGTTCCTGCAATTTTCAAATTGTTGACTAAACTTTTCAATTTCTCCGCTTATTTTGTCAAGGCGATCTTCTACATTTTTAATAGAATGTTTGTAAGAATTTCTCTCTGCGATTGTTTTGTCAAGCTTAGCGCCCTCCACTTCGGCAGACAACACACCCGTTGTGAGAGAGGAGACGACATTTTCGTCGTTTGTAGTTATAGCTTCGTTGGTCAGTATGTCTGGATGTACACCGCATATCACTGAGCATAGTTTAGATTTTATTTGTTTCATCTCTTTACCTTCCAATTCGTAAAACCATTTTGCTTTTTCGCCACGATATAGAGGTGAAGCCGTCGCTATATGTGTTCTTGTCTCCACCTGGCGAGCTCCATTCGCCGCTCAACGTGATATTTTCACTGACAAACTGTTTTAGTTGTTCAATATTTCCATTCCAACACAACTTGAGTTCACCCATCTTGTTTATAAAAGATTTTAGCAAGGTATCGTAAGATTTGTAACACAAAAATTTGAAATTTCACGGAGCAAATTTTAACACGTCTTACTTGCATTAATTATAATGATTATTATCTGGTTGCCGAATTAGACTTTGGGGGAGAAATTTCGATGGCTTCTGTTATTTTTTACCAGCTTTCCTATATATCAAATTGAAGCTCATTCTATCGTCTTGCTGGCCCAAGAAAAACTAGAAGTGGCCCAGATCTGGTTTAAGAGGTATTCGCATACGCCGAAACTGTGAAGCTATCACCACATTCACTTGGGAGAAAAATTTCGGTGACTTCTTTTCATTTTAACCGGCCTTCCTATATATCAAAATGAAGCTCATTCTATCCTCTTGCTGGCCCAAGAAAAACTAGAAGTGGCCCAGATCTGGTTCAAGAGTTATTCACTTTTAAAGCGAGACGCCCATATCGTTTATAATTACACAGCACGCTAAAAATAGAATACTTTATTATTAATTCGTCGGGATGGTCTTGGGGGAATCATTACGATGGCTTCTTTTTATTTTAAGCGGCTTTCATATATATCAAAATGAAGCTCATTCTATCTTCTTGCTGGCCCAAGAAAAATAAGAAGTGGCCCAGATTTGGTTCAAGAGTTATTCGCTTTTAAAGCGATTTTTTTCGCGGTTACAGCGCCGTTTTCACACAATTTCGATCCGGTGCCGTGTGAACGCAACGGCGTTTTGTGACTTTTTAGCGCCGTTTTCAACTCGCTCCGGACTCGTGTGAACGGGGTCTGAGCTTTATTTTGATATATATGAAAGCCGCTTAAAATTAAAAGAAGCCATCGTAATATGTTTCCCTCAAGACCATCCCGACGAATTAATAATAAAGTATTCTATTTTTAGCGCACTGTGTAATTATAAACAATATGGGCGTCTCGCTTTAAAAGCGAATAACTCTTGAACCAGATCTGGGCCACTTCTAGTTTTTCTTGGACCAGCAAGAGGATAGAATGAGCTTCATTTTGATATATATGAAAGCCGCTTAAAATTAAAAGAAGCCATCGTAATGTTTCCCCCAAGACCATCCCGACGAATTAATGTTCTCACACATCATTAGATATTCAAAGCATTTCCGCCAATCCGGTTGCTTGACTTACTTCACATGTACTTACCTAGAAACCCAGTCTAAACCAGAGACCAATTAATTCAAGTGCGAGAACAATACATATGTTAATTTAAAATTTCAATACTGTATTTAGAAATATTTTCTAAGTACAGTAAACTGTATTTAGAAAACATTTCTAAATACAGTACGCTGTATTTAGAAATCATTTCCCAATACAATTTTCTGTCGCTATAGAAACCAGTTCCAAATGCAACAGATTTTTTTACCTGTGATACATATATTACAAGTAAAATAGACTAACAAGAAACCAAACTTACGTTGGTGCAATTTAAGTTATTCGACGACACACAGAAACCTACGAAAAGCACTAAAACAGTGATGTTGCTTGCAGACTGATTGAAGTAATGAAGTTTAAACATCCATCTACCTTTCATAATATTATGAAGTACATATAAAAGTATACAAGACACTCACCTCACGCTTTGTTTTCTCCGGTATCGACCATTAACATCTTCTGTCTTCTTTAGTTTGTAAAGTTCTACATTATTCCAATTGTCATCTATATTTTCTCTGCTCAATATCAGTCCTGGCTAAATTGATCCTGCTATT